>OZ020615.1:42089743-42689743 GCA_963971575.1 Liopterus haemorrhoidalis
GACTGCTATCACTTATTTTAAATATAATAGCAAAGTAAAAGAAAAGCCATGGTTTAGTTATCTAAATAACCGGGACTTGATAAGTACCATAATAAGACTAAAATCCGGACATAATAAAAGTGCAACCCATTTAAAAAGGATTGGTGTAGTGACCGACAGCAAATGTGAGTGCGGAGAAGAAGCCACTGCTGAACACTTAGTGCTCCAGTGTCAGCTTAATAAAAATGAAATTAATCTGTTTTACCGTAACATATTGTCAGCCATCAAGACTTTACCCATAAACCTTAATTATCTTGTGTCAAACGAAAACGGACTAAAAATTAAGATATATGAACATATAAAAAAATGTGAAATTAAGATTTAATAAGTAATAGAAAAAAATAATAGAAAATATGTATGTATGTATGTACGTATGTATGTATGTATGTATGTATGTATGTATGTATGTATGTATGTATGTGTGTATGTATGTATGTATGTATGTATGTATGTATGTATGTATGTATATGTATGTATATGTATGTATATATGTATTGTAATTAATACTATTATAGAGTTAATTGTAGTAATTAATATTGTTATAGAATTAACTATATAGAACTGTTATCAGTGTTAGACTTTAAGAAAACTGTATATTGTAATTGTTATTGTATTACATTGGTATAAATGTACTAGTAAATATAAGTGACTATGGATGCAATATCCGAGGTCAAATAAATAAAAAAAAAAAAAAAAAAAAAAGATCCCTACCAATCAAGACATTTTCTAACAAACTTAAAGAATATTTATTGACAAATCCCATTTATGAAATTGATGACTTTAATAATATTCATTTTTAATTTATATTATTTCATTATGTAACTTAGACTAACTGTAAACATATTTTATGTAAGGTGGTCAATAAATGTATTGTTATTATTATTATTATTATTATTATTATGGGGTTTGTCAGGTCTTGACAAGCGTCCACTAATCTCAAACTTCAGCAACCTTTTGAGCCGCGTCATACTAGAGACTAGTGGAGCTAAATACACACGACTGCATCCCAAACCCTGGCGATATGCAGCCGCGGAAATTACGCCAGATCCAGTGCCCGCACAATGCGGAGCGACCCGAGCAGGACTGATTTCTGCATCCTGCAGATCAAAGAGATCAAAGATCAAAGAGTTGGCAGAAGATCTACAGGTGGGAATGGACTCGATTTCCCTTCGATAGGAGGCTTTCATGCCACCCAAAACGCCAACTATCAGGACTACAAGCTTAACTTTATACCCGGGATACAGCTTTCTAAGCTCGGACAAGAGGTCCATATACTTGGACCTCTTTCCTCCTCCTTGAGAGAGATATATTTTTTTTTCGAATTTCCTCATCATATAACATGACCAGCGTTTAACAAGTATTCTCCTTCAACTACACACCTAGAAGAAGGTGATGTACTTAAGAAGTGAAAATAAATTGGTAAGAAGAGCTGTTTATTATTTATTGTAAATCGATGATTTAACATGTAAACAAATAAGGAAAACTTTCATATTACTCGTTTGGATCAGCTAATTTACAGCGATCGCATCGCCGCCATCGGTCATTGTTGAACCCAGTAGGTGTACACCAGCGGTTTCCAAACTTTGTTCAGTAACGACCCCCTTAGAAAAAATCCCATCTCTGCCCCCCCCCCCTATTTAGTAAATTTGTAAACAATTTGTAAATAATTTATTTATTGAAATAATAATCACAAAAGTAGCAAAAATATGTAATAGTTTCTCTAATTCCTAAATATTTATTTTCCACAACATAAATCACGAAAATCATATAAAAATAAATTATATTAATATTAAATATGTAATAAAATTTAAAAATGTTATAAAAATCAATTTTAATGTGAAGTATGGGATTGTTTCTTCGCACATAATTCGTTAAGTCACGGTTTATATGAAGAAAGAGCCACTCTTATTTCGTCTTCCACTATTAACCGTGCGCGATATTTTGTTTTAATAACAGCTAATGTGGAAAATCCTGCGACCCGCGACCCCCTGGTGAATCTTGTACGACCCACCAGGGGGTCGCGCCCCCACTTTGGAAAGGGAGGGAGGGGGCGAGCAAGGGAGGGAGGGGGAGAGCAAGGGAGGGATCTCAAGGTGTATCAAGATAGAGGAAAGACGATTTTTCTCGAAAAGACGATGTGTGAGCAAGTTGGGAAAAAATTTTGGTGACCAGAGTTTACCCAAATAATTGGATGGTAGTATTTAAATTTTCGGAATAAACCGGAAGTACAGGATATCAAGAACAACTTCGATTTTTTATATAGGAACGTATGGTGTGTTGGGTATAATTGGATAAAACTTTTGAAAAGAAACAACTTTTACATAAACATGTTTTTAATATCTGTTACGATTATCTATAATGGCTTGCAAGTATTTTTATTTACAAGTGTTCCATTGTTCCAAGTTGCTTTCCATTTTGAATACTTTCGCATCCTTACTCTTTAGGTAACAGTAGCTCCGAGCATATCAAAAAATATTGCAAGTTCAAGTCGTACCTACTTGAAAGTACTTGAAGTACCTCCAACGTGAACCGTTTTAATTAGTTTCAATTAGTTGTCAAAATAAGTATAATTTATTTTATTTAAGTTTAAAAGGTATATTTTAATGAATATAAATGTCATATATTTATGAATATATCTTGCAAAATTGAGTATTCTTCTATTATAATTTCATGCTTCGATTTTATATTACTTCGAGGCCCCCCGACGAAGCTTTCGCGGCCCCCCTGTTGAGAAACGCTGATGTACAGTACCCGCACGTTGATGGCGACCAGTTTTTGTTTTGTTGTTCGATAAAGAAAATATTCTGGCAATATTTAATTATTATTTAAATGTTATATCTTTACTTCCTTCAAATATATGTTCAGAAAATTGGTTGAAAATGAAAAACAGTGAATAATAATATACATATCATGCGGCCCGCATGAATTTTACTTGTTAAAAAAATGGCCCGAGGCTGAAATTAGTTTGACACCCCTGCTTTATTGTAATGGTTAATATATTGACGACTGTTAGACTAGGGTGGCTCGGGTTCGAATCCCGGTTATGGCATGGTTGTTTGTATTTGTATTTAGTATTAAGGTTTAAAATGTATAATTAAAAATTAAAAAGCATGTATCCTAGTTAATGGCCATAGTTGCTTAGACCAAATAAATAATTTAAAAAAAAAATAATCAAAAAAAATAATAAATTAATTGATGTGTGTAAAATGGGCCTTTTATTTCCAAGATTATCAATAAATTGTTCAATTAATTCACAAAAAAAATTATCAATAAATTGAACTGTGTAAAACTTTAAATTATTGACAATCATATGAAAGCAGAATATTAAAATTCATTCCCTTTCTCATTAAAATAATCACAATATCAATTTAAAAAAACGGTGGAATGATATTCATTTGTGATTTCCTTTCATTCAGGTCATTATATGACCTAAAAATCCCCATCAAGCCAGATGGTGATGATCAATACATATTAAATAATAAATAAATTTGATCGACATCCATCTGACTACATTTCCGATTCAACCAATTTTGAACTTGTTGTATTATTCTGACCGTTATGGCAGTTTTAAAACAAGGGTGATTTTTATTGATTTTATTAAAAGCAAAACAATTTTTAAATGACATTGTAAATGTCAGGTGTGAAATTCACACAGATTTCTATTTGATACAAAAAAAAAGAAAAAAACACATTTAGCACAAATAGTCATTAATAACCTATTTTTATTTAATTTATTTTTTTATATAAAACAAGTATTTTATAATGCATCGTTAATGACATTTTATTTCTGAATGTTTGTTCGAAATAGTTAATTTGGATTACAATATATAAAACTGTGAAAATTATTTTAATTGTATTTTTAATTGCTACCACAATTTATTTTTTGAAAACGGTGTAAAAGATTTTTAAATTAATTCTACATACTGACGGTAAAAATTTCAGCATATCGCTTTAAATAATGTTCAGATATCAATATATATTTTGGAAATGTTTAAAAATTACAAAATTAAAAGTTTTTTGACGGCTAAAGGTTCATGCAATAGTGAATGTATGCTAAACCCACTAATGCCCAAGGATACCTCAATCGCACGATAAGTCGCCTGACGATCTTGCAGTATATGTTCACGCACAGCATCAATGTTTTCCGGAACAGCCAATTTTGGATGACCTTCACAAAATTCGTCCTTAAGTGAACTACGGCCACGATTGAAGTCGGCAAACCATCGATAAACAGTAGTCCTTGATGGTGCTCCATGGCCAAAAGTCGAATTAAATTCATCGTTGCACTGTTGGTTTAATCCACGTCGATGTTTGTAAAAAATAATCGCTCGAAAATGTTTACGATTTTATTCCATTTTTGGCCGAGATGATTTTTTTCAAGTTACTGTAAACAATACAAATAGCGTTAGTATGGCAAAAAGTTCTGAGTATGTGTACCGTCAAAAATGTCAAAGATTACGATAGAAGCGTCAGTTGCCAGATGGCAGCACTAGTTTAGCGCAATCCCGAAATATAAGAAGGCCTCGCCAAGGTTCTTCCACATTTCTCTATCCTGCGCAATAAGTAAACAGTTTTCCACCACCCTTGTAATATCGTCTTAGTCACTCTATAGCAGTCGCAGATTGCAGGCGTAACCAAACCCCGGGATCACGATTCAATATTGGGTCGAAAAATAAATTTACGTAGATTTCGAAATCACTTTCGACATCCTTATTATTCTCAAGGTTTTCGAAATCCTTCCTTCTGATTGCCAGCTTTCTCGAAACTCTTTTTTTTGCTCATCAGTTTTCACAAAATCTCGACAAGCTTCTCAAAATCCTTTATGTTTCCTAGTCAGTTTTCTTGAAATCTATTTTATTACTTGTTAGGTTTCTCGAAATACTTTTTTTTTTCTCTCGTCAGGTTTCTCAGAATATTTCTTTTTAGTTGTTAGGTTTCTGAAACCTTTTTTTTTTGATCGTCAGGATTCTCGAAATACCTTTTTTGATAAAGGCACAATGGATCGTCAAGAGAGTAGGCGTTGGGATCACAGATACATTGCATTGAATTCTTGAGACATTTTGTTACATCAAACCCAAGGCTAGCGCCAGTACTCGTTGCTGGCTTCTGCTTGTATACATTCTGTGTTATAATCGGTAGCAAAGCATTAGTTCTATGTATGTGAATTACAAGAGGAATATAATTATCTTTCTCTAGATATACATTGAATAGGAAGAACAGGAACGCTATTTAATGCCATCAGAGGCAGATTTATTGGAAGTAAACAGATCCTAACAGAAGCAAAAGTAGAGGTATTCAAAAGGACAACGGTGCCAATACTCACATATGCCAGTGAATCGTGGAATCGTGGACTACCACTATAAGACACCAGAGTAAAATTAGAAGTACACAAATCAGATTTTTAAGGAAAATAGCGAGAAAGATGGGCCGGATTAGAAACGCAACGTTTAGGGAACAATTGCAGACAAACCCAGTTGAATGGCTTATACAAGAAGGTTTACTGAGATGGCTAGGCCATGTACAAAGGATGGGAGATGAAAGAACAGCTAAAGCAGTCTATGAGGCGAGGCTGATAGAAAAAGGAAGACGAGAACGACCAATTAAGAGCTGGAAGGGCGAAGTGAGACAAGCGACAGAGAAACGACGAGTCAGATGGACGGATATCAAAACCAGCACCTCAAATAGGAAAGTCTGGAGAGAAATATAAAAAAGACCACCAGAAGTGGTACAGTGACTCTACTCCAACAACGCCTTACACCAACAGGTAGAATGGCTTAGGATTAAGTAAGTAAAAAGTAGATATACATAAAAGCCACGGGGTCAGCGAGATGTAGCAAGCAGTCCAGTTCAAGTACAAATTTTTAGAGCTTATATACTTGAAGCCGATCTCTAACTTAGACTGAATCTCTTAATTAGCTACACAGTATCAGACGGTGAAGAGAGTGAACAGTCAACCATCTTCGTACGGCCTTATCGAGTGGAAATTTTTATTAACACGAGGTCCTGTTTTCCTGTTTTGTTCCATGTTTTCCTAATTTTGGGTTTGTTTCTACGTTCCATAAACGCAAGTTATTGTAAGTAATTGGAAGCAAATTTGAAGCTTTATTAAGTTTAAAACACATACTTTGAAATGTTTTACGAGAAAGTTCTCCAAACTGTTCTAGAAATTATTTTCTACTCAACTAAATATGATAATTATCCCAGTTGCAAGGGTGCGTATAATTGTACGCATAATTTTTGAAGTACTACTCGTAAAACACAGAGTATTACTACTCATACGTGACACCAAGTATGCAAGTAAATTTTTAGATTAAATTTGTTATTTGAAAGCCAATAAATATGAACTAGTGATATCATATATATCTGGTCTTGATTTGAAATATGTATGATAATCCATTTTTATGGACTAAATTTTATGAGAGTAATATCGTTTTAAGCAAGTATGTAGCATTTTACAGAAATCATATATATAAGCATTAGGTTGTTTGGAAAGTCATATGTTTTTTTACGATATGATGATCGCTACTAGTGGTGTCATGAAAAAAGTATTTGGTTAACTTGTACATAAATAAATATAAATCAACGTGCAAAAACGGGATTTGTAAATATTTTTCTATTTCTTCTTCTTTTATCACTTTAAGCAATTTTAACCTTTGGAAGCTCATCTCTCGTTGTACATTTTCCATTAGATGATGAGTTACAGTAGCTGGCATTAATCATTCGCATGATGTTGTAACGAAAGGAAATTCCCAGTATTGGACGGGATTGCTTAAACCTTTATCCAAGGTAGGGATTATGGCAAGGATCTGTCCAAGACCATACATATTCTTTATACAATATAGATTTAGCTGGTACAAAAATTCATCATAAAACTAATTACACGTAAGAATCTGCTGACACCAGCACTGATCTAAAAAAGATTGTTTTGGAATTTACGTTGCACTAATTATTATTAGTTTTGAAATATGTAGTTGGCATTTAAGTTATTTATTTATAATTTGTTAAATATGTAAATTCCATCTGCTTTTTATTAAAAATAAGTAACAATCAAACTGCTTTATTACTCCTACAACTGTTCTAAAACTAACTTCAGAGAATTTCCAAATGCTACGATGCATCTGCCGTACCGTTGTGTATAACAACACCATATACAGGGTACGCTTTGGCTTATTCATCATCTACGACATAAGTTTGTTAGTTAATTTTAAACGTTCATAGCATGCATACATTAACAACATGGCTTTTTGGCGACCATTTGATTTTGAAGAAATTCCTAATTTCTGTAGTGAAAATAGTGAATCTGTGCAAGGTGATATGGAGTGCGAAAATGTGGAAGTTGTCGTGGAATGCGAAAATGTGGACGTGGCTACGAAAGAAAAATGTCATTTGTCAGAAGATTGCAAAGTTCTGATACTGAACGTTTATAAAAAGTTAGTTTCGGAAGGTAATGGCAAACCTATACTTAGAACTGCGGAATTAATTAGTGTTCCATACAGAACAATTTAACGTATCATTGTTCGTATTTTAAACCCTATAGAACTAATATGAAGCCAATTAAAAGGTAATGTGCGCCGGAAAAATACAACACAGACAGAAATTGACACTGTAGTACAATTAATTAAAGACGAAACAAGTGCAATAAGTAGTGCTTTGTGGAAAATAAATGTGTAGAACTTGTAAAGACAATTGAAACATTTTTATTTTATAAATCCAGCAAATAAATCGTCAATAATTAATTTAAATGACAGTGGTAGTGACACAAACTCTGATAGTGATATAAACAATGATAATAGCGATAATGATTAATATTTTAATAATTTTAAATAACCATAAATTGAAAGTTCAAAAAAAGAATGATTTTTGTTTGTGCAGATTTGAAGTATTTAATATAGACTATAAAGATTTTAAAACAAAACGATTTTTAAATATGCCTATATTTATATTTCAAATATAGCCAATCCTAAGCCTGATAAAAATGCGAAGGAATGTCATATGGCAACTAGTTTTAACAGAACCATAAACTCAGTAGGTATAATGGGCCGAATTCATAAACGTTCCTAATTCTCACCTCATCCTTACCTCAGCCTCACCTCATCTCACACTCATTTTACGTTGAGTCGTTCTCTCACTCACTTTTGTTATTCATAAACAATTGTAAATGAGTCACTAACTTGAGGAACGGTTGAGGGAAAACGTCACTAATTTAATGACGTCAAAATAAAATAATACGTAATAGCTATGGAAACGTTTTGGTAGTGATTGTAATAAACATTTTGATAGTAATGTATTGACAAAAACTCAATTCAATAAAATATAGTGTATTTTATAAATATTGTTGTTTTTATCATGGCAAGTAGAATATTTATCACGGGTGACGCTGCCCAATGCATACAGATGGCAAACAAATAAGAAAACTGCGTACACATCAAGAGCTACTGCAATTGAAAAATAATTAGAAGTTATAATGAAGAGCTCAGAAAAAAATATCCCGCAAGATGAAGAAATTCATATGTTTCGTCCCGAAGAATATCGGCTTTAAGTATATGTGTAAACAACAGCTGCAAGTAGAAAAGGAAGAAATAAGAAAAAAATACCTACAGCCGAACAATAATTAATGCAAGAAACTTTAAAAACAAAATTTTTAATTATTTAAATAATTTATTATAAATAAATATACAACATAATTATAATAAATGTACTTATAATTATTTTTTTTATTAGTTTATAAAATGGCGTAGAATAAAATATGCTTTTAAGGCATTACCACCGAGAATAAGCTCAGACAATCGATTTTCTTCAAATATCATTTTAACAGAACTACTATTAAATATCCTGCTATCATGGACAGATCCTAGCCAGCAAATATCATTGTCCAAGACTTCACAGTTTGCATCTGCTACTACTTGCATGTTTAATCATATCTAGCATTTTCTATTTCAAAATAGTTCCACATTTCTTTCTCCTGGATTTCCTATTTCGATATGGTTACCTTCAATCCAACCAGTGACTTCAGGAAAACCAGCGATATTAATTAAATCCATAAAGATTTTTTCCTTTTCGATATTCTCGTTAGTTCCGGGAAATCTAACATACCTACCCATGTATACAGCAATATTTTTGGCAACTTATTATATTATTTTGTTTATCAAAGTTTGATTAAGTAAATATAAGTCGCCATGTGTTCTCTTAAATAAAGATATATTATAATGAATTAAGAAATATAATTTGTCATATCTAATAAAATTATGCCTGCCACAGCTGGAGGAATAGGCAACCTATGCTTCTGTAGTACCCCAATTTTTGGATATACTGTAGGAAATATTTTATGTGTTATAGTGTTTCTTAAGAAATGAAATCTCTGAATAAGTTCATAGTCAGTGATATTTTGAAGATTATCTTAAGCGTCCAGCATATACCGCTTGATAAAGACAATTATTTTGTATTAAAAAATAGGTTACTGTTTCTTTTTTACGTTCCAACTGTATCGATGCAGATTTAAATAAACATTTTCAACTTCTACATACTCTAAAAAATCATTATCCACATATAATACAAATATATTTCTATATTTATATAAAGCAAAATCTTAAATGAATAAAATTTGAGGTTACCAGCTACTGGCCGCAAATCTCACTCACTATTCACTTAAATTTGGCAGATAAGTGAGTGGGCAATGAGTTACTAATATCCAACTTTTGTTTTTGAATTCCAGATGAGTAACTCATTGCCAATTGAGTTTGAGGTGAGGATTAGGAACGTTTATGTGATGATTTGGGATGTAAAATAATAGACATGTTATTACCTTAACATACCGAGTGCGACTGCCCTCTCTACTTTATTTTATATTACATATTACAACTATTACCAACATGATAATTATTAATAAAACATTAATTAATACATGACAGTTTATGAATTCGGCCCTAACACTGTATAATATTATGAGGAACATTAAATATCTCAGAAGAATTTGGTCAGCATAATCATCCTGAAGTATTGGATATTGTTTCCTGTTATGTCTCCAAATTTGTCATACCATAATATTGTTAGCAAACCAGTAAGAAAGCATAACATTTTAGGTTTTCCTCTTCGTTGATATTCGTACGTGATTTTTTGGAGCTTTTTTTTGTTATCCATTCGATGCACATACTTTTCCCAGAGGGGTCTATATTTAACAAATGATAATGTCTGTTTCACATCCACTCCTTTTCTCATCGCTGTATTTTATGAATGTGTTCGTATGTCAAAAATATCTTGTATACTAATACTCCCTACAGTGTTGCCAACCGTAAGATAATTATCGTACATATACGATAATTTGACTCTCTGTACGATGTACGATACAGTTTTCATTATCGTACGTAAAATACGATAATTTTGACTACTGTACGATAATTGGTACGATAATATTTTACCTGGAATTAAAAATTTTTGAAAATGCTTAACTTGCCCTGTTCTGCGTCTACGGAAAGTATTTCTAAAAAGCAGCGCAACATAGGAAAGAGTTTATACCTTACTGAGTAAGGTACGTAGGTTGCATCTTACTACGTACATGTTTTGCATTTCATTTAACGGGGATTCCCAAGCTCACTGCTTGCGTACCTACTACATTAATGACGAATGAAGAGCAATGACTCATTCAAAAATTGAATTAACTGGACAAGAAAGTTCAGATGAGTTTTGGATCAAGTATCTCAACTATTACAATGAAATTGTCTAGCCTTCAAAACCTTGCATTGTTTGTATTAAATGTCTTATGTCTTCCACATTCAAATGCACAATGTGAAAGAGTATTTATCAAAATTATTTTAATTATTTTACACAGTTAACGGCGTTGTTTTATCCAGTCAGCATGTGAAGAAACATGGTTCTTGTCAAAATTTCAAACCGGAAAAAGATATGTTCGAGAAACCAAATAGCAATATGTATAAATTTAAAAACGTGATGAAAAATTAAAAATATGATTTTTAATGAAGTATTTAATTTATAGTAAATATATTATATATAAAATCACAACTTTTCATTATTGATGTTACTTATTGAATAATATTGTACCTATCCTCACAATTTAATTCTAATTTTGAATTATATAGTACAGGCTATTCCAAACGTTTAGGCGGTACTGGGTTTTGAAATCTAGTAATTTTTATCTATTAATTCGGACTTTTGGTAATTTTTTTAAACTTGGTAAATCATACATACATTGCAAATTCTAGACTAAATTGATTGTCATTATAAAATGTCATTTTCATTGCATTTTAATTTTTGTCATTCATAATAAAAATTTCCCATTTTTTTTTGTCTTCTAAATATGTAAAAATGTATGCAAATTTTTAATAAATGTCATTGGTTTCCATGGTTTCACTGTTGGAATTTTAAATTTTCACATACCAAACGTGAAACATGAAATAACTCAAGCAAAGTCCATTTTCGTGACAACCTAGAAGAACGAAATTCCCATTTAGTTCCTCCTAAACGTTGAGAATCGGCTGTAGATTATTTGTGCACGTATTTTCTTTCAATAATAAATTATAATAAAAATGTATTGATAAGTGAATAAAAATGAAATTTTTTAATTTTTATTACTTTACGATCCCGTCTCGCGGGTGTACGATAATTTTTATGAAAATACGGTAATTTTCGATACAGCGTACGATTATTTCATTACACGGAGTTGGCAACACTGACTCCCTAGATCTACTTATAGCTCTCCATATTTTTACTACGAAATTTATTAAATCTCTAGCGATAGTTTCTTTAAAAAAACTAATTCGTTAATTAAGATCTTATATTATCAACCATATTTATATTCAGAAAATTATTGCTTTAAACAATTACAAAGTGAACTGAAAATATGGGGATATATTTTTTTAATTAATTAATTTTGGATATAAAAGTTATCGAATGTAACTTCTGATTATTGGAAAATAAATAAAAAAAAGTAATATACCTCCGCCACTGAGTTTTTTAAATTTAATTAATGTATTAAAAATATTGAATTATTATTTTGTATGAAAATAATGCTATTAGTTAAGCTCTTCAGAATCTATGTCAAAGTCAGTAAACAAATTAAATTTCCCTGTTTTCAATATTTCCTGAAGCGAACAATCAAGTATATGTAACACTCCTGGTTGTATAAAATCATATAATCATATTTCTCACTGTGTTTCGTCAACTAAATAATGTGGTTTGTATTTGACGCGTAATTTAAATGTTATTAACTCATCTCGTAATTCATAAAGTGTGGTTATTTTTATTTGTAAATAAATTTATCTTATTAGCAATACTCCTGACAAAATGTCAAAAATAATTGACTTCACAAATTTTTGGTTTATTTGATGATGAACGTCAACCATTCTAAATTGACACATCTTTCGAAGTGGTTCGTCGATGTTTCACAACGTTAGTAGCAGACTTATGGCCGGTTTCTGAAAGCTTAGTTAACTATAACCAAATGGTCAGAACATGGTTGCTATGGTTACGTATGGGATTGTTATACTGTAATCGAGTTTAACCAAATGTTTAAACTCGGCTAATCTTTCAGAAACCGACCCTCAACTGTCAAAGTAGAGTCCATTTACTATAACAATGAGATGACGTCACAGTTGAAAAATTTCCCTTGTTGCCACTTCGCAAATTGTGAAAAAAGTTAGGTTATATCGAACTACTTCTAAAAAGAGAAAACCTATATTTCTTATGCAGGAAAGGAATTAATGTAAATTATGAGGTACAACAGTTTTTTCCAACCGATTTGTCGCGAAATTTATGGTTTAAATTATATTAAGTGTGTAATGTAGCACTAAATAAAAAAATAATAATAATATTTCAGTGTATAAGAATCATCAGAAATAATTGTTTTTAGAAATGTGTCGTCTTCTTTTCATCCTTGTAATACAATTTATTTAAATTTTTCGCCTGGTGTCACATTGACACAATGGGTTCGGGAAGCAAACTCGGAGTGTTCTGATTCACTCTGTTTAACTCCAGACCGTTCGAATAAATGCGTTTAGACCTTTTCACGAACGCTCCGAGCTTGCTTCCCGAACTCACCTAAAGATATCAGAAAGCAATGATAAAGAACCAAATATTTTATTATTCGAATAGAAATTTTTGAATATTTGAATTTCAGATGTTCCATAAAATTTTACTTCAAATAATGAATATTAAAATATTATTGCCAGTCGAACAGTTTATTACTGCTAGCTACAAATGTAAATTTTATGAGTACGCTTAAAATACTTTTGCATCTGATGATAATAAACCATTATGACTCTACGTAACAAACCTGTAGGTTAAAATTAGAAAAAAGAATGAACGTAACAAATGTAAATAGAAGATATTTTATGAACATAATATAATATTTATTTATCGACCAATATACAAAATGAAATATTGTTTTTAGTCAGTCACATTACAAATTACAAAACCTTTTAAAATATACAAAAACAATTTACACATCTCTTACACATTTCAAATCCATTAAAGGTCCACCATAATCTAGCTCTCTTTCAAAATAATTAATAAGAGACAAAACCATCCTTTGAGCGCGGCTACTTAGAGCTTTTGGATTTTTATTACAATAATATTTTATTTAATGAAAAATTAAATTTAACCTCACTTAAGTAAATGTCAAACCTGACTAAAAACGATTGTACAGTACAATCTCAAGCTGGCAACATGTAAAAACCTTACGAACATTAAATAAATAAATGTACTAATTGAGTTATGGATTAATGTTGGTTAAATCACATCATGACATTGGTACTTAAATTAACCAAGTGTGACGTCATTTCATATTTATTGTGAATGAAGTTTAGCTGGATTGTAAAAGTGCGATAGGACTCACACTAGTCCAAACGAACACTTTATTTTCGAGCACCATCAAGAGGTAGATAAACTTCGTCTGTATTCCAGTTCGCTCGTTTATGCTCGCTTGTATTTGTTGATACTTGATTTAAAAATGATTTTTGGAAGTTATTATATACTTAAATAAAATAAAAAGATGGAGTATAACAAACACAATATAGAAATGGATTGAAAATTATCTATCAAATAGACTACAGTGTTTTAAATAGTATAATGTATTATCAGATACAAAAACCATTAAATTGCAAGAAGTTCCACAAGGTTATATTTTAGGACCTGTATTGTTTATATTGTATGTGAATGATTTACAAGGCTATTGCGACAAAACACAAGAAGAGGAAACCAGAAAAAAAAAAAGCGGCGAGACGCCACGTGCTGCGTCCAGTAAACATGATCATTTATATGCATGATTTGTTTTTTTAAAGCTGTTATGATAATCATATATGTTATTTTTGCGATTTTATTAGGATTTCACTTGCCCGTATAACGTTCATATTTGCGACTGCTCAAAGTAAAATATGTAAAAATGCAAGCTTAAACATAGTCCAGAAAATAGATGGTATTGAAGATGACAATTTTCTTAGAGTAAGGAAAATATCACATCCTTCTTTCTTACAAAAGAACTTAAAAACCTTGGCACATCAGTTTAGACAGTATGGATACCCAAAAAATCTTGTCCATAGAGTGAAAAGTCCAAACACCTATAACTAGTCCTAGAGATGAAGTTCAACCAAAAACCAAGTTTTTCTCAATACCTTGCATCCAAGAAGTTACACCTATCTTCAAAAATATATTCAGGGACCAGGATATAACACTTGCTGAAAAATCGCTACGGACGATTAGGCAACTCTTTTCACACCTAAAAGATAAAAGACCTGCAAAAAAGAAACGAGATGTGGTATACAAAGTAGATTGCCAGTGTAACTTAACTTATATAGGTCAAACTTCTCAAGGTTTAGGTCATAGAATTACACAGCATATATCGGATGCCAAATGCAAACCAAACTGCTGTATGCTCAGCAAGCATATATCTACAACATCTCACAAACCAAATTTTGTTAACACAGAGATACTGGCTACTGAAACAAATACATACAAAAGAACCTTTTTGGAAATGTGTTTCATTAACAAATATAAGGACAACCTGAACGCCAAAACAGATATACAAGGCCTCAGCACAATTTATAAGAATCTCCTACATATTTCTGAACAAAATTTAGGTTAAGTCTGCATTTGTTTACAAAAACATATCTTATCATGATTATAGTTAGAATATCAGACACTACATTACCGGCACGATAAGAGATGCAAAAAATATGGTCACATGATGCGATTCCGCCAAATATTATTGGAATAATAAGAAGAAGGTCTACATATTTCGTATATCATCCAATTAGAACGCGCCAATTTCATTTATAACCGTTTTTATTTTTATAGACTGTGATATATAGATTTTTGTATTTTTTTGTGATATTATGTTTAAATTTTTAAATAGGGTATACGCATAAAATTTGTATTTCCTTAAAACTACATTATTTTGATATGTTAATGTTAGTTATGTCACCTAACAAAACAAGAATTACATTTTAATTAATATTATAGCCAAATTTTTGAATTAAAATATAGTAAATTTGAAATAAGCCGACCACGGAGCGAAGGTTGCCGAGTAAAAACGACTGAGTATGACGTCAAACGATAGAGGTTTCTCGTCACAGATACAGCTACAACATAATCTTTACACGTGTGTTTATTGTATTGTTCGAGAGTTTTGTATTTGTTTTTAAACAATTTTTCACGCATTTATTATTAAAATGGCAGATAAAGATTTTGTTAGGGCTCAGAGTGATAATTTACCCAACATTGATGCATTTATGCTCATGGAATATATGAAAAATAATGAATGCTACAGTGCTGAAGAAATACGTGGTGTCAAAGCAGACTTGTAAGTAATTTTTATTTTATATTCTATAACTTTATGTAAACAAACACTGCAACTCTGTAAAATGTAAATATTTATGTAATTTAGATGTCAGAATTTGACTACATTGTTTACATGAAGTTACAAAACGTTAGAGGCATAATTGAAATACTGCAATACAAGTTATCTATTTTAATATAAAATTTAATTCGGTAAACAAGTATAAATTGTTTTTATAGAATTAAACTTTATTTTAATTAAAATCACTCTAACTTTACATAACCTATAAAAGTTATACAAACAAATAAGTTCACAACAGACTATGTACGCCGGTAAGCTAGTAGTATCATGCGTCAGTTAGAAGGGGTATAACGTCACACGTCGTTTTCGCGCGCTATATACATTTATAATTTTTTAAGCCTTCAAATTACAAAAAAAAACTGTTTTTTATGTTTATATGCAACAAGAGGAATATAATAAAAAATACTATATATATATAGTAGTAATTGGGAGTAGCGGTGGAGAAAAGTAAACTCAATAGTTACTCATACCCGATATTTCAGTCTAAATTTTTAGACCTTTTTCAAGAGCTGAAAATTTTATTTAAATTAATACATATATATAGAATCAATTTCACACGAACTGATATATCAGGTTCCTATCGCTCCTATGTGAAGCATAAGGTCTCAATAAACTTCCGCCATTTGGATCTGTCTTGCGCTAGATGTTTTAGCTCCTTCTATGTTATACCGCTTTCGCTGGCTTCCTTCATGGTTAGTCTTTGCCATGTGTCCGTAGGTCTGCCACATCTACGGCCTCCTTGTGGGTATCAATCAAGAGCCGTTTTACTGATGGACAAGGGGTTGTTCCTTAAGATCTGGCATATCCATCTCCACTTCCGCTGTTTTATCAAAATGTCTATGGGGCTTTGGTAGGTTCTCTCCCAAAATCGAGCGTTGGTAATAACGCCACATTAGATACATGTTACAAATACTTCCAGTAACACGAGTAAGTAGTGATAGAAGTTTTTCTGAACCTAAATTTATTTTTATAGTTAGGATCACAAAATTCGGAATTTTCCATGTTGGTGAATTGCGAGAGAGTATTTGAATATATAAAAAATAAAAAAATTAAACTGTATGTAAACAATATGTAGATTTTAAGCGAAAGGTATAAATAAAAAAACTATCTATCTAATAAAATAAAAATTATTTTCTAATATGGACCTATTATTTTAAAAACCCTCTGGCCGAATTGGTCCCTCAATCTGCATCTGCCCGTAAGAAGGAGCAAAGAAAGACGCGGATTAATATATTTTTGTTTTGAAAAATATGCGAAATGGAATGTTAAAAACATTCAAGAGGAATCTAATATATTCGACCTACTATTCTACATTCCACTTAATTATATATTATATTTTGTTTCAGTTTTTTGTGTCTTTTACCTCTACTATTTTAAAAGAGTACTAAACATTGACTGAAAACAAATGTCAGAAATTTATGAACTCCGTTTGTAGGAAGTGAAATTACATGTTTCAGTTCATGAAACACAAGATTGTACCATTACTCTTTGATTAATATGAGTGATATAATGAATTTGAATTCAGTCCAGAAACCCTCGTTGAATACAGTATTATGTCAGAAGTGAAGATATTACAAATTTACTACACGATTGTATTAAAAAATGTCTGTTTAATTTTCAGTTCGAATAAAGTTTAATCCGATAATGTTGATTATCTTTCTCGATGCTATTATTCATTCTTTTCCGCTTTTACTTCCCCTTACGCAGCACAAAAAGAAGACCTAAATGAATACAAAATCATGCATCATGCGATATGACATGTTATGGCTTAATTAGGAATCTTGTAACGGCAATTAAAATTATTTATTAATAATTAACTAAATAAAAATAAATTTTAAATATGACAAGGAAGATTTTTAGAGTTTCAGAGGATATAAAATAGACTTTAATAAAAGTAGGATACGTAATACAAATTGAAAATTCCTATAGACATTGCCGTGGCAAGGGGTGTACGAGCGGTGTCACAGCAACAGGCGTCACAGCAATGGAGGCGCCGCTGTGGTTAATTTTTTAGTTGTCAGATCGAAGGTTATTAGGGTGTTGCACATGAAAAAGTTGACTTTTAGTTTTCGACTGTTTCTTTTCTTGTGTCAAATTAAAGTGTTCAAAAAAATAGATCCTTCAAAATGAGTCTTGAAAATGAATCACGTGATAGACCAGAATCAGTGGTTAATGATGAACATCTGAAATATCTAGTTTTTGTTCTACGCCAACTGAACTGAACAAAACACAATGGCTTGTATGTGCTCTTAAACTTAACATAAATGGGTAATTTTTGAATTAGGTTATAACTTTCTATGAAAAAATAGATTCTATATGACGTTCTTGTCATGATGAAGCATTAAAACACATATCAAAGTCAATGCTTCGCTCAAAACAAGTTATGATCACGATTTGGTGGTCTTTATCTGGTATGATTCTCCACCAAAAATTTCTCTTAAAACGTCCGTAATTAATCAACAGAAAGATGCACCCTTTTTTATCAACAACTCTCGGCGACACATTCTATACGTCAACGCACAAAAATTGAGCCAGTTGCAGTACGAAACTCTTCCTTATCCAACTTATTCACCGAACCGTTACCTAGTAGTTCTTACTTATTCAAATTCCCGTGCAAATTTATAAATTGGAAAACCTTTAATAATCAAGCATCGGTTTAAAACACATTTAAGGAATTTGTAGTTTCCCGGATTTTTGACATCTTTCATATGGAGTTAATAATCCCGTGTCTTATTGGCAAATATGTTAAGAATCAGATGGTGCGTACCTTCATTAATAAAGTTTAGTTGGACCTCAGCCATTTCATGTGAAACATCCTAATATTATAGAACACTACCAAAAAATGCCCTTCATATTTCCTGTACCAGGCGCCAAGTTGATTTACCATGGCAGTGCTGTAGATTATCGTCATTCTACTTGGACATGAAGGTAATAGTTTTGTCTCTAAAGAAAATAATTACTAATTTCTGCCATCTGAATGAATCACAAATCTGGAGTTGAAAAAAAATAACAAGTGGCAAGTATGGAAAGAATAAATATTTAGAATAAAACTGTAACATACGAGTGAAAACAAAATTTAAACGTAGTGAAATAAGCCAAAACGTTAAAATGAAAACAGATATGATTAAGACCAAAGATGAGATGTTCAGTGTCGATGGCTCAGAGGAGTGGAATGCAAAACTCTGTATAAAATCACAGAATGCTTCAGCTTCATTCGATTTATTTATTTCCAACAGACATTATAATGCCGGCTGCACATGCCTGTGATATATAAGAATTCTAATACGAATACTACGTAAGTTGGGCGTAAAAGCAAAGCGTACCAGATACTTCTGCGCTCACTTCATACTGCACCATTTTTCATAAATAAAACGAGCGCTCAATTAAAATTATCAAAGTATAATTTCACAGACGTACATAATAATGTCTATGAGAATACATAAGAAATAGACTACGTGAAATTATGTGATGAAGAGAAGATCAGTACTCCTTCGACAAACGGCAGTAAACTACAGCGACTGATCGAGAAAAATTAAGGTTCTTGTCTAGAAGAATGATTATTTATAGGAGTTGTGCAGGATTATTTATCTATTATCTAAAGTTTTAGAAAAAATTATCGACAATCAACTACGTAATTACTTAAATAACAACAACTTACTACCACCTTTTCAGTCGGGTTTTAGACCTAATTTTAGCTGTACAACTGCACTTGCGCATATTACTGACGAAACTCTACGTACTACTGACTCAGGACTATTAACGGTATTAATCCTGCTTGACTATTCCAAAGGCTTTGATAGCATCAATCATGAAATCCTCTTGTCAAACTTAAATTTCATTGGCCTTGGTAAAGATGTGATTAATTTTTTTTCCAGTTATCTTTCGAACAGAAGTCAAGTTGTAGTAATTAACAATGTAAGCTCTAAGAAACTATTCCTCTACCTTGGTGTACCTCAAGGTAGTATTTTGGGACCCTTACTTTACATAATTTATACCATTAATCTCTCACAGTATATTAAACATTGCCAAGTTCACTATTTTGCTGATGATACCCAAATCTTTCATTCGTTTCCTCTTAATAACCACTTAGCTGCTATTTCAAATATTAACGAGGACCTTCTTCAGTCATTGCATAACGCATCTACGGACCATAATCTTATTATTAACCCTACAAAATCAAAAGTTTTAATCTTTGGTCCAAAGAACGATCAGAATTTAATTAAGCCAGCTTGCAAACTGATTCTTGACGGGTGTGCTCTGACAATATCCGACAGTGCGAAGAATTTGGGATTGATTTTTGATGATAAATTAAAGTTCTCTAAGCATATCAGTTTCATAGTAAGAACACCCTACTTTAAGTTAAAGACCCTCTATGGTAACAGACAATACCTGAACCAGGCAATTAGGATAAAACTATGCTACTCCCTTGTATTGAGTCTGTTTACTTATGGTAGTGTAGTTTACGGACCTTGTCTGCTTGCAGCTGATATAAAAAAAATTCAGAAGGTCCAAAATTCATGTTTGCGTTTTATGTATAGTGTACCAAGGCGCTCGCATATCTCCTCTTACCTTCACTTGTCTACATGGCTTAACATGAAACAAAGAAGACTTTCGCAATCTCTTGTATTTTATCATAAAGTGTTGATTCTCAAAACTCCCCCTTATTTGTACAACAAAATCACCTTCAGATCTGACGTACATAATGTTAATATAAGATTTAAGGGTACTCCTCTTTCTCCACCTTCTTACAAAACTGCAACATTTAAACATAGCTTCTCTTTTGACATTTGCGCTAAATACAATATTATTCCCGAATACCTTAAATCTTTTAGCTTAATCTCTTTTAAAACACAAATAAAGAAGCTCATCTGGGATAAAAGTTTATAAAAGTTTTATAAATGTTTATAAAAATTTATAATAATTTATTAAAGTTTAAAAAGTGTTAACAAAGTCAAATCTACTAATATGTTCATCTTGCCCTTTTAATTTCATGTCTTTTTCAATGTTCTTTTCAGCCTTAATTTTGCCCAAGTTAGGGAATGTTACATATTTACATGCTTCAACGTTGGCTATAACAACTGTGGTATTGTCAATAGCAAAGAACCCTGGTTATTTATGTTAATGTGCTATATTTATATTTTTTATACCTTTTAAAGGCTCATGAGGAAGAACAGTCTTTGTATTCTTACAATGGCTGATCATGGGCCTTTATCCAATGTACAAACTGTTATTATGTCTATTATTTGTAAAAAATCTAATTTATTTTATTGTACCTTGGATATAAATAAACAAATTAAAAATTAAATTCAATATTTCAAAAAAAGTTATTGGAATATTCTTTTTTTAACAATTCTAACAATCGCGCGTTTCACGTACCCAATTAAATTTGATTTAGATTTAGATTTAATTTATTCATGTTTAGGTACATATTGTAAATAACATTGCAAGAAAAAAAAAAGAAAAAACAGTGTAAATAACATTAATATTACAAGATTACATAAGTATATCAAAAATTTTGTGCAGTGTATATCAATATAAGGATACCTAAAAATAAATGTACTAAACTATATACTCATTAAAGTATCGTTTAGAAATTCTTCTGTGCTATAATAAGCCTTGCCTAATAGAAATATTTTAATCCTTCTTTTGTAGCAATTCAAATTAAGTTTTCTTGTTTCTTGGGGAAGTTTGAATAGACAGGTTAAAAAATTAATCTGCAAATAATTAAGTAATACTAATTTATTAAATACTGTAGAAATGTATACCGAAAGAAAACGTGATACTGTCACGTGGCTGGTTAGATGGAAATGAAACTCCTGGTTTCAACAATACAATTTATTAAAAAATGATCAAATTTACAATTTAATTGTATGATTGAATTTGTCCATGGAGTTAAGGAAGTCTTCAGTCCACCCCGTGTTGACCGAAATCGGCTTGGACCTATCTCCAAGGCGGGGGTTGCCCATCAGGGAGTCGAGGAGCCTAGAGAAGCCTTCTCCCACTCACATGGTACTGCTTTCTTGGCTCACCAGATGTATTATTATACGGTGTTGGTTTCCTGGTCGTCACCTTGTTGAATGGAACTTGTAGAGGAGTTGGCTAGGTTCCTCTGTTTGGACTCCGTACGACATCCATGTACTTATACCTCTGATTGACCTAGTTCCGATATTCATTCGTCATAACAAATATTACCTTATTACGAAAATGCAGCGTATGCATTACGTAATCAGGTAACATATGCTAGACGCTGATAAATAGTTTTTTAATCAAACAGCTGAACGTCACAATCTCTAAGTATCGCAATCCTTACCAAGGATTACTACCTTTGTAACAATATTTTATTTGTGAAATGGTCAAATTGATCATATGTATTATTCTGACAATGAATGTCTAGAGTTAAGTAGAGATTCGCATCTTACACACGCCAACCATTCTCTTTAATGACACATGGTTCACATTAAAAGAATTTTTCAAGAAAGAGTATTATTTTGAAAGTGGGGAAGATGACCAGTGCCATATGAGAGTTTCTTGGAACTGTCAAATATTTGTACATGAATATGAAAATACAAATGTCTAAATGCTAAAATAGGCTGACCAGATTTTTTTAATAGAAATAGAGTATGCTTTAACGTTTCAAACAAGCTACTGTTTGAAACGTTAAACCAATATTTGATTTTAGAAAGAAATGAAGCTTGCAGATTTTTTTTTCAAAAGTGAATTGACTGAACCTTATCTTTAAGATTCAATTTTGTGAGGTTTTAGGTTGTTAAAAACACAGACAATACGTTTATGACAATAATAACTCAAAAAATATTTTATATTGATGAAAATAAATACATTATATTGTACGAATAATAAAAAATAACAGAAACAATACTTTGTTCAATCAAATTTCATTAAGTTTGATATTTTCGGAGCTTTTTACTTTTTCTAACAATTGCTTGTCTTTTTTTATATTTTTTTCACCTTTTACAACTTTTCTAGCAGAAGTGATTTCACTTCTCTATTTGCTCTACTTCGCACTTTCCAAAATAGTTATCCATATGTCAATTAAAGATACGGATTTCTCTTCTCATTTTTTCCAAATTTATGCTGTTTAAGCTAGGAATATTGCAAACAGTAGCTGCAGTACTCAATTTACTTATGATTATATGCTACAGCCACACAGAAGTCGATTAGCTAGTGTACATTTTCTGTCACCATTTAACAAACAATGAAAGAGTATATTGAAAGTTCTTTTATAAAAAGTAAGAGTAAAGAGGATATTAATTAGAAAAGAGTATAATACTCTACAAAAAAGTACGTCTGGTCAGCCTATGCTAAAATAATATGTAAAAAATGTGAAGTGTGAATTTTCACACATTTCAGGGTTTCGCAGGTATTTAGAAACTGAATGATGATTATTTGGGATGCCAAAACAAATTTTATATCAAAATATTTTTTTATGAATTTTAATTCGAATGCCTAATACCATTATTTAAGTTTCTAAATATGTGCAGTATTTTTTTTATATAGCAAGGTTCATTAAGATTTTGAAAATTGCGCCTATCGCTTCCATTGATTGCCTAAATCATAAGCCCCGTCCTCTGATTTCGTATACATTCAAACATAGAATTAAATTATAATTTCAACACTTCCCACTGGTTATTAAAAATCAAATGCAACATTTACCAAAATATAACTAGAATTATGACAAAATAATTTAAACAAAATAAAAATGCAAAAAAAAAACAGAAAAATTAAAATTGATAGGAATTGAACTCTAGTTTACAAATCATAAAGAGACGACACAAAGCATTACGCTACAAGCGCTGACTTATCTACTGTGTTACATAGCGAATTAAATATTTAACATATTTTAGTTAAAAACACAAAAAATGAAAACATAATCTGATCAAAAATTCCTGTTGTACTATTCCGGTTCACACCAATGTACATTACTTAGAATTTTTTCAGATTTTTAGTTTAAACCATCTAGGCTACAGGGTGTGGGACAACATTTTTTTGCACAATTTTGGCAAAAATCGAGTCATAATAAATTATTTTGCAAAAATAAAATTTTGATCGTTAATCCACGTACTAAGGGCTTTCATTGGATACCCTACTCAGAATTTTTAAAAAAATATATATTTTTTTTTTTTCGATGAGCACATATTTGTTTATATTTTTAGGGGGATATGTTTTTTAGATGTTTTAGTATTTTACCTATGTGCGGGTCAAATTGTTGTATAAGCATGCCAAATTTCAACTCTCTAGGTTTAGCCGTTTGGCTACAATTTTTACCGAACAGACAGACAGACGACAAAATGACGGTATAAGGGTTTTTTGGTCATACCTACAATACCCTAAAAATAGGATTCAAGGCCTACCATAGAACTTTTTTTCGTCCTATAATCAACATATTTTAAGAAAAACTCATAATTACTCGGACTTTATCAGCCTCACTCACTTGTTACATGAATAGCTAAAATATCTATTACCTTATCAAGCAAACAGTTTCCATAATATTCTTCTTAATTACTCATTCTATTTAAATTCATCTTCCATTATTAGAATATGACAAATTTCAACTCTCTAGGTTTAGCCATTTGGCTACAATTTTTACCGAACAGACAGACAGACAGACAGACAGATGACAAAATGACGGCATAAAGGTTTTTTGGTCGTACCTACAAAACCCTAAAAAGACACAAACTAGAATGTAATTGAAACTAAAAACAAAGGGGAGATATATGGACCTGGAGTTTTTTTAAATTTTTGCTATTGCCATTTTATTTGCTTATTTAATTAGCTTTTGGTATTGCTGTATTTAAATATATCGTAATCTTTCACTTAAAAAATATTTCGAAAAAACATTTAAGTTATGCCCAGATTTAAAATTAAATTTTTTTGTCAACAAATATTCCAGTTTATTGGCTTTGACTTGTTGCTATGACTTTAGTTTTTGAAGCATTCTTATTTAATTTGTTCCAAATCAAATATTCTGTTTAAATGCATGCTTGAATTTGTATATTCATATTTTATTTTACTAAACAACAAAAGCGTTGGAAAAAAATTACAAAAACAAAAGCGTGTTCTATATTTTCATGAAAAATGATTTTTTTTCCAGTGAAGTTGGAAAGTAAAAAAAAATGTGTATATAAATTTTGTATTGAATAGTAATTTGAAATCAAATATGAACGTCAAAACATTTATTTTTTTTTTGTAAAATAACATTTTATTATTCTCGAAGAGATATTCATACATATATTAACTAATTGGTTAATGAAAAACATTCTGAATTTTTATTTTTTTTTTATTGAAAAAATTCTGACTAGATTCGTTTTTCTCTATTTTCCTATGTTTAAATGTATGTATATGTTATAAACAGAAACAATTATAATATTATACAGAGCGTTCGTAAATGATTAAACGTGTTTAAATATCCCGCTCATTAGATCACTTTTAAAGGTTGGTACTAAGTGGCTATCAGGGGCTGCACATGGGGAAACTTGCAAGGACAAATTAATGAGAAATAATTCTAAATTCTTCGAGTTCCTTACCGACACTATTCTTCAACAATAAATTTATTGTGCAGATCTGTTAAACCCTAAATTACTAATCTAAAATCACATTGCATATATTTATTTGCTATTATTTATGTGGCTATTTTTTGCTTACTAATGAAATATGTACAAAAGTGGTAGAAAAAAATATTTTTTTTGCAAATATCTCTGTTCCAATACAAAATTTGAAAAAAGCGATATCTATACTGAATTAATGAGAAATAAGTTCATAAGTTTCTTTGCGGGATGTACTGATTTGCGGCTAGAGCGTCGACAAGTTGATCAATTTTTCGATTTCATGGAAAATGTACTTTTCGCTTCCAATAACGCAAAAAAATATTATAACTTCAATTATGCAAATTTCCCAAAATATACGATTATACGAGGGCTATTCGGAAACTAACCTCCTTTTAGCTATAAAAATAAAACCAGCATAGATACAAATATTTTATTATTTACATTTTAAAACTACATACTTTCTTTATTTTTCCACATAGTGTCCATTTAAGCATTAAACAAGCTTTGAAATTCCTTCTTCATAGAACCCTGCCGCCTGGGAATGTAGCCAATCTGTCACAGCGTTTTGAAGATCTTCATCATCAGCGAAGTGCTGGGACCCAAGCCAGTTCTTCATGTGGTGGAACAGGTAGAAATCGCTCGGAGCCAAGTCTGGGCCATAAGGCGGATAGTCAAAAATGTCCCATCGAAACTTGCTCAAAAGGTCTTGTGTGAGGTCGGGCGTTGTCATGCAAAAGCACATTTGTTTTGGATGGCTTTTCTTAGCTTTTTCAAAGTCTCACCGTTCATATTTGGCGGGATTTTCTATTTCGGCACTCATGTTTTGAGATTATAATAAGCGATCTCTCGGCAGTACGACGCTCCCGCTTGCACAGCTGGAAGGTCAATGAATCACTGCACGCGCCAATGTAACAATGGCAGTGCTCCTCCGCCTACTATTCACGCTATACAACAATGGACATTACTTTCCGAATAGTGCTCGTATATTGGTTGTTGCGTAATCTTGCGGAACTATAACATAATATTGTTTTTTATTTCTACAAGAGACATAAGTGATTTCTAAAATCAGCCTACAAAAGCAGGTTTAACATAGCTTCTCTACCACCGACTGAGGCAGCAGACGTGAATATTTACTTCTGACATACCATTCGGTCCAAACCTGATATGGAGCCTCGAACAGGGACTAAAAAAAAGCAAAGGTGGATTAGATCCTGTTCCCACCCTCCAGTTTACCTTCCGCAAGTATACGCAACAACAAAAAAAAATTGTTAAAAACAATCGTATATATTGGAAATCGTATAAATGATGCGAAAACTACATTTTTCATGCACTCGAAATATTGCCCAACTTTTCGGCATTCTAGCGGCGAAATTGTTCATCACAAAAAAAAAAAACTTGTAAACTAAATTATAGAGAATTCATTCCTCTTTCAATAATTGAGAATAGAAAAAATTTTTAAAAGAGTTCTGGTAAAAATTTTAGTCGCAAAATGTGACTTCAAAAACAACACCTCAAGACTTATTACTCACATCACTTATTCCTAAAACTTTCTTTCGAAAACTACGTTTTTTCTGGACTAATGAATAATAATAACATCTATTTTTTAATAATCCTATTTTTACTAATTCTTTAAACTGTATCAGGTAATGAATTAAAAGGTCCTAACAGGTGAATTAAAATGTTGACAAAGCTCTTCCTACCTTAATTTAAACTTTGAAGTTACCTTAGCTGCAGTTAATGGAGTATAGTTCCACGTTATTGTCTGACATTATTGCTTGTCATGTAGAGTGACACGTTCCTTAAAAACAGTATCATAATAGTTGTTAATTAACTTCCCGTTGTCCAGCAAAACTTACGCATTGTTTAATGGATTATTGATTATTGCATCTAAATTTAGGATCAACACAAACTAATCAAATCTCTGCTATAACGAGATTTGAGTTTCCTTAAAGTTTTATTGAATATCTGAAGTTTTACTGAATCCACTTGTTTAACGCACGTTATGTTAGTAATTGATTTATAGGTTTTAATTAAATCAGTTTGGTTACATATAGGTTACATCCTGAGCAATAGTTCATTACTGTCACTTTTGGACCAAAGACATTTATCTATGACTTATTTAAACAACTGGTTTTTGGCTAGTGAGTTAACATTGAGGAACAGAAAATCTCAGAATATGATATTCTCAACAAGAAACCTACAGCAGGACAATAATTCAGCTGCGGTAAATTTTAAGGAATGAAAATCGACAGCAAGTTATCATGGGACCAACATGTAAACATAGTAGCCAATAAACTTTGTACATCTGTTTTTTGCTTAAGCAGCTTAAAATGGTGCGCGTCTAAGTCAGTCTTAAAAACATATTACTTTGCCTCTATCCAGTCATATCTATCGTACGCCTTATTCATTCCACCCAAACAAGAAGGCTACTTGCTTTACAACGCAGAGCCATAAGAATCATGAGCAGGGGAGGTACCGCTTCCAGGCGCTTCTGCCAAGGGGCACCTAAAGCTGAAGAAATTAACGTAAAAAGTTGCCATCGCTACACTTTCATTCGAAATGAACAAGTACCTAGAGCGCTATTTGTAGTCCACAAGATGATCAAGTAGTCGACAAGAAGTTGGCACTTGGAGAAGATAGTTTTTAATGAATTAAAGGTTTCCCACAACAACACTTTTTCTATATTCATTGTATTTGTTTTTCGTCTTCTTTAAAAACGATACATCAAGATTTCCCTATATGGCATATGTGCTAGAAAAGTAGAACAGTAAGACTATTGATAATTAAATGGGATAAAATGGCAGTTAATTCGACTAAAATATCTATATCATGCTACAGACTGATAGTACAATGTGAGAATTTTTTGCAAATTTTACCGTCATTGTTGAATTATATTTGATATCTAGAAAACTTTTCCAAATAAAGAACATAGAAACTTCCACCGTGGTAAGTGCTAAAATATGTATGTGAGTGATTTTACATGCAGCTCTGTAATTTGTGTTCGTGAAACCAGTATTTAATTGGAGTACTTTTAGGATAATTAGTGGTGTGACCTGTTACGAAGAGGCTAACCAGCATGAATTGTAACCCTTGTCGAGGAGCAGTCCTGTGTAACTTAAGGGTTCTTACCCATATTATGTTATAAATATATTGATTACAATGATTCACTAAACTACTAAACAAACAATTTAATTAATGGGATTACTACAATGATAATATAATAGAGACAATTGCCGCAAATAAGGCAAATAAGATAAGTTGTATTTTGACCGCCAGCACTATGTGAAAACTATGTAGTTCGTATGTCGTTTTAGCACTTTTATTCCGGTATGCACGTCTTCTTCTTCATGTGCCATCTTTGCGACTACGGTTGTTTAAAAACAAGGCAATTTAAATTTTGGAAATTACGCTCCCCAAGAGACAGCTTGTAGACAAAACTGTTATCTGAGATTCTTCATTAGCCTGATTTTAGTCTTAGCCACACAAATACAATATGACCGGGGAAAAAAATAGTCTAGATAGCTACGTTATTTACTTATTTTTAATTTAAGATGCAATATCATTCTCTTGTATCATTTAACTGACATTTAATGTTCGAGTTTGAGGTTATATACAAAATATTATTTGTAAAATGATGTTTTGTATTTGTATTATAATTATTGAGAAAAAACGCGATGTGATCACAAGCAATGAAAGTAAATGCTCAAAAAAGATAAATATCACAATATTGTCAACTTAACCTTTTTAGAAATAAAATTCAAGGCCTACTAAATGAACTGTATTAAGTATATCGTAATCATATAGTATTAAGTATATGCAAAATTTTTAACAGTTTTTTAGCGACTGGAACGATCTGGAACAATTATTGAAAATTCAAAGAAAATCTGCCCTTTGGTAATTTTGACAGGTTGGCATAGAAGCTAATTATGTTATCATTTAATTAGAAACAGAACCTTACAAAACAGTTTTAAAGACGATCAATGAATTAAGCGTTAATTCGGTACGATTTCCAACAAGGTGATAGAATCAGTAAAGCGTGTGAATTAATCTGCTCTTTTCTTAGTTAATATGTTATATCTCAAAATACTTGCAAATGTTGCTTTCGACGTTTTAAATCTAATTTTATGTCAGTGACTGACCCATACATGCAAGCGATGCGATGTTAAATCTGATGATTTACAGTTATTCAGAGTTATTGAAAGAAAACCCGTTGCACACACAAGAAGAATAAGCGAAATAGCAGGAAGTTGAGTTAGAGTTCCGATAGCACATGAGAAAAATTCAAAAGCTCGGACAGCACTGTAGTACCAATTAGGTGGGTAAAATCTCCGAATAGAAAATTACCAGTCGGCTCAATGTATGCAATCCGTCGCTTGCCAGGCAACGCAGTAAGAAAAATTATTAATGGCGCACACATTCATGGATAGACTTCAATCTGCCACCAGCATGACTAGCCTGGAATGCATCCACCAAAATCGAATATATCTACCTAAAAGATTCTTCTGTGCATATTTTGTAAGATGAAGGGTGTAGTTTTACGAGGTCTTTCAATCAAGTGGAACGGTTGCATTAACTGGTTGTCAAATCATTTGGCAGACAACATCAAACAGAAGAGACCATACACTGAACAAAGAGCCGGAAGATCAATAACTCCGCGTATTGCTGATTCTACTCAACAAACCATATTTAACCTGGACTAGGAAATTTACCTATAAGCGCCGTATTTCACAGCACAATCGAATTATTATTTGTCCAGGTCGATGACTAATTCTTTCAAGATGTTCTGAGACAAGAAAATGGATCGACAGCTTCCAAAGCGCTGTCTTTTTTGCGCTGGAATTCTGAACATATGTGATATTGTATTATAAATCGTGAGTAAATATTTTTATAATTGAATGTTATTTTATAAATTAAGAATAAAGATCGAAAACTTGAGAAAAAATATTAAATCATATATCAAATATGGAGATGATAGCGTAATTGTTTCGAATTTGTAAGAACGTATTTTTAAATTTATCCTAAATTAAATACAGGAACATTCAATTTTGCTAATTAATTAGCTAATATCCAAAATCCTATTAGATTTATGTATCGCAACCCTAAATATTCTTTCAGTTATTGATTTCTCATTAATGTTACATGGCTTACTACTAAAATCATAGCTAAGGGTAAATTTAACAAATTACTCTCATAATTACAAAGTACGTACATTTACATTGTGGCTGTAAACCTCTCAAAACAAGTGAGTCAAATTCTAGCAGTGTTACATTGTATAGCGTCCTTCTCTGACCGCTAATTATATCAGTACATTACTGAATCTGCGGCATCGACCCCGAACAACGCATTACCTAGATTGCTCTCTAGGTAGAAATATAAAAAATATATTCATCAAATCAAGCAAACCGCATGGTTTTTGCCGTGCATTTCATTAATGGAATGTTCTCTTTGACTGTTTGTTTTCATTTTTTTGTGCTCAAGATAAATGTAAATGGTTTTATAGTAAGCAATTTTTACATATTTGGATAGGTACTTTGATAGAGCTCTTTCAAATGGGTATTCGGCATACAATACAGTCGAACTTGGATATAAGGAATAGTAAATAACAATTTCATGACTATAATTAGCAAATACTAATACAGAATTTAATTTAAAAATATTATATTATACCTTTAGTTCAAAAATAAATTACATAAGGGTTGGCTATGGAAAAATAAAATAAGGTCTACTGCAAGCTTTATATAACAATTGAGTAATGTTTCGGCACAGCCTTTGTAATCATTAATATTGGAAATTATAATTTTTTGTTTTCACAGGTACAGAAAAATTAACATAAAAAACTAAAGAAGCTATTCAAAATGACCACCGTTTTTCTGCAGACACAAATTTACTCGTCTTTTCGTACTATTAAAAGCATTTATAAAAATTTGAGGAGTTATATTGGCACACTGTTCGGTAATTCTGTTTTGCAGTTCTTATATTGTTAATAGAGGTCTTGTATACATTATTTTTCAGATAAGGGAATATAAAGTAATCTAAAATAGTCAAGTCTGGTGATCTAGGTGGAAATTATGGATTTGAACGTAAACTAATTATTCGATCGTAAAAGGTAATTGATGGTCTCTTGAGGGATTTGGGCAATCGCGCCATCCTGTTTGAAATAGCCTTGCTGGTGCTCATCCTCATGAAGTTGATTAATAAATTCACGTACAATATTCCGGTATCTCTGAGCAGTAACAGTTTCGTAGAAAAATATGGGTCCGATAATACGTCTTCGAGACACAGCAATCCAACACCAACTTTAACGTGTGAAGGAGAGTTTCGCGAAAAGTATGAGGATTTTGAGCACTCCATAACCTCATAATTTGTATACTCCGAAAGGGTAAACCAGGCTTCTTCAGAAAAAAAAACCTTAAATTTAACAATCATCATTATTAATTATATTTTGTTGGAACCAGTGGCAATACACAATTCGTTTATTGTGATCTGCTGGCAGCAACTCATGTAAAGCAAGACTTTTGTATGGGAATAGCATTAAAACTTTTTTGACAATAGTGTGGCAAGTTCCTAATGATAAACCAGTCTCTTGAGAAAGTGTACATAGTGATGTAATATGTTGCTCGTTCATAAGTTGACGAACATCATCAACTGTATTTTGAGTGCAAACCCTTGGCCTTCCAGTTCTATCTCTATGAGTAATGCTCCCTGTATCTCGGAATAATAAGTATCTAGATAAGGTCTTGGTTCACCTAGAACTGAAAAACTGATGATGATGGAATGCAGATTCCTTCGGGCATCTATTATTTGCATCATTTCTTGAATCTATTATTAGAGAATAATATGCATATCCTTCAAATTGTTCAACTCCACGTGCAATTATTTTTCATTTGTTTAGTTTAAGCTTTTTTACTACCTATTCAGTGCCGTCTTTCTATCAACTTCTTGGCTTTTTGTGGCTTTATTTATGTACAGTAATACCCCGTTACTCGACTGCCTCTTAGCTCGACGTTTTCGCCACTCGACGTAAATGTCGAGAGTGATAGTCGACAGAAGCATCGTTATCCGACGCGTGATCGAGTACCGATCACGTGATACCTATTTTGGTAAACAAAGCAAAATGAACGCATGACCAGCAGTTCGCGCCTAGATATCTTGACGACAACAACTCAGATTTAGTGCAGCTATGAACTTTTTGTTTTTTGCTAAAATAAGTGATTTATATTTATAATTATGGGTCCAAAGGATAGAAATGCAAGCATAGCTAAAAGGAAAACATATAATATGTATTACCTTATATGTATATGTATATATGTATATATGTACATATGATTCCCTTTATTTCTTATGCAGAAATTCGACTCGCCACTCGACGTAATCGCTACTCGACGCTTTTTCAGAACGAATTAACGTCGAGTGGCGGGGTATTACTGTATATATATATATATATATATTAACAATATATATATATATATATTGTTACGGTTCAAATTCACGCACGTTAGTAGCAAGGGTGCGCACGCAGCGCTGAGTGGTTAGGGAGAAGGAAAGCGGAAATAGGACGCGGGGAACAAGGGAGGTTACCGGAGTAAGGTGGACGGGTAGCACGTTTTGTTTTGGTTCTCTTGGTCCGGGTATAGGAAAAGAGGAGTTATGTGTTTTCGGCGTTATTGAGTCGGGAGTGTTTGGTGGAGTTAATCGTGGGAAGTGCGAATTGAGAGCGTCGAACGTGAAAACGCGTCTGAGTGGTGTTGAAGTAGAGCGGAAGTCTGACCACGTGAAGTGGCGTAGACCTCAAAGTGGTACCACTTATTGGAGTCCTTGTCTCGGCGAGGATCTGAAGGTTCCTACAACCTCCTTTGGAAGTCTCGTTGCATCGAGAAGATCCAGAGCCTGGCGTGACTTAAGCGCCTAATTCGCAGTCCAACGAGATGTGATCTGTACGAGGCTGGTGTTTGTTTTTCTTTTTTACATTATTATTAAACTTATGTTCTTCAGCCCAGTGTTTCCTTGATTGCTGAACGACAAGTTACCGATTCCCCTCTCTTACAGAAAGTTGGAGGCCAACATCGTTTCCCTATGAAATTGAGTGGCGCCCAAATCTGTCAGGGTGTGTTTGCGCACAGGAACTCGCCAACCCCTTTAAACTGCCGCCTAAACTAGCGGGGTGTTACAATATATATATTTATATATATTTAAGTGGGTTTGCCTTGGTTGAATTTAAGCCCTAATTTGAACCTATTTGTCTGCGATATTGCTTCGTAACATGAAATTTATATATCCAACATTATATATTTAACATATATCCTATCACTCCAAGGAAAAACAGAACGCTTCAATAAAGCTTCACCCTTAGTTCTGTCTTCGGCAAGTTGTTTGAGCTCCCTCCAAATAACGTTGCTTCCCTTAGTCTCTTTTACGGTTAATTGATGCCAGTTTTCAACCTGCCTGCCACATTTCTGACTTCCTTGAAAATTTCGGTTGAACGCCACCCTGATTATGTTGCTAGTAACTTTTTGTTTATTTCTTTCTTTTGTTTGTTTGATAGGTGTATGGCCTATCTAACGTTTTTCCTGTATCTTCCCTCCCTCTTCTTCGGGTTTTACTTTAGTTCTAGACTGATACTGGTAGGTTGTATGATATAAGTATGGTTCTACATAAACTACTTCTCAATAAAGTCCATAATATTAGGATCCTTAAACAGCTGTTCTAATTACGTTCTTTTAAGGGTCCATTCCACTGACCATTATAGTTCACAGCTCATTTTTTAAATTTATTTTACATCGGCTATTTTTGCAACGAGGCTAATCGCCGATGCCAGAGGGCGAGCTCCTACACCTGGATGAGGGGTGAATGATTGTGAAATGGGGAGTAATGTAAACATATTATTCTCGCCCGAATAATATCACCAACAGGGACTTGAACTAGCAACCTCACAATTCAGACTGTTGTTACAAGTCAGAACTGCGATTTAACGAGCTCGGCCACTCCGTTGGCACTGCTCAATTTGAAACTGTAAAATAGATAAAGGTTACTTTAATGAACTTAAATTGCGAAAGGTACTTAACAATTCAGATTTCTTTTAATAGATATTGAAAATTTAAAGTGGAAATAAATCTTAGAGATTCAGAAAGAACCATTACTTTACCTGTCATTTCATGTCCACCTCTGACTCAATTAAATTAAATGTCAAATTTAATGAAAGTCAAATGCGATATACTTACAAAGAATATTGCATTCATATGAATTCATTTTATATTGCAACCTGTGTTAGTTTAATATCGAATCAATTCATAAAATTTGCATTTATCATAAGAAAAATTGACCTACATTTTGTCAAATGTAACCTTAAATTTTCTTCGCCAAAAAATAAAAAATCTCTTCCTATAAAAGAAATTGCAAAGGGCAGCTGTAACCTTTTAATATAGTTTGAAAAATGAAGTGAATAAAAAAAGAGGAAAATGAATCTATTACAAGAACATTCAAATTTAAATTTTAATACATAAAAAGACACATTAATCATATTCAATATATATTTATCAAACAATAAAAAACTTGACGTATTACGTTTAATTTTCAGAATGAATATTAAGAAAACAAAGAAAATATTATGCATTGAGTTCTCAAACGAACCGTTTTAGGATAATCCGTAGCATATTCATTAAACTACCCAATCTTTTAATCCTACCGTGTAATATTTAAAACAGAGCTTTTCAAACTTTTGAAAGTTACATTATACAGAACATAATTAATTCATTATTTTATATGACGACATGGAGATAGGATTAGGATGGAGGATGCGATTTAAGCTTCCATTGTTATAAGTTTATTATAATAATAAATATATAGGTTATTAAGTCTATCATATTATCCACGTTTTCAACGTGTATTCTTCTTTATGTGTCGCCTCCATTGCAGAGATTGTCAACCAACAAAGCTATTAAAACCTTTGAAACAATAGTAAATATCAAATAAATACCATATAGAGCACTAGAAGATGAAGCAAGTTAACATCTCAAAATTATATTTTGCGGGTAATGCAGTTTTGTTTGCTAATAATGAACAATTTAACCTAAACAAACACATCTATAAAACAATGAATAAGAGAAATATTATAACACATTGTTCATAAATATCCTCCCGCCTCTTCAAACAAAAATTATTTTATTTATTTTAAATAAAATATTCGTATTAGTATAATTTATTTATTTAATATTTTTTTATTATATTTATTTAAAGACACGTCAGCTGCTTGGCTATTAGTGTCTGTAATTACTGGGGTTCCAGAATTGGTATATTGTTAATTTAAAATTTATATAAGATGACGAATATTGGTTGCCTGTAAGAAATTAAGTACGTTATTGGTCATTGTTAAGTCTAGTCTTAAGGTGTTGTTGTAAATTGTAGTTTGTACGTAGGTTAGTGTAGAATTGAGAGTTAGTTATTATGTGGTTAACGGTGAGTTGTTCGTTACATGCCTCACATAGTTTGTTGTCAAGTCTTGCCATGAGGTGTTCATGTGTGTGTCTTGTGTGTTCAATTCTGAGTCTTATCATTATTACTTGTTCTCGTCTGTTGGTGCCTGAGTTCCAGCTTTGTATGTCGTCCTTAACTGTTTGTAGTTTGTTGTTGGTAGTTTCGCGCCATTTAGTCAGTCTGCTCGTGTGGAGTTTCGTCTTTATGATCTATCTTATGTAGGTTTTGTTTGGGACGTATAATTTATAATACACATATAAGTGCACTATTACATTATTTATTACGTAATGAGAAGTTTAGACCTAGAAGTGAAGAAGCTTCTAAAAGTGAGGAAAAGAAAGCCTCGATTTAATAAACATCGACCACTTAGCTAATATTAGAAACATGCAACGTACTTCTCAACACTGGGCTGATTCGTTTAGTATTAGAATGCGGACGTCGAGCTTATCATTCTCCTACTACACAGAATTACTGACCACCGAACGTTTGCACCCCCGCTCTTTACCACTAACGTTATGCACACGCCAATTCAATGCTTTAAAATATATAATGTCTTCTTTTAATTGTAAATAACGCTAGTCAAATAGAAACATTGTAAAAATGGACATATAAAGTACATAATTGCAGCGTCGCTCCTGATGTACGTCAGGAGAAAACGATTAAAGATATGATCTGTAAGATGATTGCATTCGTTCGGGTAAACGGGTGTAACAAAAGGTTTGTTCGTTTGTGTTGCACCAAACTTGTCCAGGACAAGAGCAGCTAACGTCACAGTGCAACTAAAAACTTCTTCCGAACTGCTCGAAACAGGAATACAAACGAACGGTTTTCCCGGCAGGCGAATGACATTTCCAGACAAAGTTGATAACCTCACATTTTAAAACAAATTTGTGCTAAGGTAATAGTAAATAAAGAAGATAATATGAACAGTTTAAATGCTGAAATAAATTTTATAAAAATAAATAATAAAAATTCAAGTTTTGACAGATTTTATAAAATTACTGAATTTATGTTAGTTATTGTACCAGCATTGTAGGAAAAGTATTTTCCTTCTGTTCATATTACTCGATTCATGATCGATATATGATAGATAGATGTAAAATAAAAATTTCCGCTAGACCAATTACAGATTAAAACCAAGTTATATTAAATTTGCCGCCTTTTTAACAGGTTGCCTGAAGCTACACTCACTCCCGAGCAAGGGTAGACATTGCCTGTCTTGAACAAGTTCATAAATACAAACGAACACTTTACGTACAGGTGTCGGAACACAAACGAACGCCATAGTGTAGCTGTGGTGTAGTTCAGTGTAGGTTGGACAACACAAACGAACACACCTAAACTGACACAACGGAACATACCTGTCCGTGCTGCCTCGATGCGTTGGAAGGAGCTCCTTTTGTTGCCGGCTGCACCAACAGGTAGTGGTCGTGGCTGCTATAATGCAGGAAGTACAAAAAAAAAAAACTATCCTTGTAGCGACAACTGTCTATAGAGAGGAATAATTTATTGCTGTTACAAATAAAATGTGGTGACGCGAACAACATTACTTTGATCTGCTTTCAATATATATGCACTTTTCTTTTTTTGAAAAAGAATTTCAGGTTTTTATTTGCTAGTACCTTGGCTATGCTAAGAGTAAAGAAAATCGAGCTACTTCGAGTCGTTATCGAAGGAAACATTACACGGCAAAAGACCAGCCGATAGAAAAACATCGATCCGGTATCAATTTGTCGTGAACATATTGCTTCTTCATGTGACCCGTCTGAGAGTGGAGTATGCTACGTGCATATACAAAAAATTCAAATTTTCATTTTATGCGAAGTTCTAATTTTTCCTACGAAAAATACTCCAGCATTACTGGGTTAAGATATGTTAGGATAGAATAAACTTATATTGTAGTTTTATTATATTTTTGTTAAAACTTGCTACGTTCGAGGGACATTCAATAACTAAAGAGAAAAATTGATGTAGAAAATAAAACAAAACGGTTTGTAGGAGTTTGGTACTTTCATGACTTAGATTGGCATCACTGGGATGAGCTGAGAACACCTGACGGATATAAATTGTTTTGTTTATAATCTCAAAATTGCATTAAACGATGGCGTGTCCGCTTGAAGTTTCCACATTAGTTGAACAACGTTCAGTGATCCGGTTTTTCTTTTCTCGAATGATTCTACAGTTTCACCAGCTGTATGAACCGCGGAAATTTTTATAAGTGGGTAGAACAGTTGGTAAATTGTTGGCAAAATGGTAAATTCAAAGCTCGACGTATTACTGTCGAAGATATAGCCAAAACCAGTGTCGAAGGGAGACCTACGTTAGTTTAAAAAAAATATAATAAAAAAATAAAATAAAAAAAATAATAAAAAAATTTAAAAAAAAGATTTAGGTAAATCTTCAAAAATACATCAAATTATGTATTATACAAAATTTTGTTCAAGGCTTGGTTTACTAGTTTTGATTTTTTTTAAATTTAAAAGTTTAATAACTTTTAAATTTAAAAAAATATATATTAAGGTCGGGCAAGTAAAAAAGTTGCAGTAAGTGTTGGCACAGTCCATCACGTTATCGTTGACAAGCTCAAGTACAGCAAAACAAGTGGAAGGTGGGTCCCGAAACAGTTAACGCAACAACACAAGGAAATAAGACACAAAGTGTGTACAGACTTGAAAGAACGCTATGAAATGGATGGTGATTCTTTTCTAAACAAGATTATAACGTGTGATGAAACTTGGGTTCACCATTTTGAAACAGAATCCAAAAGACAAAGCATGGAATGGAAGTACACCAGCTCACCTGTCCAAAAAAAATTCAGAACGCAAGCATCAGCGGGAAAAGTCAAAAAATTCAGAATGCAAGCATCAGCAAGTCATGTTGACCGTCTTTTGGGATGCCCGAGGTGTCGTCTTTTGTTATTATTTGGAAGATCAGCGTACACTAAACAGTGCCTACTACTCATACGTACTGATGAGCAAAGTAAAGCCAGCAATGAAAGAAAAACGTCGCGGATCTCAAAGAAAATGTGTGATATTGCTCCACGACAATGCTCGCCCTCATACCGCCAAGCTGACCCAAGAATCCATTGAAAAAATGGGTTGCGAGATACTACCTCATCCTCCCTACAGACCAGATTTGGCTCCTTCTGATTTTCATTTGTTTTGTCCACTCAAGGAGGCATTACGTGGAAAAAAGTTCAGCCACAACGAGGAAGTCAAAGAATTTGTGGGAAACTGGCTCGAACAACAACACAAAGATTTCTTTGCATCAGGTAAAACTAGTTCATCGTTGGGACAAGTGTATTAATATTCGTGGGGATTATGTTGAGAAGTAGTAAAAGTCTCATTTTGTAAAAATATACAGTTTTTTCTACATCAATTTGTCTCTTTAATTATTGAATGTCTCTCGTATATATAATACACAAAAAATCTTGAAGAAGCTGGCGAAACATGTTGAAAAATAATTAAAGAAATCAATTAACTAACATTTACTATCTGCTCTAGGCTATGTAAACTTCATGTATAATTTTATGTAAACTGTATCAATTGTCCATGATTGCGAGTGTCAAAAGTATCTAGAACACGTTTTAAAAAAAATAGTAAATTTCTTTGTATTCACGATCGAGCACCTTGCGATGCACCCCGCTTGTGTGCATGATCCCGTCCAAACGATACGAAACCCATTCACGTCTACTTAGTAACGACGTTACGCGATACATTACAGGATCGGTTAGATAATTTAGATCCAGCTCGAGATACTGGTTCGGAATAAGCATCACAATCTTGTTTAGAACAGTTTTTTTTTTTTTTTTTCAAAGGTTAAATACCTCTGTTCATTGCCAACTTCCGCAAGGAGGACGAGAGTAACGTGAAGGAGAAAAAGAACTGAGGCTCCTATGGACTGACTAGATTGATATTTGCAATTAAGTTTCCTTCCCATTTCTTCAGTTTTTTGAGCGACAAAAAGTTATTTTATCATGTATCAAATAAAGCCATTCGGGTATCTTTTCATTAAATAAATAATAAAATTTCATTTAACAAGTTGATATCAGTGGTCTGAAGTGAATAGAAATATCTCTTTTAGTATTGGGAATACCTTTTACAATTATTCCTTTTACGAATTCGTAAATAAAGAGAAAAGGAGGCCGACAAATAATTCAAGAGATTGTTGGAAACAGAATTGTAGATGATTGAAAAATCTGAGATACGTATAAGAAAGAAAAGAAAAATGTAAGAAGGCAAATCTTTGTCTGCGAGTGTGGGATATTATTATTAATAATAAAAATTTGTAGAGTCAAATTCACGGAAGAATATAAAAATGTTCATATTGAAAATATACCCGAAAACGGGAAAAAATTTAGGATTGTTTTTCCAGTGATAGATAATCTTTCTTTGAAAATATTTTGCTTTGATATTTACTGAAGTTATTTGTACCAACACAATCAGGGAGAAGGAAATTGAAATTGAAAATCTTGAGAATCAACTATATGGGGTGGTAGGAGTTATATACATAATAAAACCAGTGGCGGCCATATTTATAGGGAGAAATACCGTTCCTATACAGTTAGATACCGGAAAATTCTCAGGACATCGTAAAATTCAGAGATACATTATACCGAATACCCGTGAGAAACTATGCAGGAGTACATCCGGGAGGGGCTCATGGTCTTGTGCTACCAAGAATTTCACGGAAATCATACGTTCAGCTGCTTATAGCTCGATAGAAGATGTTGAAGATATCCGGTTGTGCATGGACATTATCCAATGTAGAATTTTTTAATTTCAATATCAATTTCAATTTATTGCCCTTAATAACTATACATAAACTTTTTACATTAATACATAATTTATTCAATACAATAATAGCTAATAAACTAAGCGCATTGAACTAAATAACAATATAGATAAAAGAGAAGAGGAACTCTAAACTGTAATTATTACCCCAGAGGAAAAAAACAATTACCTATCAATCATTTTTGTTACTAATCGTATGTGTATTTATTATTGTTATCTCATAATGAAACCTTAAAATACTGACATATTTACATTTCATAAATAAGTTCCGACCTTCCTTTTCTACTAGTAATTTTTTGTTTCAAATAATAATAATTTTTATTGATCAAAATTTTCAAAAATACAGAATATGTTTCTTATTGACTAGAGTACTACTTATACGTATAACCTCTATAATTACACGTTTTCAATAGTTTTTAGATATGCTATTTTTTACATTTTAATTATTTTATAAAATAGAGGGAAAATTAAAAAAAAACTCTCACTATAGTACTTAAGAAAAAAATAGAAATAATTAGTTATTTGTTCGAACAGGATGTTTCAAATACTTTGATGTTTTATAAACTGTTCCTACAATTTTTGTCAGGTGGTTTTCATGATTAGCTATCCTTTGAAAATATTTATCTTTTGTTTTTTTGATATGATCATGAATATATTCAAGTTTTATATCTTGGTGCATACTACTGATGAGATGGTATGGCCTATTATTCTTAGACAGCAATTTTGAATAATTTGTCAATTTTTTATGTTGGAGTTGATAGCAAAGTGCCAGGCAGGACATCCATAAGTTAAAACTGGTCTTATCATTGTTTTATATATTATAAGTTTGTTCTTTAGATTTATATTAGATCTTCGGTTGTAAATCGGGTAAATTTGTCTTAAGGTTTTCTTAGCTGACATACATCTATCATTTATGTGTTTACTAAATGTTAATTTTTCTTCCAGTAGTACACCAAGATACTTAACTTGTTTAGTTGGGATAATTTCAATATTATTAATTTTAATAGTAATATAATCTTTATATATAAAAATGGATATTTGTGGCTATGTCCGGAAATTCTAACCCACTTCCAGATACGCTACCGAGTTGAAATTTTGCATACAGGTAGGGAATGCTTTCATCATAACTAGAAAAATCGAAAATTTCAAAAAAGTCCCATCAGAAACGAGAAATTAATAATTTTGTTTTTAATTATATTGGACCATCGAAGTATGTATGATGCGTTCAGCGAGATCGCGGGAATTTCGTTTCAATGGTTGTTTGGACAACTATAGTAAGTTCGTGAAACATCGTTCAATGTCGTTCGGCGCGATTCATCTTTACTCTGCTCTAGCTGATAAGATTTATATATTGTTATTTAGTAAAATTTTTGATTAGTTTATGCAGAGCGAGGCTAAAGTGGAGCACCTGTTTTCTGGTTTTTAATTTTAGGGCATTTTTATGAACTTTGTTATTTTTATTTATTTTTTTTTTTTCTATTCTTTTATTTAAATGTTTAAATATAATAGTAAAATCTTTTATATATATATAAAACAGAAAATCTGTGTGTACCGAGTTGGAATTTGGTATATAGGTAGGAAATGCAGTCAATATAAGGAGGCAAATTGAAAATCAGAAGAAAAAAAATGGTATCACTTAAGACGTAGACTTAACAGAAAAATTGCTTATACAGTGAAACCTCTATCTATCGTTTTTGAAGGGACCTATTGAAATAAACTATGGATGCGGGAAAACAATGAAAAACACATTAATACATATTTAAATGTTTAATATGTACGTACATATATATTCTAAAAATGATACATGTTTCAGGTATAAATCAATTTTTTTAAATAAAAAATATCGTAGCGAAATAAAAAAGGAAGCTGCATGCCGACAAAAAAAATTATACTTTGTATTGTATATAATCTTTCATCGTCATTTACTTTTTGGCTTTTTATATTGCCGTAAGAACTCAATATTCTTTCGGTGTTACAAATTAAATTTTTTTCGGCATCAGTTATCGAATGCGCATAAAAAAAGTTTTCAATTTGAAAAAACACGAAATTTGCTGCGTAATTTAAACGATGAATGCGGTAAAATGATACAGAGAGAAATGATCGATGCGATCTATTTTTGCGTGTTTTGTATGAAATTAATTCGGAACCGCAAGAAATAACGATATATACGGGAAAATTATTATTCGAGGAACGATAGATAGAGGTTTCACTGTAATAAGAAAGCAAATATTTTTTTTTTAATGATTTTTTTTATTGGATTGATTTACGGGAGTAACGAAGGGACAACCTAAAACTAAACTTTTGAAATATCTCATTTACTATTGACTTAACAGCAAAAACGCACATGAGAAAAGCTGTTTAAAATAAAAATACAAATACCTGTTATCCTATAAATTTTTCAATTGGTTAAGAAGCAGGGGAAGGGAGATGGGGGAGGTGCTAAAACTGAAATACTGGAAATATCTCGCTTATTATTTACTTTACATCAACAATTTATAAAGATAATTTATAAAGACTTTGATTGAAGAACGATTATTTTCTGTTTAGTGTAGCTTCTGAATATTTAGGGGGACAGAAGGAGCGCTACTTATAAACTTGAAATATCTCTTAATATTGACTTAACATTAAACATGTGTATAACAGAAGTTGTTACAATATCAATAATATAAATAAATAAATAAACAAATCTTTTCTGTTTAATCTTCTTCTGTATATAGGTATATCATTTATAAAATTTTCTTATATATGTATATAAATACATGACCTGACTGACTCATCAACGTTCAGCCCAAATCACTAGACCTAGAAACATGAAATTCGAGAAGTATATTTCCTCCATGTCGTAAGCGATCACTAAGAAGAGAATTTTCGAAATACGACCCCTAAGGGGCTGTTAAGTGATTTCAGGGATTCCTCAATATTTCTTAGGCCCAATGAGATATTGACTTAGTTTTTGCTTACAAAGGTTACACATACAAATGTTAAGAACTAAATTCAGGATTTTGTTCTAATCAACCCTTAAAGGGATAAATTTATTATGTATTCGGAGTGAATTATAGAACCCTTCGTATTTCCTATGTATGTTGAGTTATAACATTGTGTTTTGGCATATAGATGTCTTTTTAAAATCTTAGAAACTTTTTGACAGTTTTCTTTTAAATTTTCACGCCTAAAAGGGTAAATTGGTATTTTTTATTCAATAGAACGCCCCCTGGACATAGAAACATGAAATTCGTGGAGGAAGGAATGTTCCTTCTGTAGAAGATCAAATTCATTACGGGGGGATAGATAGAGTAAAAACAACTATCCCACCCGCTGACAACCAAAAATGTAACAGAGCGATTTTTACTTACGGGGGATAGATAGCGTAAAAACAACTATCCCACCCGGTGCCACCAAATGTAACAGTGCAAAATTACTCTTTAAAAATATTGTAAATAACTAATTAAAAACAATCCCATCGGTGACACCAGTTGTGGACGAACAAATCTTACGGGGTTATAGAGAATAATAATTTAGATCTATAAAGAATAATCTCACCGATTGCCCGAATGGTAAAAAGTGGAAAACTACGAGTTAAAGATAATTTATATAAATAATTAAGAACAACAATCCCAACCGCTGTACCAGTTGTAAAAGTGGTAATTACGGGGGAAAAATAATAAGTAAACAATTAAACTATGCAAGGTATTTACTTAACTGTTCAGCTGCCACCACCTAATTTATTAGTATCAAAAATTAGGAAAAACTTCTAATCAAAATCTCTAGTGGTATTATTGGCAATTTCAATATCAAACAATCTTATGGCTTTAATATATTTATTAATAAAAACAACTTAAAAACTAACAAAAGAAAACTAAATATTTTAACATAAAATAATCTTACCTAAACTTACATGTCTACTTACATGTACAATTCTTAAAATCTTCACTTAACATTTTTATCTAATTTAAATTCTATATTTCTCTTCATTTTGATTATTATCGAATGACTCTACATAACTAACTGACGGTAAATAACAGAATGACTCTAAAAGACGGAATGCTTCTACATAACCGAATGGAATGACTGACTGGAATGAATGAATGTAGTGCTAATTTGGTTCAAGCTTTTATACCCAGTACTCAGGTAATAGAGTATCAATACATATGTCGGTACATCGGCCTCTAATAGTTTAGCTTTAGAAGCCGATGTTAGAAAAGAATTACTTTACATTAAAGTAATTCTTTTCCCTGATTTATGTATTCTCTTTGTGCAGTTTACTGAATAGTTCTAATGGTCTAAGGGTACTTAAGTCAAGGTTATACTTTTTACCGTAACAATGAAAGGTTGACCATCATGTTAAGATAACAATCTTCTTAAGTTAACAAAATAGATTTTATAAAATATAAAATTAACAGGGTTTTTACACTGTTACACTTCCATGATGTGAGCACCTATTAAGAAAGATTTTTTTTAAATTCGACCCCTAATGTGGTGAAATGTTTCTTTCACGGATTCCTCAATATCTCAGACTTATAATGAGATATCGACTTGGTTTTTGGTTACAAAGATTACCCATACACATGTACAAAAACGAGGTTCAGTATTTTGCTCTGATCAACCCATACAAGGCAAATCTAGATTCAAGGATATTCATAAAACCCTTCAAGTGACCTGTTTCATTTCTTTTTGGCACATAGGCGTCTGTTTAAAATCGGTATATGTATTAAAACTCAAAAACGGATAAACCGATTTTAGTGCTATTTGCAACAGCGTATTCCAAATTTGTCTGGAAAGATTTTAAGCTATATATCATCGCGGTAAGACACCAGGTTTCCGATCAATTAAGAAATATTTAAACTATAAAAGATACACATATTCAAAATATACCTATATTAACGAATTTTGGGTTTAATATTGCAACAAAAATGTTCCCGAGGATATATATCACAATTTTCTTTATTTTCATTTTAGACGACAATTGTAACGTTAAATTCGCTATTGAACATTATTGTAACCCCCTAAAGCAATACGAAGAAAACTTACTTCGGTGGCAAGAATATTTACTAACGAAAAAAAGTGCTCTGATCTATATAGGTACGATTTATAAATCAGGAATAATCACGAAGTAATTATAATAAATATCATAAAAATTATAATAAATAATTTCGTAAGGTGCAACATAAAATGCTTTACGTGACTGGCGCTGCCTTTGGCAATGATTCTCACATGGGCATTTTCCTAGGTTAGCACATCGGGATACTTATACGTGTTGATATTAAATGTCTGTACTACCAATGTTTACAAAGAAATTCGTACTTAAATTATTTGTATAAGAAGCACATATTAATACAATTGTAGATTAAAACAAATAAATATATTTGAATATAAAACGATTCGTAGCAACCAGTCTTGAACCGATTTCGAAATGGGCCAGATCTAAGCGGGCTACGACTACTTTATTTCGGTAGCGAAGCAGCGGGTACACTGCTAGTAGTGAGTATAATGAATTATGTATTTAATTCATTTAATTTTAACCTCTATTTCAAAAAATACTTTTATAATATATAAATTTTATTGGCTATCTGATTCAAATTATTTATTACAGCACTTAGACGCCAAGGTGATCAGAGCAGTGTTTTGTTTCAAATGATGAGTGTTTTATAAAGAGAGAAAAGGATTTTCTCTAGGGTAATAATTATACTATACGTAGATTTTCTATTTTTCCCCCCATAGGTTTTATTTAACGAAGTTTCAACTACAAGGTTTTTAGCTTCGGTATATGTTTACAATATTATTGGTTATTTATAGTTAAATATTATTGGTTATTATAGGTGATGTAGTGCTGACCAGTTGGCAATCTTCAAGGAAGTTTATTATATTCTTGTTAGCTACGGTGGTATTCTGTAGAATGGGTGTAAGGGAGTGCATTATATTGTGTTTGGCTCTCAAATCTGTTTATATTCGGCATTCTACTAGGAGGTGTTCTGTTGTGATGATTTTACAGCACTCATCGCAGATCTTCGCGTTATCTCTCTGTAGTAGATGTTCGTGGATTAGTTTGGTATGCCCTATTCGTAGCCTGGTGATGATGGTTTGCGTTCTTCTATCCGTGTTCAAATTCCAGCCAAACCTAATATAGATTAGATTTGATGGATCTTTACTTGTTATTTTTTATTGCTGTCTATTTGGCTTATTGTATTTTTTGCTAGTGCTGTGAAATAATGATTTGGATGTCTTCAATTGGGGTATATAAATTTAATGATTGTGTAGGTGTGATGTTGTTTATGAAGTTATGTATGTCCACGTTGCTTCGATGCCCTTGGCACACATAAGAGGGTTATGTTGTGTTTGTCCTGTATTATAGTGTTGTGCATAAGGTGTTGAAATTGTTGTGTATTTTTTCGGTTTGTGTTGGGGTTGATTATTTCCTTAATTTCACTAGTATTACGTTGCGTTGTATTATGGAAATAATAACTAAGTGTACTATCTTACTTAGAAAATAAGCTAGGTTCAGTTTTATTTTATTTTTTTACGTTAACATTGAAACCGGAGTAAAAACCACCAAACAACTCAATGTTTAAATTTGAAATAGACATTGTGTTGGATACCCGAACATGTTGGTATTAAAGGCAATAAAGCGATGAAGCGGCTGATGTAGGTGCTAAAGCCGCCCCCCCCCATAGGCTTAGGATTGTTGCGCTTCATATTACCAGATGCCATAAAGTCGTCTGAAACATCTGGTGTTAGCCAAGTATGAACATGAATGGAACAACATACAAAATGTGAAGTTGATGCAGGCTAAGGGGACGTCATACCATAGAATTCTTTCTACAGGGAGGAAACCGCCATCACATGCCTTCGTCTACCTCAGATATGTCTGTGTTACAAATTTTAACTCATTATGTACCGTTCGAGGATGCCAGGGAGAGGTTAGGACTAAGCTATGACCTGTCAGTTGCTTTAGGTTACGACAGGGTATTCATGAAGAAGCTTCTACTCTTCCTGATAGAATCCCATTTATTATTTAAGGTTAATTTTGCACGATATTTTAAGGTGTTACTTATTTTTATCTGTGGTATATATCTGATGGTAACTGGCCCCTTTATAACCACTTAATATCATCCTTCATCTACTCAGTTTTATTCTTATTTATTTGTGTTTGTTCATGCAAAATTTCTTTTATTGCGTATGTGTACAAGATTTTATTTATTTATTGTTTTATTTATTCTTTTTAATATAGACTGTAGTCATTTAGAATAGCTGATTTAGGTGCAAATAGACATTGTTGCAGTACGTCAAAAATTTTAACTAACTAAAACACAATCGACATGTACCAAATCCAATATGATCACATCTCAACTAAATTGAAGTTATGAAAAAGTTATGAAAATTTGGAAGAATTGTAGTATTGACGAACCAAAATTCAGAATTGAATAGGCTGAGACGGAATTTTAAATATAGAAGGATTCCGAAGGAAAAAGTTCACTAGGAATGCTTCATTTCATCAGGCTTATTTCCAAATATATCCTACACCATAAGAAACAGTGTAAAATATATTTATTTATTTAATATATTTAAAAACCCCTAATATGAACTCCATAGTGACACATTAATTTAGATAACATTTGTATAAAACCGTGTTAATAAAATGCAAATATCAAACAAGTCTAGTGATGAAACTAAAAATATTTTAGCGAAACGTTATGTTTCTAAAATAAATACTTTGTTCAAATAAGCCGTACGGGTTTTATTTCATCATATAATTCATAGGACATTATATACTTTTCTTGTATTCCAAAGTCAAGAAAACCTTTTTCAACTTTAACCTACAACAAAGCACTACTGTGCTGCTACGAGTAGGTAAATATAATATAACCATTCTCTATAATCACTATTATTATTTTTTATATTCATTTTTGATAGACCGAATACTCATCTTGAATATGATTACATAACATAGTCGATAGACTAAATATAGCATTCATTGTAACAATTTTGACCTTTGACAAATTGATATAATTTTATAAAGGTCGGTTAACGTAATGTTATTACATTCATTTTTATTTTATTTGCCAGAATAACATTGTAATTAAGTGTAAGAATATAGGAGTTTTATTTTTCCTCGTACACATTCTCAAGAGAGCCATTAACCACCGTGTTCATTGACATTTTCTTTTAGTTGGAGTAAGCATTAAATTTATGGTAAAAAATTTAACCAGGGATTATTTAGATAAAGAGCTCAACATTCTCTTACTGTCATAACAATAATATTTCCATAATCATTGACGCTATAGCCTGTGGTAGGCTTCCGTTTCCGTAAGAATTATCCGTCATTTTTCGATTCAACAACCGCCCATAAGTAACTCATTTCTGGAATTCTTAAATCCTTTAAGTTACCATCGCTCCTAAGTTTTGCCGATAGGTGTCATTGAAAATATTTTGGCTAGGATCCTGAAATTTCTTATTCATTTTATGACTTACTCATCAAAGTCTACCGATTATTATGTTGTGTGTCATTTTTCTTTGAAGGTTTTATAAGGTTCAAAATTTTAACGTCTTCTCTAGAGGCGATCTTCCTTTATAAGCCCGTAAATATTATTTCCCGCTCTTATATTTTCAGTTGCTTCTCATCCTTCCTGTTTAGTGTCCAAGTCTCAAAGCAAATGTCATAATGAGTTGTGATAGAGCCGCTATCTCTTCGAGTTTTGAAGTCTAGTTTTCGGGTTTCGCTCTTGATTATTATTTCTACGGGTCCTGCGAAATGTAAAAAATCAAGCATATTCTGTTAGTTTTTTATTCAAGTGAGCTTCTGAATTCCAAACCCCTACTCTTCACATGATTTTTTTGGATTTCTGCTTCCACTCGCCAAGTTATTTTCTGAATATCTACCACCCGCTCGTCACCTTTTAGGGGATGTTTTATAAATATAACATTTATTTCTCAGGATGGTAATGAAGAGCTAGGTTGCAACCCTTGTGGTATTATTATCTCGTATATGATACATTTGATTTGTCATGATAAAATTTTAGATCTAGAATGTTGAATAAGACTAAATATCTTCTTTGTTAAAGTAGGATATTAGCTATTTATTTATAACTAGTTACAAGTGACCACAGATATCGTATACGAACCACTACCGGCTTTTTTTAAAGTAAAATTCAACTGGTTTTGTTATAGTGTGAAAATAAATTTATTTAAACCCAATATGGTCCATTATAATCGACAACGTTTCGCCATTTTTCGGGTAGAACCATGATGCCGTCGGCCCTTGGTTGAAACCAAAATTTCCCAACCAAGCTCTCGTAATTTTTGACTGGTCATCAAAGAAGTGTGTAGTCCTACGTTGTCATGATGAAAGACAACACCTTTCCTATTATTCAATTCAGGCCGTTCTCTTTCAATCTCTGGCGACATCTCTCTAGTTGTTCACAGTAAAGTTGATAATCAATCGTCTGACTAACTGAAAGTAGCTCATGGTGGACGATTCCCTTCCAGTCCCACCACACACACACACATCATCACCTTGTTCGGCGTCAATCCCCACTTCGCAAACGCTTGTGACGGCTCACCATCCTTTTGTCCACGATCTTTTACGCTTCCGATTGACGTACGTGATCCATTTTTCATCACCCGTTACACGTTTCAGAAATGGCTCGATTTCATTGCGTTTTAGCAGCGCATCGCAGATGTTAATTCGGTTTATCATGTTTTTCGCGCTCAACCCATGAGGAACCCATATATTGAGTTTTTTGTAGCCAGCTTTCCCTAAATGGTTCAAAACACTTTTGGGGTCGATGCCTAGCTCCATACCAATATCGACAGTGCTGATATGCCTATCTTGCTGGACTTTTTCAATAAATTCATCAGCTTTTTCACTGATTTGACAACCAGAGCGTGAGTCATCTTTCACATTAAAATTACCAGAACGAAAGCGAGAGAACCATTTCCGCGCAGTAGATTTTGATAAAGTACCTTCACTGTACACAGCACAAATTTTTTCACAAGCCTGCGCAGCCTTCTTCCCTTTGTCGCAATAATATTGCAAAATATAGCGCAAGTTTTCATTACTTTTCTCCACATTCAAACGCAAACAATTTTCCAACCACTGCACAAATGTTGATGTTTAGACACTCAAAGTAACGCTCGAACTGTTACCTTTCCAACGAGCGCTTAGTGGTGTTGCTGCGATCTGTGTTTCCTGAGTTATTTGCAATTGGCGCATTCTATCGGCAAACACGCCACGAACTTTTTTCCAGACCATATGTGTTCTTATATCGACTTAGACACCAAAGATTTTCCCACCAGTTTTCTTTATGTATGAATTATGTATGTCTAGATCTTTATTATGATTTTGTCGCCTTTTATCGTTATCTTATGTCCTTCTTCTTCTTCTTTAAGATACCTCTCGGGGTATAAGTTGGCTACTATTATTTTTGTGCAATTTTAATTTTGGATACAGTATCTGAAAATACAAAATCCATTCACTATTTAAAAAGATATCAATAGCCATGGAATTATTTTGTCTTTGTTACATCAAGTTGGCAATTTTAGAATGAGTTATAAAATGTGTAAAATACAAATTGTTATTAAGTACTACCAGATTTACTTGTACACACACTCTTGACATATTTATATTTTTAATTTTAAACTATATAATATAAAGTAATAATAAATATGCCTAAATTGGTGCCGAGGAGAGAAAGGGAAAAATAAAAGAATGATTTACAGAATTGAAAGATGCTCAATATGATTATATAGTAAGAACAGAAATTTTAGCGGGGCACTATGAATCACGTGAGACCCGCAGTAAAAAAACATATGATTCACGATTTTTTTTTTCAGCCTGCGTGATTGTGCGCGATTTAACATTTCACTCTCGTGAGCGGGCATGATCGCGACATAAAAATCGCTTACGCGCCCATCTCTAATAAGAAGTCACAACACTGTGTAAGTACCTTAACTGGCGAAAAATATATCTCTCACTACAATTGCCAACGTCAGGTACCGATATTTTTTTAATTATGAATGATATTCATCTATATTCGACGAACCGAAACATTCTCTCAAATTGCGTAACAAAGATGTTATATTACTTCCAACTGACGTTCTACCCACTGAAGTCATTTGCCTTTTATTTCTTTTATACTTCGATTTGAATTTACCGTGAACTTACCGAGGCGAAAGATTTGGATCAGTATTTTCAAAATTTTGTTTTGGCCTAGGTTACTTGTTTAAGATATTTCGACCATTTACTTAAATATTAACATGCTTTCGTAATACAAATTATATCATTCCAAATCAGTAGTTATACGATAATCAGTTATTTAAGTAAATTTGAGTGTTCCAGGAATCCAGTAAGCGTCACAACTGACAACAACATTTGTTTTAAACCCTTTTGGGTTTGGAATTCTGGGAACTGCTTTGAACTTTATTGGCATTTGCGTAGGAATAAAGGAAATTATTTATAAAGAATACTGATTTGATGGAAGATGCTGGAATACTCAAAATTGCATAAATAAGAAAAAAAAATGTGTAAATGGATACTCTACTTCAAAGCATATGCATCTGGTCACATAAGTACGTTCTCCACGAGAGGAGAAATGTAAAGATAAATAAACAAATTTTCCATTTTATATATTCTATGCTATTATTTATAATCTTTTTCTTTGGACGCTGGCAGTCGAGTTGACATTTGGCCTCTCTCGCATAAGTCCTCCATCTTGATCTGCTAAGTATTAAGTCTTTCCATGTATCCCTTATACCAATACTGATTAGATCTTGGGTTAGCTTATCTCTTCATCCCTTTCAATGTCTTGCCACTGGTCAACGGGTGTCCATTATCCTTTTCCTGGATCCTCTTTACCAATATGTCCTCTTTCATATCTTCATCATGTGTTCTATCCATTACAACCGTCTACCTCCCAATTCTGATGTGATTTGGAATCTTGGGTACAGTTCTCGGATATTTTTATTCTTGGGGATTCTTGATTAATTAATTTGAAAGGGACCAAAGCTTCAACGGAAAATTTTATTTTCTAATACAGTAAGTTGTTAACTTGTCAAGCAATTCTGTGGCAAATCTATAAGCTACAGACGATCGTATCTAAGAAGTTGTTTTATGTGCTGTTATGGACAGTTTCTTATAAATTTTGTCTCTAAGCTTACAGATTTGCCACAGAATTGTACCATAAATTGGCAGAAAAGTTTGTTCTTTGCTCGCGGCTCCCCACCTACCGACTTACTCGGTGATTTTTAGAAACATTTTAATATTTAGCTTCGTCCCGTGCTTGAAACGAATTCGACGGATGCCCGTGATAATAATATATTTAGAACGCCTAGTTGGCGTATAAAGGCCGAGAAGGTAAGTTCTTCATTGTGCTATTATATATTTTTCAAATATATTTTGGAAGATTGGATCTTGGAAACTACAAATGTCCCACAGAACATGGTTTGAGTACCTACGATCTACAAGGATCCTACTAAAACTTTAAAGGTATCTAATGTCATAAAAAAAGAGCGGTAGTCAATAGTCTCCTTGCAAAGTCTAGCAGTTGTCCTCTCTACAAAATTCAGCAATTTGTAGCTATTAGTCATTTACACCCTGTATATAGAAAAAAAAAAATCTTTTCCCTCAGGCTTTTATTCTGATTCACAGTTAAATTAGATAAAACAATAAAATACATTAAGTAAAATACTAAAACAAAAATTCGGAGCAACAAACTCATCAGTCATAATCATTTTCACTTAGGCACCGAAATGTGCATTGATTTGGCCCGAAGCAAATACACAGTTTGTTGCCCGGTAATCCGTGTTTGCAAATATGTATTTCCAATAATCATGCCCAATTTGGTAAACGTATTTGTAATTATTATTAATTGATTAATAACGAAACAGCAACAATCTGACAGAATATTTAAATTTTTATTATTAACATATTAATCATTTGGTAATAAACATTGTTATTATAAAGTGAAAATTCAATCAGTAATCTTCATAAAAGATATAAGAGGCGACAAAACAAGCAATTTAGTGACCAACCATCATAATATACTACTACTTTTATAAGGGTGTTCATTTTAATTTGTCCACTATTGCATTCCCGAGAACTATAAAAGCTATGAGGTTGGTTAAATTTGACAATTGCCATTTTATAAGAGCATATCTATGAGTGAAACATTTGCTTGTTTGGAGCAGTGATTCTCAAAATGCGTTGTGCAACATAATATACTGAACTGAATGTGAAAAAAAAAATTTTTTTTTGGTTATTCAAAAAACTATTTTATTCTGAATTCAACGATATAAATAAAACGTAGCCTTAAATCATAAAATAATTGAGAAATAGCAGTTTAAGAATATTCTTAAATTACAGTTAAGAAATATACTTACCAGGTCTACAAGTATGAAATGCGGATTTTTTTTTTTTTTAAATAAAACACATTAAAAGTTTATTTATTCAAAGTATGCTCCATTAGAAGTTATATATTTTTCCCATCTTTCAGGCAATTTGTGAATACCTCGCCAGTAGAACTCTTCCCCTTTCCCCGCAAACCATTCATCTAGCCATTCTTTCACATTTTCATATGAACAAAAGTGCTGCTCGGCAAGTGCGTGACCCATCGATGCGAACAAGTGGTAATCAGAAGGGGTCAAGTCTGGTGAGTAAGCGGCATGGGGTAGCACTTCCCACTTGAGTGCCTCCAATGTGTTGCAAACTGCTTTTGCTTTATGTGATGGAGCGTTATCGCGAAGAAAGATTACCTTGTGCTGTCTTCTTTCGTATTCTGGTCGTTTTATGAGCAGCGAATGGTTCAATTCGATCAGATGTTGTTGGTAGCGTTTCTGTATTAACTGTTTCACCAGGTTTTAACAATTCATAATAGACCACACCCTTTTGGTCCCACCAAGTACAGAGCATTGTCTTTTTGCCAAAGCGATTCGGTCTTGCAGTTGATGTGGATGGTGAGCCTGGGTTCACCCATGATTTTTTGCGTTTGGTATATTCAAAATAAATCCATTTTTCATCGTCAGTAATGATACGGTGCAAAAAAGACTTTCTTTTGTATCGTGCAAGCAAAATTTCACAAGTGTTTTTGCGTTTTTCCATCTGCCTCTCATTCAATGCATGTGGAACCCATCTGCCGACTTTCTGGCTCTTACCCATCTCTCGTAGGCGATTGGAAACAGCTTGTTGACTAACGCCTAACTACTCTGCTAGTTGTTTTTGTGATTGACTATCGTCTTCCTGTAGCAATGTTTCCAATTTTGTATCTTCATATTTTTTTGGAGGTTTTCCATGTTCTTCGTCTGTAAGATCAAAGTCACCACTTTTGAAACGCCGAAACCATCATTCACACGTATCTTGCGATGGACTATATTCACTATAAGCTTCTCGAAGCAGTCGGTATGATTCAGCAGCAGGTTTTTTCAAATGAAAACAAAACAGTAGTACTGTCCGCGAATGCTCTTTATTTGGCACAAAATTTGACATTTTTAACACAGTAAAACAAAACTATATGATCACTTTTCAAATTATAACCTATACGCATAACTTAACAAAACGCCATTTGTGTTGAAACTTTGAATTATACACTCTGTTTGCGCGGCAAGTTTGAAAAAAATCCGCATTTCATACTTGTAGACCTGGTATAACAAGACTACTGAATGATAACAATTGGATATTCTTATTTTTTACTTCACGTCTATGGCATTTGCTACTAAAGCAATTAGTCGAGACAGTTATAATTTTTCATGATGGAAATTCCATGCCTGAAGAGGATTCGAACCCGAGACCTTAGCAACGAAGGGCACGTGTGTTACCACTACGCTACGCCGGTCGGCTTTAACATTCTTATTTGTTTTATTACTTGTTGCTAGACATAGGTAATTTATCTATACCTACCAGTGGCGGCTGGTACGTTAGAGCAGCAGAATTCCCAAAATTATATGAATTTAGACTTAAAAGACATTTATGCTTACTTTCGATCGCTCTCCCCCTCTCTCTCTCTCTCTCTCTCTCTATATATATATATATATATATCGGAGCTGCAGATGTTTGCAGTTTAAAACTTACGAAGTGCATATAAGCCTTTAGTATAGTAACAGTCTTCAAGTATCTCTTTTGTACAACACATCGCCAGTCAAAGGTAATTTTCGTTTTGCCCTTTCTACTCCTATTTCTACGCCGATTTTACTCAAACTAGTGTAGCTCGCTATACGATCTACACTCTAAGTCGTGACTCCTTATGTTATCCTCAGGATCGACACAACATTAATATTATAGAATGATAATCTGTCACAGACGAAAAATGAATCGATGATATCGTTTAGCCAGCAGTATCAAAACTATTGTATGAACTGGAAAAAAATCGGAAGGTCGGCAAGTATACAGTCGGTCCAACATATTCATTGATTGCCAGACAACGTAAAGACTGTGGAAATTTATTAACGACGACGAAATATTAATTATGTGCATCCATACTTAACGCTTCTACAAATGAAGTAAAATAGAAGGATGGCCAGCATTTGGTAACCTACTAAACATTTTTTAAAATGACCCAATGTTTCTTTTAAAAAAAGCGAACCACATGTTCTATATTAAACTACGGGGTGGAAACTCTAACACTGACTTGACTAAAGCTTCTACTAGAAAGCTGCAAGGAACCCAAATGACCATGGAATGAGTCATGTTTTGTATGGCAATGAGAGATAAAATAGCAAATGCTGAAATTCGTCAACAGACGATACTTACTGACATCATTGTGGAAGTATTTACCATGAAATGGAAATGGTTAGGCCATCTAGCTACAACAATAAACGGGAATTAGCAACGCATATAAAGATGGTACAAACGGATTCTCAAGTGGAGTCCATGGGTAGATAAAGGCATCCATAGGTAGGTCAGGGCATGATACTTGGACCTCTGTTATTCATTCTTTACATCAATGACCTGCCAGATTTTGTAAAATCGAATAACTCAAAGACCATCTTATATGCCAATGACACGACATTGCTTAGAACTAGTTTTTCTGTGGATGAGCTACCACAAGTATCTGAACATACATTCGCCAAATCCGAAGAATAAATCATTGTAAATAGGCTTACGTTAAATGTAAGCAAAACACAAAAACTAATTTTCAGTTTAAACCAATTTAAAGTGTTCCGGTAATTTTTTTGGGTTTTTATATAGACAGTCAGTTGAACTGGCATTGCCATATTGACAAGTTGGCGACGTCGCTAAAAAGTATCAACTGTGCCCTCTGTCGCCTAAAATTATCTGTGTCACATGACACTTTAAGAATATTTTATTTCGCTAATTTCCAGGTAAAATTACAATATGGCATATTACTATGGGGAGAGGAGCAGCGCACTTATTAGAATCTACAGATTGCAAAAATGTGCTCTTAGACATATTAATAATGTTCCACATAGAACACCTTGTAGACAGTTATTTGTAGATAACCAAGTCATGTCAGTTTTCAGCTTGTTTATTTATGCTGGTCTCTGAGAACCCTGCTAAATATCCTACTTATTCAGATACTCATGTATATGTCACTAGGGGAAAGTTAAACATCCGCTGCCCCAAAATTAGACTTACCAAATCCATGAATGGTATGTATTTGGCAGCTCTCTTTTACAATCATCTACCTATTTCAGTCAGGGAACTACAACCTGAAATATTAAAAAAAAAAAAGTAAGATCGATCCTGACAGAGAATTGCACCGCCGATTTTTTCAATCTCTTTCCTTAACCTGTGAAGCAATATTTCAGGTTACTTATCATAGTCGTTTAAGTTATTTTTTGTAACACTGTATTTTATTAATCATTTATTCATTAAATCATAAATTTTTTATTTTTTAAATTTTGATTTTAATATATTACTTTGTAATAATGACTTTATTTTATTTTAGTTGATTTAAATTTTGACTTGTGTAAGCATGTTTGAATGTAATATCCTAAATTCTGTGACGTCATATTTTTAGCTCTTTTAATTACTTGACTCTAAGTTATTTTAAATTATTTTTGTAAACTTTTAATTTTAATTATATTTTATTGATAAGTTTAATATTATAATTATGGGGTTTGTCAGGCCTGGACAAGCGTCCACTAATCGCAAACTTCAGCAACCTTTTGAGCCGCGTCATACTAGAGACTAGTGGAGCTAAATGCACACGACTGCATCTTAAACCTGGCGATGTGCAGACGCGGAAAATACGCCAGATTCAGTGCCCGCACAATGCGGACTGACCCGAGCAGCACTGCTTTCTGCATCCTGCAGATCAAAGAGGTTGCAGAAGATCTGCAGGCGGGAATGGACTCGATTTCTCTTCGATAGGAGGCTTTCATACCACCCAAAACACCAACTATCAGGACTACAAGCTTACCTTTATACCCTGGATACAGCTTTTTAAGCTGGGACAAGAGATCCATATACTTGAACCTCTTTTCCTCCTCCTTGAGAAGGATTTTCTTCTCAGCTGGACTTGAGAATTCGATCACAAACATCTGTTTGGTCTCGATAGCCAGGAGGGTAATTCCAAAAAATTCGGCACTTGGAATTTTCCACCACTGATTCTATGTTAGAAGGGACGTACGGTATAACCAAAAGATGGTAGTAGAGCACGCGGAGAACAGCATTATGTCGAGACACGCAGCTCGACGCTGCCAGAAATGGACAAGCTGACAGAATGTGCATAATCGTTTCAGGATGGTGGTGGCACAACCTAGAGTGTGGACTTCGCCGTTTGGAATAAGCGGGCCCTGTACGCCAAAGTATTTATAACACCATCCTGACACGCAAACACAAAACCTTCTGTTTCCGATTTCAAACCCGCAGACTTAAGAAACGAGAACGTGAGTTCGGTGGACAACTCTAGACTTTTAATATGTTTGAAGAACACAGAGTGCATACTTTCACTCATGCGTTTTTCTGTCAACATGTCTATCTCCCCTCGTTTCACCGAACTGGTAACTCTGTTGTACTCCTCCCGAGAGAGTTGTACTCCAGCGTCTTCTCTGACGGGACTCAAGTCTGCCAGGTTAAACTTCCCACTCGGTGGACTGATGACCTAAAGCGTATACCTACGAACTAGATGCAAGAATCTCAAGACAGAGAAACTGATTTTTTTAAGATAATACTATATCCAGCAGTGGATTAGAATGGCTGAAGATGTGGATGATGATGATACTAATCGTACACATTCAGAGATAAACCTCGGCCAGTTATCAACACCAACGGCAAAACCAAACATCTGTCCCCAAAAATGTGTATCTGTAAATCAGTCTGCTGAGGGTTATAGTCGTCAACTGAATTATTTGGCTGACAAAATGGAACTGATATGGGCAGTAAATAAAAATATTGTAGTATATTCAAATTTATTTATGACAAAAATGAATTGGTTTGTAGTAATTTTCCTGAGAACGAACGCATTCGTATTCATATGTCCTGTAGTCTCTAATTACAATTCTCTTAAAAAATTAGAATTTGAATGTATAAACAATTTGCATTTTAAAATACGTTACTAGGAATTGAATTAGCAGAATTTCCCCAATTACCTAGGAAGCAGTCAGTGCTATTGTAGTGGATAAATAATATTTGAATAAATAAACAATTTACACGTTACATTTAGAACGTAATCTTTACATGTTGCAAATACAAGTAGAATATGAAACGTTCACATGCATTCTACTACTACGGATAAACTACTAACAAGTAGTTTATCTAGAGTTACAGTTTAAATTTGAATCTCTTGAAGATTGAAGCGTCGAATGCGGAATGTAGATTATGAAGTTTAACCCGTTTCACGCGAACATGATAAAAGTTTGTTAGATTTTGTTGATGTTTCTTTCGTTATAAGTTCTCTATTAATTGAATGACAAGTTGCAGCATCTTTTATTACATTTGCTGTAAAAGTAATGCTACTTTGAGAAACAGTTGAAATATGGGGGTGGTTGATGTTATATTACAAAATGCACAACTTTGTTATTATTGAACGTAGGGTATAACTGGGGTTGCCATTTATCTTTTTCTGAGTTCACATTAGCGAACAGATCCTGTAATATGTTGTGTAAGGTAACACGCCGTGTAACATTTTTGTCTACTTTGGACGGGATCACACGCACAATGCAAGCGGTTCGCACAGCATTCGACTTTGATTGGCTTTGTGTCGGTTTAATTTCGAGGTAGTTTTGAAACGAATCGGTCAGTCTGCCGGAACAATGAACCAAACTTTCATAAACCACCTGTCGCGAGAAATTCTTTGTATGGCATTTTTTGGGATTTTTAAAGGGTACGTATTTTTGTGAATTCAGATAGTAGAAAATTAGAAACTTTACGTTTACAACACGTAACTTTAAAATATATTTTTAAATGGTTCATTGTTTGAGGATACAATTTGAGGAGACAGTTCATTGTTTGAGGAGACTTCGTAGCAATACCTAGAAATGTCTTATAAAAACACACGTTTCTCTGAAGACGAGGGCAGACAGTATTCGGTACGGTCAGCATTAACATCTAATTTGTTGAATTCTTAGAGGCACTGTGTCGGCATTCTGGTGGTCCATCCGTTTCTATTTATTTTAAACTTTTAACTATCTTAATACCTGTATTAAAATATTTTGTAAATAGTATATTGTAATAAATCAAATTCATGAATTTTAAACCGTCTTACTTAACGTGTGTAAACCTTCACATTAAAAAACTTAAGTGAACAGCTAAGTCCAAACTAATTACAAGATGCCTGATCAGTCGGTTGGTAAGTACTAATAGATATCATTTAATGCACATATCGTAATGATGAACCTTGGATAACCCTCACGCCCAGTACCCGAACTCCTTTAGTCAGGAATCTCATTACAGTTTGAGATTAGACTTTATATGTATATCATAGGCTCGCTACCTATATGTAAATGGTACGATATTAAAATAATGTACCGGGCTCGCTACAGTTTTGACGCTCGCAAGCATGAACGTAGATAGCAAATGCTAAATGTTAGTTGATAAATTTCTTTAATTATTTTTCGACATGTTTCGCCAGTAGTTAAGCTGCTTCAAGTAGTTTTTTTATTTACAAAGGATGTTTCTTCTTCAAGGCCATTAGCATTACATATTTGTTACATTAGTTTGTACAGTTCAGTGTATAATATAATAAATATGCTATAAGCATAGTAGTATATCACAGATTTAATTTGACTATGTAGTTATATTTTGTCGTATAGGTTTATGTTTGAGGTATTACGTTATGTTTGGGAGTTTTGTTTTGTTACTCAGGGCTTCTTTTATGTCTGATGGTATTTGGTATGTCTGTCGTTCAGTAGTGTATTTTACACAGTCTGTAATATTGTGTTTTACGATTCTTGCAAGTTTCACAATGTGGTCTGTCTCATTTTCGGAAGATATGTCCGTGTGTCAGTCGTCAATGTCTGATTCTAAGTCTGGTAATGATTATTTGGTCTTGTCTTTTGTGTAATGTCTCCCAGGTCTTTGTTTGGTCTTTTATTTGTCTAACTTTGTTGTTCGTCGTTTGGGGTCTATTCATTTTGCCAGACTATAGGATTTTGTTTGTGATGTGATTCTTCAAGTCTTCGGTTTCTGTACTTATTTGGATGGCAGTCAGCTAATCAGCTAAGAAAGCCACAAGGCTTTCTTAGCTGATTTATCGGCCGTTTCGTTGCCCATGATTTCAACATGGATTGTTTTTCATATAATTTTGATATTTATTGTGTTCTTCGTGGGCTGTATGGAAGTATTCTTGTATTTTCATAAGCCGCTTGTTTTTCAGGTATATCTGCTGAAGACTTTTAATCACACTCACCAAATCGGTGCAAATTTTTTTATTTTAACAAAAATTTAATAAAACTGCAAAGTAAATTTTATCCTAAACTAACATCTTAACTAAGTAATACTGGAGTATTTTTTTTTCTACAAAACTTTGTATGAAATAGAATTTGTATGATTTTTGTAGATTGCCACCCGATAAAATATTGACGTTGTTCGCTAGAATTGCATAAAATAATTTACATTATGTATTTAGAATACGCCCTTACTGATTTTTTTTTTACTGTTTCGCGTTTATGGCCATTGCTAATGAGGTCAATAGCAATGTCAATTCTTATTTTTCATAATGAAAATTCCATGCTGAACGGGATTTGAACCCAAGACCATTACGCTACGCCGGTCTGCAAATTTTAATTATTTTTTTATGTTCGTAGTATGCTCAACTCTCAAATTGTTCACAGGAAAATTGCAATACGTTCGCGACACGTAAATTACAAGCGAGAATTACCTTACACGTTTCATTATAGGATCAGTTCGCTAATATGGACCCAGCTTAAAAGACTCTTTCGATATAATCATCGTAAATGTATTTAGTTTAAGGAAAAATGTAGCCCTGTTAGTCGCCAACTTTCAAAACAGATGTGAAGTGTGAATTTTCACACATTTCAGGGTTTTGCAGGTATTTAGTAAGTGTATGATGATTATTATTTGGGATGCCAAAACAAATTTTAACAAATCGAATGCCTAATAAAATTATTTAGGTTTCTAAATATGTGCAGTATTTTTTTTTTATATATATAGCAAGGTTCATTAAGATTTTGAAAATTGCGCCTATGGCTTCCATTTGTTGTGTTAAGCCATAACAAAATTAAATTTACGCTTTTAAGAATTAAATGCAACATTTGCCAAACTATAACTAGAATTTTGAGAAAATAATTTAAACAAACTAAAAATGCAAAACAAAAACAGAAAAAATAAAATTGTTTCCAGACCGGTAGCGAATCCTAGTTTGCAAATTAGAACGCGAGAAGGCTATGAATATTTTACACCGTCAACCAAAAAAACATAAATAATGCGTTATTTTCCGAAAAAATAATCTGATCAAAAATTCCTGGTGTACTATTCCGGTTGATACCAATGTACATTACTTAGAATTTTTTCAGATTTTTAGTTTAAACCATCCGGGCTACAGGACGTGGGACAATTTTTTTTTTTCACAATTTTGGCAAAAATCGTATCACAATAATTTATTTTCCAAAAATAAAATTCTGATCGTTAATCCACGTACTAAGGGCTTTTATTTGATACCCTACTCAGAATTTAAAACAAAATTTTTTTTTTTATATGAGCACATATTGTTTATATTTTTAGGGGGATATGTTTTTTAGATGTTTTAGTACTTTTCCTATGTGCGGGTCAAAGAGTTGTATAAACATGCCAAATTTCAACACTCTAAGTTTAGCCGTTTGGCTACAATTTTTACCGAACAGACAGACAGACAGACAAACGACAAAATGACGGTATAAGAGTTTTTTGGTCATACCTACAAAACCCTAAAAACGAGTTAAATAAAATACATTTATATAAAACCTAGTAAGGTAGGATTTATTTATATTTTATTGGAGAATTAAAATATTATGTTATATTCGTACATTCCAACAGGACAGGAAAACTTTTAAAAATCCCGTGTTATGGCCTGAATTCAGGAAACCTAAGATTCCATACAGATTACAAGGTACTAACATTTATACGCATTCCAACGTCAAAAATTTTTAGTTTCATTTGAATAAAACTATTTCATGTCTGTATATAAATGTGAATTAATATATAATTGATTCAAGCTGTTGTATTTATGTAAATTTAAGATAAAAATTGATTTCCGTTCATCAGATCACGAACAAAACATAAAGTTTTAATCTAAATATAGAGTAAATAAGTCGTTATATCTAAGGCAGTGACGTGGTCAGATTATTGCGTGCTCAATGCAAGTTAAAAAGAAAACTAAAGCATACATAAACATGTGAGAGGGTAGTGAAATTCCCAAAGTCCGAGCTACTAGTGGCCATTAGTGTTGCATGTAGAGTGGGGAAACAAACCCACCGGATGTTCTTAGCGCTCGCTTTCTTCTTTACCGACCGTTCATCGAGCCAAATGTAAATCTGATTAGGGAAAGGCGTATTCCAGTATTCTGCATTGCTACTACCAACGCTTCAATCTGGGGGAAAATTCAAATTTTACACTTTGAATTCGTATGTTTAGATCGAGGGTCACAAAATTGTTCATTTATTTTCTTCCTCCCACATTTTTGCGTGAGATAAAAGGTTGCAAAGGGTTGAAAAGGTCAACATTGAGTTTTTAATAGGTGAGAATGTTATTAAAATATTAAAACACGATTTGAAGGTTTCATTTTAGCAATGGTATTATTAAGTTAGAGTGCAAGTATATACAAGCTGTTTCAGGTTTAAGTGCACTAATTTAAAACAAGAATTCTAAGTTAAACATTTCGTCTAGACTTAAACGCTCCATTTGGAAGATATTCAGGTTTTAAACTTTATGTTTTAATTTGGCTGCATCATAGATCTTGACTTGCATATAGAAATATTATTGAGACTTTGTAATAACTTAACATCATCATACTTGTTAAACGCGGAGCCCTGCAATGTTCCCAGACGGAGATATTGACCAGGTTCCTGCTCTGAGGAGCACGTTCGCGACGATCGTAAGGCAGATCCAGACTCACGATCTGGAAGAAAAACGCGAAATAAATCGGATGGACTTTATTGGGCGCAATTTCATGCGATTGTAGAATTCTGGAGATGAGATTGGATACATACAGGTTGATAGACTTACCTAGTGGTTGAAACGTCAAGTAGTAAAGGACCCTTTGAGATGCTGTAGTCTTCGAAATACACCAGGTCTGGAATGGAGTGTTTGGACACACAGCCACGATGGATTTCACAAATCCACACCGTATATTCGTGAAATATTCTAACACACGAATATGAATAAATGCGTAAAATTCACTTACGACCAGAAAGCAGAGTAGACGAATTAAGGTAGAATAAGATTAATTCTACCTCTGCTGCAGAAGCACGATACTAAGAGCTCAGATGATGCGGTGACCGAAAGGACCCACTAAAATACACTTAGACACGGGACGAATGTATATGCAACATTAGGCTGATCAGATTTTTTTTACAGAAAAAGAGTATACTAAAAAGAAGGTCGCACTCGAGAAATACCAGTGATGAGCATAAACAGAGGTCCTCACTCAAAAATATTAGTGACGAGCAAAAAAAGGTCCTCACTCCCAAAATCGAAGTGATGCGCAAAAAGAAAAAGGTCCTCACCTCCCAAAATAAACGATGAGCAAAAAAAGGGCTTCACACTTCTAAAATACAAATGATAAGCAGACAAAAAAGTTTTCACCTCACTCCCAAAATAGAAGTAATGAGCAAAAAAAAGGTCCTCACTTCCAAATAAAAGTGATAAAATCAGGTGACCAGCAAAACAGAGGGTTTTCTATAAAAATATATTCAGGGATATTCAGGGTTTTTTATAAAAAGTAAGAGTATAGAGGATATTACTCAAAAAAGAGTATAATACTCTTAAAAAGAGTACGTCTGGTCACCCTATGCAACATACATTCGTGAACTGCAACACTGCAGGTAACCTGTCGCGTACAGGCAAAACTGAGTACAAAAATTAACACGACATAGATGATTCAAATGTTATTCCGTAACTAAACTAAAAATAATGTTGGACTGAGAGCCCCCACATAAATATTAAAAATTCGCGCGACTGGCGCGAACAATACTAATATTTAATGTGGTAACAAGAAATATTTAAAAATGTGTATACAATATCAAAGGAAAGTTCTTGTAACCTTATTAACCAAATATAACTTAAAATAGTTTATAATTTATAATGCGGTATATTTTTCGAAAAATATTGAATATAAGAAAAATATATTATCTCTAATATAATCATTGTCTGTAATAATAAATAAAAGAAAATTATCGTATTAATATAGTGGCAATTTAAAAATGTTGGCAAACGTATCGTTGTGTTTATTTCGAAAAAGCCTACAAGTTTCATAAACGGGGACATGGTTTCTATAAAGACACCAGAAGTATGTAGGTCATAAGATTTTTTCAAATTTTATGTCCTAAAAATGAATGTTAATAGTTTCAAAATCCTGAAATAAAAAAAGAATCATTCATTACGAGTTGAGTATTTCAAATTGAAGAGACTAAAACTTTTCCCGAATAACATACAATAGCAAAGTCCAGCTGTTGAAATCTGAAAACACGATAAACCCTTCGTTTTATTTGTTGCTTAAATTAAAAATAAAAGAGTTCGGTTATCCCCCTAATAGTGGTGTTTCCGCAACGGGAACAAATGCTACAAGATTACAAAGTTTTAAACGCTTGTTTGTGCAGAAAAACACAAATAAAATATTTTATTCAACTGAGTTACCGTTTCTTTATAAACTACAGTGTAAATACATAAACCTGCGTTTTAGATAAGATATTTCTTTTTATAAAAAGTTCCATGAGTTCATTAAAAGGAATATACGCTATCTATGAAGATTCTCGTAAAACGTGTAATGAAACCGAAGCTTTCACTTATGTTAAACTTTTAGTTGCTGATCTTGTGAACTTTCACTGGAATTTGCGAGCTTCAGTTTATTAATACCTATAAGATGCTGTAGTTGTCTCGTATTACATCCTATTTAATATTTTACTTAACATAAAAAAATCTTGAAAATAGTAATTAGAATAATATTTTAGAATATTAGTTGCGTTATATAAATACTGGGAGAAAAGCCCGTCATCCGACGGGGTTAAGATAATCATCAAATCAAAAAGGAACTCTCGGTACAATATTTGGACAGTGGCCTTTATTGATAAGTCATATTACCTAGCTTTCTTTCTAAATACAGGGTGTCCCAGCCAAGTGGCTCACCATTGCTGTCTTAATGTTATAGATAGAGATTCTGTCAAATGAACAAATTTCGAGTATTTTACATAGGAAGTATCATGACAGACTCAAAAATATTTTTAGATGTTTCGTTGACCAGATATTTTGAAAATAAACATTTTTTTGAATAGAATACCTTGTGTATTGTTAGGCCATTGGAACAACGATTTTTTTGTCTTTATAAAAAACTAAACATGTTTAAAATGATTTTTTTTTTAAATAACGGAGATATTAACGTTACAAACTAATAAAAGCGATTTTAAAAATGTTTTTTGTTATTTGTCTTAACTGTCAGTGTCTGGTAATAAATATTAATTAAAATATGGCTTGCGGCCAATTATTAAATTCACAAACTTTAATTTTAAATCTGTTGGAATAAACAACAAATTATAATCCAAAATTTACGTATGAGTATAAATTTTTCGTTATTTATAATTATAACCTTAAAATTAATAATTTTGTTTGTTTGAGTACTGCTGTAAATTTATTTTCGCGCTCTAATTAGTAAAGATATCTACGAATCATGCTGTTTCTTTCTAATTCTTTGTTTTTTATTAAAATAATTTTGAAGGTTAGTTGTCAACTTGGGTCACTATACGTTACTATGGGTATGCAAATAATTATAATGATATAGACAGAGAAAGCATATAGTATTGAATATCGATACTTGTAGCAACGAACAGTCACTTATCAGCAATCCGACTATACCAAGTATTTTGGTTACAAATATTTTTCGAATAAATATCCATTATTGTTCAAACTCAATCTTATTCTTTATTTTCGCATTATATTGAGTAACATATTTAGAACTTTTGCTGCAAGAAAGAGATATTTTACGAGAAAATACACATGCTTGGAATTCTACGAAATAGAGCCGTATTTCTATGAAGGAAATTTGACTACTGTAAAGTATTTAGATTTTTTGGAAAATAGTTTTCAAGATTTATTTTACGATGTGCCCATAGCTAACAGAATTAATTTGAAGTATTTTCAACATGATGGTGCACCTGCACATAATGCCTATCTTGTAAATAATTACTTACTAAATAAATATGACAAGTGGATTGGTACTAATGGACATATTTACTGGCCTCCTAGATCTCCTGATTTAACATCTTTAGATTTTTTGTTTGGGCATTTTTGAAAAATACAATCTATAGAGATCCAATTAATAATTTAGACGAACTAAAAAATAAAAAATCTCTTGCTTGCAGCAAAATTTCTAAAAATATGGTATGCAATGTAATGCGAAACATAAAATAAAGAATAAGATTGTGTTTAAACAGTAATGGATATTTATTCGAACAATATTTGTAACCAAAACACCTGGTAATTTTTACTTTTAATTGTTTATATTATATGTACGTTTTTAATCGTACTATTTTTATAAGTTTGTAACGTTGATATCTTCGTTATTAAAAAAAATTCATTATAAACATGTTTAGTTTTTTAAGACAAAAAAAATCGTTATTCCAATGGCCTAACAATATACAGGATATTCCAGCGTTTCCCAAACTTTTTTTCCGTGACCCGGTAATTTTCACACTTTTTCTTCGTGACCCACTAAAATTTTTCCGCCTATAATAGCCCATAGGTAAGCTAAAACATATGGATGTCCATACAGTTTTTATTTATTCACATAATAATTATAATAAAAAAGCATTAACCGTTACAAAAATTTGTAGAAATTAAACAAAAATTATTAATGGGAACCAATAAATTTTATTAATGAGAAGTGTGGTGCTGACTATTTTTTACTAATAATTTCAGATTAGGAGAAAACGATGATAGCTTTATCCTTAGATCCGGTTCTAATTCCAATCGGTTTCGGTACTTATTTTCAAGGAAAACTAATGTTGTGAAACCTGCTTCGCACTTATAGGTCGTGACGGAAGGCATTAGAAGTTTCATTGTTTTTTCCGCTATAACTGGATATTCCTGACGATAATTTATCCAAAAATCTATCAATGGTATTCTGTCGAAGACGGCTTTGAGTGTTGTATCAAACGACAGTTCAATTATAAAATCAATATCTGAGTCCTGCAATTCTGTCTCTCAGATCCTATGTTTACTTACGGATTCAATGATATTTAATCGTATTATAGTGTTTCTTGAAAAAAACACCTAGGTCTCGCGACCCACCGTTTGGGAAACTCTGGGATATTCCATTAAGAAAATCAAAATATCTGATCAACGAAACATACAAAAATATTTTTGAGTCTGCCATAATATTTCCTACAAAGAATACTCGAACTTTGTCCATTTAACCGAATCTCTATCTATATTATTAACAAAGATAGCAATGGTGAGCCACTTGGCTGGGACATACGCCTGTGTAATAAATTGTCAAGTAACTGTCCATTAGGCAAAGAAAATAAACTATATACATCTGTAAAACAATTGTAAAGGTTGCGAATATTTAAGCCATCTTCGTCACAGATTAAAGAAACAGAAAGTAATATGGAGCTACTGCTCATGTTAAACAGCAACTTAGGTTATTTATATTTTATAATTACAGAAAAAAATGATAATAATAATTTTAAAAAAATTTTAAGTTGTGATAATTTGTTGTCAAGCACACCACAAAACTTCTTTTTTTAAATTTATTTATTTTACATCGGCCTATTTCTGCAACGAGGCTAAATGCCGATGCCAGGGGGCGAGCTCCTACACCTGGATGAGGGGTGAATGATTATGAAAATGGGAGTAATGTAAACATATTATTCTCGCCCGAATAATATCACCAACGAAGGAGGCTCGAACCACCGACCGGACAGTCAGACTGTATATTCCACCAGTATAAACCGCACGACTTAATGCGCTCGGCCACTCCGTTGGCCAAAACTTCTTTAAAAACTACATCTTTTGTAAAAAACATGCATGCATGCGAAAACCTAAAAACCGAATTGTGTTCAGCAGTAATAAAGAGGTAGACAATCAAAATTTTGGAAAACTGATAACAGGGTCCTGTTTTGGAGTCTACAACATACCCATATATTGAAATTAAACGTCATAAAAAAACTTTATTTTCTTGTCCCATTTTCCGATTCTTCTGGGAAATAAAGCGACAAAAGTTTTCAGACACATTTTGGGAAAATATCTCGTTAAAATATTTTTTTGCAAAAATAAAATTTTGTTTGTTAAACTACGAGTCAATATCTTTTATTTGATATCCCACTCATATTTTCATATAATATACCAGTGGTTCTTAACCTTTTTTAGATGATGACACTCTTATGCAAAATATGAAAACTGCAAGGTGATTACCCTACTCTCATATTTCTGTATGACGTATTAATTCTACGGAGTTCGCCTTTCATATACCTACGGCAGGGTGCGACGACACCCTGGTTGAAAACCACTGGTGCAGGCAGATTACCATACGAAACACTAAATACCGAATTGTGTTCGTGAATAAAAAACAGCCCAACAAAAGTAAAAAACGATTTTGAAATTTTAAGCTATTCTTTTTGACGGCCAAATGTTCATGCAATAGTGAATGTATGCTGGTCCCACTAATACCCAAGGATACCTCAATCTCACGATAAGTCATATGGAGATCTTGCAGTATCAGTTCATGCACAGCATCAATGATTTCCGGAACAACAGTTGATTTTGAACGACCTTCACGAAATTCGTTCTTAAGCAAACTACGGCCACTATTGAAGTAGGAAAAACATCGATAAACAGTAGTTCTTGATGGTGCTCATCGTCAAAAGTCGAATTATGTTCATCGATGCACTGTTGTTGGGTTACTTTGGTTACTGTAAACAACACAAATAGCGCTCGTACGTCAAAACGTTCTAAGTACGTAACCGTTAAAAATGTCAGTTGCCAGATGGCAGCACTAGCTTAGCGCAGTCCCGAAATATAAAAGGCAACCTTTGTATGATACAGATATAAGATGTCACAGGATCGGGAATAAAATTAATGAGGAAAATCTAAATCTGTAAATCTCTTTTAAGTAAAAACATGTGTAACTTTCCAGTTAACTGTTTTTTCTATTACTATATTTTCTTTTAGCAGCATTTCATGTAACTGAAGGGAACACCCCAGGATTCCAGAAATGTTGGATTCATAAAAGAGATTTTATTTTTTTATACCTTCGGTTGCAGACTTCATTAAGACAACATATATTCGCACATATTTCGCTTTAATGCAATTCCAACGACACTGCTGACAGACATACGTCAAATTAACGGTGAACGTATACCCTAGGGTGAAGAAAAACCGCGACTCGCTACCCTACTGACATCCAACGTGCGGTGAAATAACAAAATTTAAGGTGTCATTTAAATGTTACTTTCACCTTCACGTTCTTTAGGGAACAGTAAAATTAAATTTTAAATATCTTCTTTGCACTTTAAAGAGTAAAAACACTCGAATAAATCATTCAATTAATTAATTATTGAGGAAATGTTGAAGACTAGACATGATTTATTGGTTTAATTAATAAATGTTCTTTAATGACTTTGTTAGAAATGTTTTAACCTAAGAAAAAGCCATGTCAAAAATAACAAATTTAGGTTTTTAAACGTCTTTTTCAATCGTAGGTTGTGATGAATTGTTGAAATGAATAATTATGAATGAGGGACTATAAATTATGTTTATTGTAGGAATGTAAACATCTCTTTTTGTTTGTTGAAATCGAGAAAACAATTAATAAAACCCACAAATTTTAAACGTCATTATCACCGCAATTTTATTTTGTTTGATTAATTAAAAGCTATTTTAATTTATTGCTCATTTTGAAGCAAGACATTGCATTCATTATCATTGTTTGTCATTTTAACCCACGATCCTCGGGTGAATTTTCACCCAATTTAATTTTTAACATACTATAACACCATCCAACATTTAACAGCCTATTCAAAATAAATCAAAATATCCTAAATATCACGGACGAAACCTTAATACAAAAATAACTCATTGAATACCTCTCAACACTAAACATACAATTTCCCAAACTCCAAAAATATTTAATCCACACCACTCCTCTCTGGGCACTTACAACACCTAAATTCTGTTCCAGAATTCAACCAACCAAGATATATCGACGCATCCAAGAAGAAACACCAAGTTGGAGTTGCCCAAGTAACAGCTGAAACCACAACATCTTTAAGATTGCCTACTACTCTATCCATAGAAACAGCTGAAGAATTAAGTATCTACATGGCACTACAATATATAACTGCTAATAATCATAAAATAGCAATTTGATCGGACTCGCTAGTCGCATTAAATAACATTCAGAACGTGAAAAGCAAAAAATCAACCATAATAAAAATACAAAAAGAGATCCAAAAACTTTCAAGCCGACAACGCAGCAAAAGAAGATACAAGCCCAGTACAAAATATCCCCATACCAGCAACAGATTTTAAGAATGGTCTCAAAGACATCAAAATACAAGGTGTCTCAAAAGAAATTTTATATTTAGTGGATCGATTAAAAAAAAAGTAAGCCGTATATAGAAAAAATGTTTATTAATTATTAAAATACACTTTTTGGGGATTTATTTCTTAAAAATAATATCGTCTAAATGTAGACCCTCGCGTTCTCGGCACTCATTTAATCGAACAGTAAAATTACTTATGACGTCTCGGCAGGTGGACTCAGGGATGGCTGCCATTTCGTGACGGATATTTTCTTTCAAATGCGCCAGTGAAGTCGGTTTATTGGCGTAAACTTTAGATTTAAGATAACCCCATAGGAAAAAGTCCATAGGGGTTAAATCTGGACTGCGTGGAGGCCAATTTATGTCACCTCTCCGGGAGATCAATTTGCCTGAGAAAATTTCACGGCAAACAAAACACGGGGCAGAGACATATTCGACGTGTGTGAAGTTGCTCCGTCCTGTTGGAACCATGTTCTTTGGTTATAGCCAGGAAAGTTTTGCAGTTCAGGTACCAAGAAGTTGTCTAACATCTCCACATAACGCTCTGAATTCACTGTAACTGCACGCCCCCTTTCGTCTTCAAAAAAGTAAGGGCCGATAATTCCTCGCGCCGACATCGCAGCCCATACGGTCACTTTAGGCGAATGTAGGGGTTTCTGATGTTTGCGTTTCGGATTCGTTGCACTCCAGTTGCAGCAGTTCTGCTTATTTACGTGGCCATTAAGATGAAAATGAGCTTCATCCGAAAACAAAATGTTATAAACGTTGAAAATCGCTCAATCACCTGATTTACGAAATTAAGCCTCTGACTGGCATCTTGGGGCTTTAATTCTTACACCAATTGAATTTTGTAGGGGTGCACCTTTAGGTCTTTGTGCATAATGCGATGTAATGATGATCTATGCACATTTAAAGCACTTGCGCGCTTCCGAATTGAAAGGTTCGGGTCGTCACGAACAGACTGATTAACATTCTCCACGTTTTCTACCGTTCTTGATGACCTAGGTCGCCCGAATTTTGATTTATCCAGCGTTGTACCAGTCTATTCAAACTTTTTAACCCAATGTCGAATGAGAGGAATGCTTGGCGCATCATTTAAGTGGCGAAAACCTCGAATACTGCAGAATTTTCTACACGCTACAGTCGCCGAATCACCGTTTTTGTAAAACTCTCGCACGCATAACGCGCGGTCTGCTCCCGAGAAACGCTCCATAGCGACTAAATTCCCAAGACCCAGGCTACCGATTGGCATAACCCCCGCGCCCCTCGGATACGTTGCGTTCACGCAGTAAGCTAAATAAATATAAAATTTCTTTTGAGACACCTTGTACAACACAAAAAAGTGCATGGCTCAATATCGACCCAAATACGAACAAATTACGTAACATGAAGAAGGGCATAAAAGTATGGGATCTAGAAAAAGGACGAAAAATACAGACATTAATAACAAGACTGCGCATCGGACACTCAAGATTCACCCACAGCTACCTATTCAACAGAGAAAACCCCCATCGGTGTGAAATTTTGAGACGTGCTATTGACCATAGAACATATTCAGTGATGGGATCCTACCGGTTCGGACCGGTTCGCGCGAACCGTTTCTTAAAATTATCGAAACCTTAGGTAACCGGTTGTTAGAATTATTAAATATAAATGAATTACTCTGACTTCAGTTTTGAATCATGCGCCGTGGCCTGCAGTGTTGCAAATGTAATATTTATTTTATAGGTTATTAATAATACGCTCTTAAAATTTTTTCCTTATATTTAATAAATGGAAGTAAGTGATTTGGTTTCACTCTTAAAAATACAGAGTAGGTTCCTAGATATCACATGACTATAGAACCGCTTCCTGAAAATTTAGGATGCCATCACTGAACATATTATATACAAATGTGAATCATATAACTCTTTAAGAATCAAATTCAACATCCCTAACAACATCACAACAGCCCTACAAAACAACCTAGACGGTACCACTAGCATTATAAATTACTCAAGCGATATAAAATTACTAACACAAATCTAGATCTAAATATTATTATATACAAATGTTTATAGGTAGATATATATAATTATTGTAAATAAAGACTATTTATTGCAAAATTATAAATGGCCAAAATTGTGTAATATAATTATAAGAGTTTAATGTTACAATTATAATATATGTACAGCCTTGTTCATATGTATGGAGCACCCTAAATATTTGTGATTTTTCTGGAAGAATAAGAAAATTAAATAATGAAAACTATTTTATTATTCAAAATAATTATGAACATTAATATATTTAATATTTTATCACCCCCCCCCCCTAGCTTTTATAACAGCAGCTATCCTTTGTGGCATATTGGCAACTAATTTCTTGCATGTATTTATAGAAATTTTACCCCATTCCTCCTTTATTTTCTTAACTAGTTCCAGTTTTGATTGTAGCTTGTGTTGAGCAACATTTTTCTTCAAAATTGGCCATAAATGCTCAATTGTATTTAAGTCGAGAGACTGTGCCCGTCAATCCAAAACGGAAATTTGTTGTCTTTGAAACCATTCTCAAGAAGTAGCAGCTGCATGGCATGGTGCATTATATGGTGGGAATAAATATGTTAATTGGTCATCGTTCGTGAAAATTTTATGCACAGAAGGTCTTAAAACAGTCGATAACATTTTGATATAAGTAGAAGAATTCATCTTTCCCTCACACACAAACACTTCTCCCACGCCTGATGGTGCCATGCAGCCCCATATTATTACACTACACCCACTAAATATAACTGTAGGGATCACAGAGTCAGGGTGAAACTCTTCTCCGGCCCTTCGTCTTACATAAACCACCCCAGGGGTGCCAAAAAGCTAAAAACAATAATCTTAATTTAAGTCTCAGTATTAACTGATTAGGGGCCTCAGCCCGGCTACGCCGGTCTTCTCCCCTACATTGTTAAAACTCGTCGCTTCGCGACTCGTTTTAATATAATTTTGTCGCACTTGTCGATTATAAAACTCGTCGCTCATCTTTTTTTAACACTATTTTATTGAAATTCCCCCTGCAAATGTCTTAAGTTTTATCGTTAATTCACCTTAAATACTTAATTAGTTTTCTTCTATCAAGAAATACGTTCAAAATGTGAAATCTCGTCCCATTTTAAATGCAAAAAATTTGACAGCTGTCACCTTCTGAAATCTTGTAAGCATATTTCCAATAATGGGCCAGATTCTTTGAAAAATGTTTTCTGATGCCTCAAAATATTATCTCGCACGTCAAATAAGCTATCTTGAACCATTATCACCACTTAACACTTTGATTAACCCTGAAATTTTTAATATCTATAAATCTTTTTTAACACTATTTTATGGAAATTCGCCCTGCAAATGTCTTAAACTTTATCGTTAATTCACCTTAAATCCTTAATTAGTACTCTTCTGTCAAGAAACACGTTCAAAATATGAAATCTCCTCCCATTTTAAAATGCAAAAAATTTGACAGCTATCACCTTCTGAAATCTTGTAAGCATATTTCCAATAATGGCCCAGATTCTTTGAAAAATGTTTTCTGATACCTCAAAATATTATCTCGCACGTTCAAAAAGCTATCCTGAACCATTATTACCATTTAACACTTTGATTCTCGCCGTAAATATTCTGGACCGGCCGTCTTGTATTAAGAATAATTTTGAATTATCGTCTGATAAAACCTGTCCGTGCCGATCATTGGTGACTTTCATTCGACACGGATTCGAGGAAAAAATGCATGATTTTTATCAATAAAAATTAGTCAGTACCCCCTGTCGAAATAAAATTAAGCCTAAGCACTAAAAAAATATCACCCGGATGAGAGGGCGGTTCATTTTCCTCTTTCCGCGTTACCGGAAAAATTAAGATGCACCAGACGTTGAATAGAACATACATACCAACACTTGTACAATATAATAGTAGATGATTTTTTTTTTCATAATAACAATTTTTTATAATTTAAATTTTTTCGTTAAGCAGCAATAAATATGCTTCAAAATTACCTGAATATTTGTCTCATCTGACCAAAGTACCTTTGCCCAATCATCAGGTTTCCAGTTTTTGTGAATTTTCGCCCAATGAAGCCTTCTTTTTTTATTTTTCCCTGAAGGCCGGCTTTTTTCCGCGCTTTGCAGCCTCTCAAACCATGTTCTAGTAGTCTTCTTCTAAGGGTTGGTGCCAAAATTTTCATAGTCGCAACAGTATTAAACACTGTAGCCAATGCAGACGATGTTCTCTTTCTATTTTTCAGTGATAGTCGAATTAAGTTTCTATCTTCTCTCTCTGATGTCTTACGATTTCTGCCAGATTTTGGCCTATCTTTATGAGAACCAGTCGTAGCGAACCGTTTTATAGCATTTTGGATCGTTTTCCTGGAGCAATTTCTTCCTGAGAAATTTTAACTTGACTCCATCCCTTTTGACTAAGACTTACAATTTGTGCACGTTTAACTTCACTCAAACTTTTTGTATTCACACTCATAATTAGTAAGTGGAAGTAACTGAACTAAATGAAAAAAAAAATCACTCTACTCTTGCCCAAGTTTCATTCTAATGTAAAACATTTATGTACCTAACGCATATAAACAAGTATTAACTTGCAAACTACAATATTTAAAAGGTTACGAACATGTTCAAAGCTGCAAACTAAACGTTTTTCTATGAAATATAATTAAAAACAATATGTAAAAGTATTTTAATTTGGTCCCCTAAATAAAATTCGCATAAATTGCATTTATTTATTAGATGCTCCATACATATGAACAAGGCTGTATACTAGACGCTCAAAGCCTAGCAGTTGAAGCGTCTCTAAATAAAAATTAAATAAAAAAAAAAAAACATACTATAATCAGTTATAAAGATACAAGTTACAACTTTGTGCTCTGCTATTTATTTGAAACCATAATCACAGCTATAAGTGCCAATATTAAATATATAGAATTGTTGAGTTGATTTCTGAATCAGATTTGTTCAATATGATCAACGACTCACCATCAAAATAATTTCAGAAATGAACCAAATAGGAAAAAAACTTTCAGGCAAATTTTACGCAACATAATTTGTTAGTGAATCAATTTTTAGACGATAAACGCATCGTAGACGTAAACCCCTTTCCTATTCACCAGACGTAGATTCAGGCGACTGTTTCCTTTTTCTTAAAGTCAGATCTGCACTGAAAGGAACCTGTTTCGAGTCAGTTACTGAATCGAAGAAGAAAATGATGATTTTTGAGACAAAAAGAAAAGAAAAATCTAAAACGTTACTTTGATCAGTGGAAGACCAGAATATAACGATGCATAAAAACAGGAGGCGAGTACATTGAGTGGTAAATAAGAAGTTGATATGTAAACAAAAATTTATAAGAACTACATGATTAGAAAAGTAGTAGTACATAACAGAAACTTGGGTCAAGGTCAAAGGATGGAAGGTAAAAATATATATGAAAGTAATTATACCAAATTATTGCTCAGTATGTTGCTATATATTTTAACTTTAATTATAGTTTTGTATAATTTAATTATATAACTGTTAACTTTTTATGTTGTTTTTACGTGACTGACTAAATAATATTTACAAGAAAAATATAAATACAAACTTTTATTTTGCAATTTTCTTAAATATCAATATATTCGTGACAATAAATCACTTTTTTATTACTTTGTTTTACTGTTTCGCGAGTCACCCCAATGGAATCACAACTCATTCAAATATATAATTCATCATTAAGAATAATGTTTTCTTGCTTAGCCTTGTCCTTCTTAAACACATTTGCTTGTGCGATCGTGTCAGATCATGTATCGCAGTATGTCAGAAGCTACTAAAAAGAAAATGCAAGTTTCGCTTATGATGACTAAGAAAAACGTAAAATTTCTGGTATGCTCACAATGGCGTAGCAAGGATATATGGCATCTGGGGGAAAATAAAAACTCAAACATCAAACATACTTTGTTCGCACCACCACGCTTATTTTTATTATATTTAATTTAAGACGGCATTTTTGGTAGGAGAAACCACAAAACGACATGTTTTTTTGTAAGAGTCGTCAATTGTCTCTCGCTACAGATAGTTTTCGCTGCCAGACTAGTTTTTATACTTCCTGGATTATTGTACTCTCTGACTTCGGTTTGTTTGTCGTTTCATCATATTCCTAATTTAACTACTACGAAAGCGGGAGTGCCTTTAAGGCTCAGCTGTGCCGTGTGAGTTGTTCCCAGCCACAGCCAGTTGGTGCAGCAGCAGACGACACAAGGGGTCCCTTACAATGTATCGAGGCAGCACTTTGAGGTAAGTAAGCATTTTGTTACCCCTATTTAACAGGTTTTTACCCGAACGAACTCAGCTAGCTTACAGTCGACATCTTTAGCGTTGTTTTTCCTGACGTACATTAGGAACGACGCTATAGACCATATTTATCATATAGACTAGGTTCAAACCATATTTATTTACTACACAACTTTGTGCATAATTTAACTTCTTAAAGAATAGAATTTCAATTGTGCACAAAAATATGTATCGTATTGCTATAAGTGCGTTATATTTTTTCTCTATTATATTAATCATATTGTGAATGAGAGACAATTCTGCTCTGATTGGTACCCAGGAGCGATGGTTCCTAGTCACTTCTTCTCTTGTACGCTATTGTATGCATATTTCGAACTCAGTAGCTAAATGAATAAGAATCTCTGCTAGTGAGAACCCAAAATTGATACACCAACGACCTTTATAATTACGCAGGGTATCTGGTGCAATGTATTAGGCTGGTGTTCAGAGGTGTTTAGAGCTAATTTTTTTGAGGACAAAATTATGTTACGGACGATACCATAAAACTAAAGAATTAGGTGTTGTCAACATATGGATTTAACAAGACTGCTTTACCTGTCATGATGCAACGAATATTCCAGTGGATCTTTTGAGTAAAATGTTGCCTGGACAAATCATATTGAAATCCGGTGATACTGGTTGACTTCTAAGATCACCAAATTTAACCGTGGTAGATTTCTTTTTATATGATTACATATAGAGTAAGGTCTATGACAACAAACCTGAGAAAATGTAGCAGCTAAAAGAAAACACTAATGATTTCGTTGCTGTAATAATTGTTAAAATGTACAAACAAATTCAGTGCATATTTTAGATTAACTTTTTTTTTTTTAATTATTCTTCTTTTCTCCATCCTGTAGAAGGTGACGAAATGGAACCTCGAATATCTTCCACTTGTTTCGAAGAACGAGCGCAAACATAGATTCCTAGAAAACAATTTAACTATTCTTCTTTGGATATACATTTCCTCTAATCTTCACTATTGTAGCCAATCAGTGGCTGTTCTTATTCACAACTGTTTAGTACAGTGATGGCGAACGTGTGACCCGTATGATGATTTCAAATGGCCCATATAAAGAAAATCTTTGTAGTTCTAAAGATTCTAAAGAGAGTTTTGAGATAACTAAGGTTGGGTCTAAGCGTATTCACGAGACAGGGTAAGGAAATCGATAAATTTGATAATAATAGTGAGATAAAATTCAGCTATTACCTGTTGTATATCTCCTGTATTATACTCTACAAACAAGGATCCGCTAGCTCAGGCAGTGTTAACGAGATTAGTGGGAATTCCAGACACATATTTATACATTAAAACGGTAGTTTTTTATATACGTATTATATATTTGACCCGCGAATTGAATCTACAAAATTTCAAATTCAATTTTGACCCGACTGAGGAACAAGGTTCACACTCGCTGATCAAGCACTTTGTGATAGGTAATTTTTTCATCGCTTTATTGATTTTCCGATAGATTTTTGCTGGTTATTCGATGTCTTTCCACTGGCCATCATACTTTCCAATCCAAACGACCATCATCTCAATGCATTATTTGGATATAAATCTGTCAGTATAGACTCACACCATTTATTTTTAATATGAAGTTTTATTTCTTTGGCCACTCTCAGTCAGGTTGACTTTTGGCCTCGCTCACAATAAGTCCTCCACCTTAATCTGTTCATTGACAGGTCTTGCCATGTGCTCTGCATATCAATACTTGTTAGATCTTCGGTTAGCTGATCTCTCCATCTCTTGCGAGGTCTTCCCACTGGTCGACGGGTATTCAATCTTCCTTCCCATATCTTCCTGAGGATTCTGTCCTCCCTCATTCTCATAACCTGTCCTATACACTGTAATCGTCTGCCTCTCACTTCTTATGTGATACTCGGCCTTGAGTACAGTTCTCGGATATTTTTGTTTTTACGGATTCTCCATTCACCATTAATTTGAATGGGATCAAAGATTTGGCGTAATATTTTATTTTCGAAAACTATGATGTGTTGTCAATCTCGCTTTGTTAAGGTTCATGTTTCGGAGCCATACATAAATATGGGACGTACTGTAACTTGGTATAACCTTAGCTTGTTGTTCCTAGACAGGAATTTTGTTTTGAATAGGGGACCAAGTGCAAAATACGATGCATTAGCAGCTTTAATTCTATTCGTAGTTTTCTGGTGTATCAAATTCCCTGATTTATCATGGTATATGTGAATTATATTATAAAAGGTGCGGGGCGCGGGGGTTATGTCAATCGGTAGCCTGGATCTTGGGAATGCAGTCGCTATGGAGCGTTTCTCGGGAGCAGACCGCGCGTTATGCGTGCGAGAGTTATACAAAAACGGAGATTCGGCGACTGTAGCGCGTAGAAAATTCTGCAGTATTCGAGGTTTTCGCCACTTAAATGATGCGCCAAGCATTCCTCTCATTCGACATTGGGTTAAAAAGTTTGAATAGACTGGTACAACGCTGGATAAATCAAAATCCGGGCGACCTAGGTCATCAAGAACGGTAGAAAACGTGGAGAATGTTAATCAGTCTGTTCGTGACGACCCGAACCTTTCAATTCGGAAGCGCGCAATTGCTTTAAATGTGCATAGATCATCATTACATCGCATTATGCACAAAGACCTAAAGCTGCACCCCTACAAAATTCAATTGGTGCAAGAATTAAAGCCCCAAGATGCCAGTCAGAGGGTTAATTTCGTAAATCAGGTGATTGAGTGATTTTCATCGTTTACCAACATATTGTTTTCGGATGAAGCTCATTTTCATCTTAATGGCCACGTAAATAAGCAGAACTGCCGCTACTGGAGTGCAACGAATCCGAAACGCAAACATCAGAAACCCCTACATTCGCCTAAAGTGACCGTATGGGCTGCGATGTTGGCGCGAGGAATTATCGGCCCTTACTTTTTTGAAGACGAAAGGGGGCGTGCAGTTACAGTGAATTCAGAGCGTTATGTGGAGATGTTAGACAACTTCTTGGTACCTGAACTGCAAAACTTTCCTGGCTATAACCAAAGAACATGGGCAACTTCACACACGTCCAATATGTCTCTGCCACGTGTTTTGTTTGCCGTGAAATTTTCTCAGGCAAATTGATCTCCCGGAGAGGTGACATAAATTGGCCCCACGCAGTCCAGATTTAACCCCTATGGACTTTTTCCTATGGGGTTATCTTAAATCTAAAGTTTACGCCAATAAACCGACTTCACTGGCGCATTTGAAAGAAAATATCCGTCACGAAATGGCAGCCATCCCTGAGTCCACCTGCCGAGACGTTATAAGTAATTTTACTGTTCGATTAAATGAGTGCCGAGAACGCGAGGGTCTACATTTAGACGATATTATTTTTAAGAAATAAATCCCCAAAAAGTGTATTTTAATAATTAATAAACATTTTTTCTATATACGGCTTACTTTTTTTTTAATCGATCCACTAAATATTAAATTTCTTTTGAGACACCTTGTACAATACAATAACTCTATAAGTCTTGACAGAATTATATTCTGTAGTGCAATAAATGTTTCTTGCTACCCCTAGTAAGTTAACGTTGCCCTATGTAAAAAACAAATCTTTACTACATAATAATATCAACACATTCATTTCAGTAAAATTATAAACATATCAGATAAATTAATATACTAATTACCCCCATTATACACAACTGATTTATGTCTACACACAAGCACACACGCACGCCATATACTCATTTCAAGTATTTCACAAAAAACCAAGTAACTGCGTTACTCATTTTACTCAACATGTGCATAAAAGTACATTACTGATTTGACACACCCTGAGTGCATGACAACTGCAAATGCTTTTAATATTTCTTATGCACTTTGAGGGGTTACCTTTTCTTATCTTTTGCTAATTTTTAAGTTAGTCAGTTTTTGATTTGTTGAGTGCCTAGACATCTAATCTGGAATATAATTTGTCTCTTTTGTCCGGAAAATATTTGCATTTTTACCCCTATATGCACTTTGAAAAATTTAAATTTTATTTCAGATACGTTTTAAGAAAAATGGCAAATGCTTATTTTATCACAGAAACACATTTTTTAAAGTACTTTAGGTAAAAGTACTCGGAATTCGTGCCAACAGTTTAAATTTCAAATCGCGTAGGGAATAATTTTAAAGTTTGTAGCATGATGTTACTTTTTATACTGATAATGCAATACAGATAGCACTGACTCAACATCACCTTTCATTCGCTAGTCAAAGATTGATTCTTGACTAGGTCTCATTTCTATCCAATTCTATTATCTTCTCTGCTGCCATCTTCCAGTTTCAAAGCCTCCAAAGCTTTTTACTTCTGATACACATATTAGATGTAGACCAATTATGCTTCTTCCATAAGATGTTAGAGTATAGAACCTTCCGGTTCTCCTTTTTTTGTTTTCATCTTGCCTGATCTTTTGGCAATTTCAACAATTTCAAGGTTATCTTTTAGGTGCTCGTCCTACGTTTCTTTTAGCATATTTGGGACACCATTAGATAATATTTGATGCCGTTACGCAACTACTAGGTGCGTAAATTAAGTAACAGGGCTGGCCACACAGTGTTTGATCTGGCAACATTTGGGACGCGGGACTTGAAGGGGTGGCAAGTGAACATGTGATACGCTTTCAGTACGAGTTTGAAATTGCTAGAGTAATTTTGTTGTCCGTAGCGAATTTTTTCTTAAAATAGTTTTTTCTAGTGCGTCCTAAAAATGAGTGAAATTCATTTCGAGCAACGGTATGCTATCAGGTTTTGCTTCAGACTTCGGCACAGTGCAACGGAAACTTTTTCAAAACTTCAGCAGGCCTACGGAGACAGTGTTTTGTCATGGACCCAGGTTTTTTGGTGGTTTAAAGCATTTTTAGAAGAAAGAGAGTTGATTGAAGATGAATCACGCAGCGGAAGGCCTTCATCTTCAAGAACCGATGAAAATGTCAACAGAATCCGGGATCTTGTGCGTTCAGATCGTCGGTTGACAGTCCGAATGATCGGGGAAGAGTTGAACTTGACTCACACTACCTTTCACCAGATTTTGACCAACGAATTGGGGATGAGAAAATTCTCGTTTATTGAAAAATTTCAATAAACGTGTTTTTGGCCAGTAAAAACATTGCTTCCTGTGTCTCCTCAGCCTCCTTATTCGCCTAACTTGAATCCTTGTGACTTTTCCTCTTTCCAAAATTGAAGAATCACCTCAAGGGACGTCATTGCGGGACACTCGAAAACATTCAAAAGTCCGTAACCAACCAGCTGAAAGCTATTCCAGTATCCGAGTTCCAGCACTGCTATGAGGATTGGAAGAACCGTCTCCAGCGCTGTGTGGCTTCGCAGGGAAGTTATTTTGAGGGAGACAATATTGAATTGTAATTATATTCGAATTAAATAATAATAATAATAATAATAATAATTTAAAAAAAAAATAAATAAAATCAGTCCCGTTACTTAATTTACACACCTCGTATTCTTTTAATGAAGCTCATCCTAGTTCCTGCTTTGGCTTTTCCCCTGAAGAATTTCTGTAACTCCCCTTTTTTGCCGCATCTAAGTGTTTCTTTTGTATGAACTAATGCGTGTGTTTATCTTAACACTTAAACGTCCAGCGATAATTTGCGAATTTTAAGAATTTGTCTCTTTTAGGAAAATTATGGTGTATTTTCAGCAAAAACTTGAATTACCAGAATTGTTCTAAAAAAAAGACAAATTTTTATCTAAATGCATTTTTTTGATTGGATAAATGTTTGGAGAGTAATGGCGGGAAAACTCCTAAAATTAAAAATTTTAAAAAACTTCCTTACTCATGACAACAGCAAAAACTTACTAATGTACAAATGTAACTAATATAGAGCTGGAGTTGTTGCTATACTATATGAGTCACTAGGCTGGAGTGCAAAAGGCTAATAAGTGTATCTAATTTAAAAAGAGATTTAGCCCAAATGTTTTTCTTGAAACTTTCCTTTCGAAGACTAATAACACTATTATTCAGTTACCAAGTTTTGCAAGAACATATTGTTACAGGTCTTATCAGCAGTTTATAAATTTTAAGTTTGAAAGCTCTTGATATGGTCTGCGATCTAAGCAATTTTTAGTACAAATAGTTCCAGAAACAGTTCTAGCTCTTAACTCAACACTTATTTGATTTTTGGCTATTAATTTTGAACCCAGACACGTAAAATCATATACTTGTATTGGAAGATGCTACTCTTTAACATCTTCATTTATGTTTTCATCAGATTTTCTTGAATTAACATGTATTTAGTCTCGATTTGGTTAACCATTAGACCTATTTTCGTAAATTTGGTCTCGGGAGTAGCAAACGTTTTTTTTTTTTTTACTTTATAGATATAAGTGATTTTGTATACATGATTAAATGGTCCGCGTATGTCAGAAGTTGTTTTCCTTTAGCTTAGCACAAACTACCCAACTTAAACTCTTTAATTCAATTTAACCCTAAGCCTGTTGCATTATTGTGCCTAAGATAATGGCTAATGGGCGGTAGTCTGAAGCGGTACTTTCAGGAGGGCGGTATTTTCATTTATGAACAGATATTTTTATTTATTACACTGCACAATTAAGTACTAATTTGTAGGAAAAAAAACTGTTTAAAGTGTTAAATTTTTTGGAGTGTGAAAAGCCGCCGGATTTACGCTTATGTTGCAATTGTGCTTAGCTGTGGATCAACGGCATTGGTCTGGGTATAGCAATGGATATAGCAATGGAGCAAATATGAAAAGTGCTCATTCGTGTGTCCAAAGATGAATTTTAAATCACGTACCTGGAGCCTTTTTTGTTCCCTGTTTGTGCTATACTCTGAACCTTGTAATCAATGAAGCAGCAGTAGATTTTTGGGTATTTTATTTCTTTTACTGGTACAAGAAGTGTTTGTATTTTAAAATATCTTAATTTACATTTGTGTGCAACGTTGTTGTTTGGTAAGTGTTATCTAAAATTAGAATAACATCAAAATTATTACTATGCTCAAATACAGTCTTATCGGAAAGCAGCAACATTTATAAAGAGTTAATTCATTTTTAGAAGAATATCGTCTTAATTGATTCCAACAGATGCTCTGCTCGCTCAAATAAATAGCTATCGGAATGAAAATATCTTCAGATTTTGAGTCTGAACCCCAGATCAAAATCTGGCGTAAAAGGAAATAATATGAAACAAAGGAGAAGATACGTCAATCGTTGATCCATCCAATAATTTTAAAGTTATCTTTTTTAATTACTTAGTGGATATTTGTATAAATTCTACGAAGGAAAGACTTTCCCAATGGGAAACCAATCACTTCATATACTAAATTTCGCATAATATTTTATTTAAGTTCTACAACCACTTATTTATAAAGAAATATTTACTTTTTCTTTGCCGCTACCTTCTCTGCAACTGCGTGAAAAGATGACATAAACTTGGATCCCCTAAGGGAGCAATTTTTGACGTGTACTATTCATAGATATTGCTTAAACAATCTGGTGTTACAAAATCCACACCACAGCAATATAAAAAGACGCGACGTTGCAACTCTCAATCAACAACTATATACGCTGCTTCCAAACGTTTTATTATTTACTACGCTGAAACATGAAACATTCACAGATGACAATCTATTCAAAGATTGGATTTAGTAATGCAGATTACGAAGGAAACTAAATCTACCAACGAATTTGTAACGTAACTTAATATTAGTTTTCACAAAATAATAGATTGTTCCTAAAAAACTGGACGTTTATCTTTGAAGAAAGAGTATGAAATGTTTGGTAACTATACCTTTAAGAAAATCAATGAAGTTTTTACAGACGGCGGTATCGTTTGTGCTCTATCCTCGTCTATTGAATTATGGGTTTATATAAATAAAGTCAGGTCGTATCTTTGTAGTGAACTTCAACGTGTTTTTCAGCAATCATAATACCCGTCAACACTTTTATATCAAACAATAATATTTGGAAACAAAACACTTTGGAAAAATTATGGATTATAATAAAATATTTTATATTTTAAATATTTACGTTCCAGAAGCTTCTAGTTTTACACTAAAAAATTATATTCTTTTTATATTTTACATGAGCATCACGAAGGATTAAAAGTACAAAGAACGATTTATTGTCAACTTTTAACATGTTTTCTTTTCTCTTTATGCATTTCAGATTATTTATATTTACATTTCGACGTTGATTTGGTAGAACGACGTAAACGACATTTTCCTTGTTTTGAGATAAATGCAAAAATTACATAATTTATTTATTAATGGACCATACGAGTAAAAAATTACATAAATATATTTTATATTTTTTGAATTTAATTATAATGTGCAATAAAAAATATAATTATGACTTCTAGACCATTTTTTATACAATTTTGTTACTTAGGTCGTTTTTTTTATTGTAAATTGGAGATTATGTCTAAAATATAACTACTTACGCCATTTAACAAATCATTTTGCATGGTGCATACGCGAGAATGTCACTAACGACATTATGTTTTTTTCGGACAATTCAAAAAGCCTCTTAAGTCAGTACATATATGTATGTAAATTAGCAAAATAAATATATGTATTTATCTTCTTTAATTACTATTACATAAATCAATACAAAATAGGTAATATTGTTTTAATTATTTATTTTTTATAAATACACCACAGCAATCAGGAACTATAAAAAATCTGAAAACTATGAGATTTATGTGAAAAAAATAAATTAATATGTTTAATATTGGAATTAACAGTCTGTTTTGGGTATAAATTTAATAAGATAAAGAATAAAGGAAAAAATATATAAAAAAATATGTCAAAACTAATGATTATAATGAATTTTATTTTGTTATATTGTTTTATTATTGTAGGTATAATTATTTATTAAATCAAGACTACTACAAGGTTCGCGAGAAACACCAAAATTTGTCAAAGTTTTCTCAATATTTTTGTTGCTGATGTTCAACAATGAGTGTGATTCATTGTTGTTCTTTTTTATTACTATTTCATTGTTGACTATTGGGTACATCGAAAATGTGTCATTTGTCAGAAATGTATCGTTGCTAGTGAATTCATTATTATTGGTTATTAACTTTTTCAAATTAAATAATTCAGGTTGTATTATTATGTCATGTAGTATAGCCTCGTCTAGTAAAGAATTGAGCACCAGATCTAATATTTTTTTACTCCTTGTTCTCATTCTTGTCCCTATAAGCAAAACTAGGTGTAAGTGCCAGTAAGGGCGTAAGGGCGTAAGTGCAAAAATTGTAATTCGTATAATTATTAAATAATGAAAATTTTAATATAAGTAAGCAATTAATTCGATAAAAAAGCCAAAGTTGTATTGATTTTAACTAAAATTTGTATGGCTATCATTTTGAAAAGCACAAAAATTATAGTTTAAAGTGTCCATAAATAATGTTAGGTCGCTTAAGCTATTAAATATTTTTGAATAAAAAATGCGTAAGTGACACCGCTTGTTTATCAACGCTAATAAAAATTATCTACAATTATTTAATGTAAAATATAAGAAAATCGTTTAATAAATACGGTTTGAGTGTACTGCAATAATTTTTTACTCTACTGAACCTCAAAAATACTGTAAAAAAGCAGCACAGTGTTACTTCGTATATCACCATGTCACCACGTTAAAACTGACGGTTTAGCTAACCGGCCATTGACGTGTTTGGCGCTTAACATAATTATCGTGTTTAAATATTTTTTCTGCGTATATAATACTTATATCAATAGCTAGCGCTTAAGCTTAGCTTTTCATTGATACTAAAAACTCATTTAACGATTTTTGGTGCTTACGTCGTTTTACCAACGCCAATTTAGTAATCTTTGGCAGTACTCTACATAATTAGTAGATACAGAACAGTAAAAGCACAAACTGCACAAGTCAAGTGTCTTATGCCTGGTTGCATAAGTTTTAAAACCAGGTGTAACCTAAAACTCGATGTAAAATATAAAATTACCTAGCAACGCAATGGATTTTAATTAGTTTTTAATGATTTTTAGCTTACATCTAGTTTTAAGATTTTTATGCAACTGGGTATTAGTTAAAATGAATTAATTTCTTTATTCCAGAAATCTCCAAATATATAAAAACCTAGATAAGAAGCTGACTTCATATGAAACAATGCAACATTTTCCCATCTTAAACGCAATGGAAACATAGATGAGCACTTAACCTATGCTCTTTGTAAACCTTTGAAATGTGGGTACTCAGAATAATCCTAATCAAGGATCGATAAAATCAAAAATGAAGAAATACTTAGGAACTGGAGAAGGAATTTAAAGAAAGCAACATTTTCTTTTTCTTTGTATCCAAGGTCCAGATAACCCTAATAATAGCCAACATTCAGTAAGATAAAAACACAAGAAGAAGACACTTTTTATTTAGGTACTTTTTGAAAGACACTAACAAGGCAGTTGCGGAAATTCAGGCACTTGGTTGTCAGAAAATTGTTAATTTTGCCATTTCTAAAAAAAAAAGGTCTTAATACGATTCATAAATATGACACATATGAACATATTCCTTTGCATTTTCATTTCTTGAAAAATGAATCATTGGAAATGATTCGTTTAAAATGGTTTGTATGGTTACTATGAATATATAAGTAGCAAACAGTCCATATTTTGAATATAAATAGACAAAATGCATATGTAAAAAATATTTATATATCAGGATTATCATCTTGGTTTCAGTAACAGTATAATATAATATATCTACATACTACAATTCAAGAGTTTATATAGAAATATTTACTTCGTAAATATTTTCCCTATACACATAGTTACAATATTTGCATTCTTTGAAAACTTTCAGAAAATCTTATTTATCGATATTTTCTGCTTAAAAGTTTCATGATGTTTGTCTTTAAAAGTTTTCTTATACAAAAATATTTGTATTAAAAAAGGTAAATACCAATTTAAAAGAATTTGTAGAAGTGGGCGTGTTTTGCTTGTTTTTTTGTCTGAGTGAATATGTAATATTAAAATAGTACTTAGAGGGCAGTGGAAAGGATATTAATTAAAATAATGATTAATTTAAATAAAAAATTGTTTGATGTATGTATTCGGATAATTTTAGACAGTAGCGGACTGGCTCGCAGGGACATCGGGCAATTTCCCGGATAGGACCGATACTTGGATCAATGGGGCCGGTCCTTGATCCAATGACGACAGCCCTTAACCCCATGGGGCCGATTTATTATTATTTTCCAGGGCCGTTGTATATATATTGGTATATATATATATATGGCTAATTAATGTCCGAAACAGATAAATAGAGATAGCAACGATTAATCGAATGATTGAAATAATCGATTATTTTGTTTCAGTTAATCGATTAATCATATGATATTTTTGTTTTCGATTAATTTATAATTAATCGATTAATTTATTTTTAATCGAAAATATTTTATTTTCAAGAAATTACTTAGTATTGTTGAAACACTGGTATGTAGATAACTTTAATTTCTTCTTTTCAATAAAGTCCCTAGTAGTATAGCTATGATCGTTCTTGACCACTTCAAGGTCATATCTGCATTCGAACCCCCGTGTTCACCCCTTGCCGAGGAAGGTTGCAACCCTAATACTAGGCCTTCAAAACACGAGTTGGAACTTCTTCATCATCCTCCATACTAACCAGACCTAGCCTCCATTGACTACCACTTCTTCCGCAATTTGGACAACTTTTTAATAGGAAAACAGTTTAATTCCGACAATGCTGTAAAACTGGCCTTCCAGGACTCTCGTCTGCCTGGGTTTTATACCACCGGCCTGAAAAACCTAGTGCTAAAATGGCGAAAGTGTATAGACAATATGGGTGCATACTTTTAGGAATAAAATAATTCCTTATATTTGTCAGTTACCAACCAACTTTGCCTTTTTTTCTACGAATTTCATCCTTGACGACCTAGTACAAAAAAAAAAACTTAGGAGTTTAGAAATCTGTAAGAGGCGTAACTAATGGCAAAATTTTAACAATATGCAATATTATATAGTCTTCGTTCAAACGGGCATTATTTATTGTTACAGCCTGTTTAATTAGCAACAAAAAATATTTTTTATGCAGACATTGTAAAACCACCCATTACTGATAGTTTTCTACTAAAATGGTTAAATATTTTTTTATCAGCCTTCAAAATACAACATTGTATATGTTGTTTTTTTCTTTTTACCGATTTTAACATTTCGAGATTTCGATGGATCTCCACGAATTGAGGTCCCTACATAACGTTTTGACTATTTTTAGCATGATGTCTGTCGGTCTGTCTGTCCGTCTGTCTGTCTGTCCGTCTGTCTGTCTGTCTGTCTGTCCGTCTGTCCGTCTGTGTACACGTGCAGAGCAAATTCGGCTGAAAGGATTTTTATGAAACTTCATATTTAAGCTTCTGTCATCAATGGCACAAGTTGTTCAACTTTTGGTAAAAATCGGTTGACTAAAAATGGGAGTTTACTCGTGTCGATTTTAAGATTTTTATGAATATTTCACAACAGAAAAATATTTCGGAAAAATTTATTGAACAAAAGTTGCTATAAAAGCAATAGTTAATAACTTTTATTTGAGATGTTTTTTGATAAAACGAAAAATTTCGAATAATTTTTGAAAATTTTTCGTACTTATATGTAACGTTTCCACGGTCATGATAAATAATATCTCTGTTAGAAAATATTAGGCCAAGTTATTTCTACTCTTCTGCTAGAATGTATTATTTTATGAAGTACTTTATGATGGTGGTCGGTCCTGTGGTGGCCACAGCTGATTTTTTATTTTTAATCGATCAATCGATTAATCGATTATTTTCTACCAATTTAATCGTAAATCGATTATAACATTTCGATCAATCAAATGATCAGTTAATCGATTAATTATTTTTTATTGTCATCTCTACAGATAAAGCAAACAAGGAACAAAAGACGACAGACATATTTATATAAGGAGTGATTATTTAATGGCGAGACGAGCTCACTGGAAGTTTTAATAATTTGCCGTTTCATACACATCGTAGCAGGCGATTATGCGCGCACGCGCATAATCTTTTTTTCTTCATAATAAAATTTTCTTCAAGGTTATTATAGTCATAGTATTCTGCTAGGAGGCACGTAAAATTAGGTGACGTCGTCTCGCCATTAAATAATCACTCTGTAGGTTTAGATTGTGCAAGAGTTAGCTAAATATTTTTAAAATATATAAAATCTTACCATGAAATAAAATTTATTACACAGGATATTTATTGCATAGTCAAATAAAAGTTATTATAAATCTGTTTAAAAATATTTCGTCCTTATACAAAGTAATAAAAAATGATATTCCTCTAACCACATAACTTCTGCGTAATGTTGGTAGCATAGTCTCAAGGGACTAAAGTCTCCTTCCTAAACATAAATTACAAGCGGTAATAAAAATTTTTACAGAGGTCTTTTACGTTACAGTTACACCATTGGCATTGAAGTTTACTTAAACCGTTCGTAGTTCCTGAACTGAGCTTACGTTGCACCTTACAATTAAACTTCTCTTCAGTAAATATATTTGGACATAGTTTGCACTAAATCTTTGTCTTAGTTGCTATGAACTGCATTTCTTTTAAAAAAGGTTCGAGTAATTGTTAAAAAATTGATGTGAAGTGTGAATTTTCACACATTGCAGGGTTTTGCAGGTATTTAATAATTGAATGATGATTATTTGGGATGCCAAAACAAATTTTATGTCAAAATATTTTTTTATGAATTTTAATTCGAATGCCTAATACCATTATTTAAGTTTCTAAATATGTGCAGTATTTTTTTTACATAGCAAGGTTCATTAAGATTTTGAAAATTGCGCCTATGGCTTCTATTGGTTGCTTAAATCATTAGCCACGCCCTCTGATTTCGTATACATCAAACAGAATTAAATTATAATTTCAACACTTCCCACTGGTTATTAAATTTACGCTTTTAAAAATTATATGCAACATTTGCCAAAATATAGCTAGAATTTTTACTGTTAAATTTTTTAATTTTTAATATTAAATAATTTAAACAAAAGAAAACTGCAAAAAAAAAAAAAAAAATTAAAATTGACAGGATTCGAACTCTAGTTTGCAAGTTAACTGTGTTTAGCAAATTAGAAAACCAATGACTAAACACACATCGTTATCAGCGCTGACGTCTGAACTTGGTTACATAGCGAATTAAATATTTAACATATTTTGGTTAAAAACACAAAAAATGCATTATTTTCCGAAAACATAATCTGATCAAAAATTCCTGTTGTACTATTCCGGTTCACACCAATATACATTACTTAGAATTTTTTCACATTTTTAGTTTAAACCATCTGGGCTACAGGCTGTGGGACAAAAATTTTTTTGCACAATTTTGGCAAAAATCTCGTCAAAATAATTTATTTTGCAAAAATAAAATTTTGATCGTTAATCCACGTACTAAGGGCTTTCATTTGATATCCTACTCAGAATTTAAAAAAAATATTTTTTTTTTCGATGAGCACATATTTGTTTATATTTTTAGGGGGATATGTTTTTTAGATGTTTTAGTATTTTTCCTATGTGCGGGTCAAAAAGTTGTACAATCATGCCAAATTTCAACTCTCTAGGTTTAGCCGTTTGGCTACAATTTTTACCGAACAGACAGACAGACAGACAGACAGACAGACAGACAGACAGACAGACAGACAGACAGACGACAAAATGACGGTATAAGGGTTTTTTGGTCATACCTACAAAACCCTAAAAAAGAAGTCAATTAAGAATTGAAAGACCTGTAGATGAAAACATATAGTGCTCTAAGAGGATTAGGAAATATATTGTAGCAGAAAAATAATAAACATGTATTTTATTTGTATAGGGGTTCATAAATCCCTTTTACTATTTAGAAAGTATTACGAGTGCAATTAGCAGTTCACAACTTGATCACGAAAGACTGCGTTTATCTTTTTGGAATTGCTTTTTTTATTATTTAAGACAAAGTACTTCGACCGTTAGGTCATTAATGCAATTACGTAGCTTACATGTACATATGGTAATTTTATAATGTGTAATGATATTACCTATGGGAAAAAATCTCTCATAAAACAAGTATTTTTCTCTTTAAATTTGGAAATAGAACAGCAGAACAGAAATTAAATACAGAAATTCTTAGTAAAATCCAATCTATTTCTGTGCACATGTGCAAGAAAATAATGATATATCCACAAAATGTATTTAAATATCATTAGCAGTAATCATAGACCAGTGCTTCTTAAACTTTTTGATGTCGCGGCTCCCCTGCAACTCAAATCAATAACCCACGGCCCCTCTAATTTTTGTTTTTGGAACCAAGATTAGTTAAAATATATTTATTTATTTACTTATTTATTTATTTATTTATTTGGTTTTTCAAACATATAGTTTTTTATGCTCAGATCATTCAATAACACTGGTCAACAAATTTAAACTTTTTTTTTTGCTTAGAGACTGATTCTTGTTTTTAACTAATTTTGGGGTGCTGATTTAAAAAATGTTAACAGTTTCTGCCTATCACGTCAAAATTTTGTTCTATCGTATTTAGCTTTTTTCACCTTTCCACGTTTTGATATACATCTACTTTAATATGGTGAGAATAGATTTAAATGTTGGAGACCCAAACATAACACACGAACCTTTGGTGGAGCGAACAAAAATCATTTTCCCCCCTCTTCATATTAAACTGGTTCTAATGAAGCAGTTTGTAAAAGCGTTGAGCAAAGATGGTGACTGTTTCAAATATATATCTGAAACATTTCAAAGTCTCAGTAATGAGAAGCTAAAAGCCGGCATTTTTGACGGACCACAAATTCGAAAATTAGTGAATAATCCACATATCACTGTACATAAGGATGATATGGAGAAGAATGCATGGCAGTCTTTCGTGGCGCTCATCAAAAATTTTCTTGGGAATAAAGTATGTGGAGGTCGTTGAAAATTTGATTGAAAATTATCATCATCTGGGGAGCAACATGAGCGTGAAACTTTATTTTTTAAACAGTCATCTTGACAAATTTCAATCTTGAAGATGTTAGTGATGAACAGGGTGAACGTTTCCATCAGGATTTAAAAGAGATGGAGAGACGTTATCAAGGAAGGTGGGATACTCAAATGATGGCTGACTACTGTTGGAGTATTAAAAGAGACTTATCGGGAATGGTACACTCAAGAAGATCTTACAAACGACCATTTAATCCTGAAATTATTTTGTATTTTTATTTTAACACTCCAATGCATTAAAATGTAATTAAAACTGTTCTCATTTTCTTTCTTTCACTATAAATAAAATTTCAAAAATATTTTCTAATTATTTAGTCCTTATTGTTCGCCAAATTTGTACCAATTAGAGTATCGACGTCTAAAATTAAACGATAGAAGCATTATTTAGCCGGAAATATGTACTTGTTGTAGAGCAAAAATCTGATGTGATACGCAAAAACTGATGTGATATTTGAGTTCAGCAGCATCAAATTAGTAAGAAACAAGTCTTAGATGTAAGTCAGCAAAAATTGTGTTGGCCAGTGTAATCTATGTATAATGAAGAATAATATTTATGTAGGATTAAAGTTAAAGCTACTTATCCTTTTTAAATAATAAAATAATTAAGTGTTATATTTGCGGCTCTTCGCGGCCCCCTTGTGGGAACACTACGGCCCCCTAGGGGGCCGCGGCCCACCAATTTAAGAAGCACCGTCATAGACAATAGAAACGATAGTGCAATAGAATTGGACGTATAGTTATTTACGAGGTAACAAATATATTAATATGACATCCGCCTGGTTGATAACAATCAATAGTTAAATGGTGTGTACCAGATCCTCCGGAAATAATGACATATGAACATCTGACCTGCATACAAGATATAATGTATGTAGACCTTGCCGTAAAGTCTGTACACGTAAAGGGGGAGAAAAACTCTTACATGGAGTTACAACTGTCGAATTACTAGATGGCAATGTTGCAGTCTAATAATCTACTTTACCATCGCCAGCTAATACCATTTTCGCACTAGAACTTTAAGATCGGATGTTAAAGTGAATGTGTCTTTAAACGCTAATGTGAAACCTTATGACCTCGTCTAAATACAAGCGATGTTTAAGACAGAGATCTGCGTCTTAAACATCGTCCGCATTGCCAACATAATTTCTATTATAAAAAAATACTCTTTGAATTTGGGCTGTCAACATTTTATATTACCATAAACAAGAATACTGTATTATATCGACGTTATAAGAAGTTTATACTTATTGTTATAATTAAATTATTTATTTTAATAATGTGTTTAATAAAATACAGAGCTACAATAATTGAGATAAAATGTATCGACTTACATGTTAATACAGGTGTAATATATTCTTTATTGTAGTGTCTTTATTGTAGAATGAAATGAAATATCCATATTTGTTTATACTAATTCAAAATGTGCGTCTGCGCAGACAGCTCAAAACTGGTAATTTCATGACGGTAACTTAAGGACAAAATTACTGTAGCTGATGACAGCACCGGAGATTTAAATATCAAGTGTGAAAGCATACCGATGTTAAACATCGGGGAACTTTAAGTTCACTCGTTTTAAAGTTCTAGTGTGAAAAGGGTATAAGGCGTAGGAAGCACATAGCATAAAGATGGTGAGGAATATTAATAAGCAATTGGGCGATATCTCAATTTCTGTAAGAAAAAACAAATATTATTACATTGGTTAGCTCGTAGATGTAACAGTTTGTTAAATCTAACTGAGAATGCAGTGTATATCCTAGTCAGCTAAAGTTGCCAATGATGAAGTCCTGCAAATAATGGATACTCAACAAGAGCTCATGTACCAAGTTCTATCCGGCACAAGAAAAACATCCTGGTTATGGAACCTAAAAGATTGGTTCGAAATGAGCAAACTGGTTTTGCGTGTTATAAGAAGGGCTATTATTACCTCGAATATATCATAAATAAGAATATCCTAAATTATTACAATCGAAATTGAACGCGGAGTAAGACAGGGAGATTAATTTCCCCGCCACTATTTACTGCAGAGTACCTGTTCAAAAGTCTATGCTGGGGAAACAAGGGCATTCAAATAAATGGTGTGAGGCTAAATCACCTGAGATTCTTCCATGATATTATTCTCGTATCAGACTGTACTTAAGACGCATTCCATGCTGCAGGAACTAAATGAGGCATCTTAAACGTAATGCTCATAGTAAGCAAGATAAATAAACAAAAATCCAAAATAAAAAAATAATAATGAAAAATGTCAATATTGACCAGATTGATGCTTACAATTATCTTGAGCACGAAATACGAATTGACAGAGACAAGCAATCGTGCAAAATCTTCAGAAGAATATCCCAAGGATGGGCAGCATTTAGTAAACTACGAAACATGAACCCAATGTGCCTTAAAAAGAAATGTGCCCTAAAAGCTTTCGAACTATGTGTTATGCCCGTCTTAACCTACGAGGCGGAAACCCTAACACTAACTAAAGCCACCCCCACACACTCAAGTGACTTTTAAAATTTTTGCATAAGAAGCCCCCGTGGCTAATAAACCGGGGCGGATTATTTTCTAGATTTAAAATTTTACCTCCCCTGTTTCCAAGTAATTTTTAGAATTATTTCTCAACATGATTTTATTCAATAAAATAATTTTTCTATGAGAATTTTTATTGCTTAAACTTTTTTTATGTAAGCTGTAGTAGAAGTAGTAAGCGGTTGATAAAGATTGATGCAATTTTAGTTATATTATAACTTCGAATCTAAAATATTAGAGGTTAGAATATGTTAATGTTAGTACAAGCTAGCCCTCAACGCTGCGTTTCGTCTGGCGTCAAGTCACTCCAACTTTCAACGTTAATGTGCACGGAAACTTTCGTTCAGAATCGCAATTCGATAAAAACCGCCGTGACCTAACGTCTAAACCTAACCCTTGTAGTGACTTAACGCAAACTTTCAGAATCCCACTGATTATTTTACATATGACATATTCCATTCCATGGCAACCCCTACATTACCCGTCATGGAAACGGTGTCTTAGATGTAACTATAACTGGCATCATAGGTGTATTTTAAAAAACCACACTTGAAAAGATAACTCACAAGATAGTACTTTTGTTGGTTTTTAGTGTCAGTATTCGGAAATAGATGATCATAGATGGCTTCAGAAAAGGAAACGATACTTTTATTGTCATGTATGGTCATATAAAGGTTTCTTCCGATATGTTCAAGAATACATACAAAAATACAACTACAGAGATTTACTCGTACAATTTTGTTGTTGGTTTCCCACAAAAGGAAATATAAAAGGAAAATAAATAAAATATAACATTTATTTTATAAAGTAGGTTAGATTTTAAAATGTATCTAAGTTTTCTGCAATGATTGGATCTTAATGAGATTTCTTCGGGATAGATTCCGAGAATATCAACTATTTAAATTCCTGGAAAAAATGTTTCTTGTGTTTTTCAGTAGTTTAGTGAGAAAAGTGTGTGCATTTCTATGAAACAAGAATATTAAATTACTATTGTAATTTGAGTACTATTGTGTGTTCTAATAATAAAAATCTGTAGAAAATCCCCATCTTGGTAATATTTCTAGAGTTATAGACAGATATTGGTACAGTAATACCGTGTTACTCGACTGCCTCTTAGCTCGACGTTTTCGCCACTCGACGTAAATGTCGAGAGTGAGAGTCGACGGAAGCATCGCTATCCGACGCGTGATCGAGTACCGATCATGTGATACATATTTTGATAAACAAAGCAAAATGAACGCATGTCCAGCAGTTCGCGCCTAGATATACAACCACTCAGATTTAGTGCAGCTATGAACTTTTTGTTTTTTGCTAAAATAAGTGATATATATATATATATATATATATATATATATATATATATATGGGTCCAAAGGCTAGAAATGCAAGCATAGCTAAAAGGAAAACATATACATATATGTATTTCCTTATATGTATATGTATATATGTACATGTGATTCGTGATTATGTACATGAAATCGTTACTCGACGCTTTTTCAGAACGAATTAACGTCGAGTGGCGGTGTATTACTGCATGTAACTTTCAGTGTACACTTAACTTACATTTATTTTGGTACTGTAGAAAATTGATTAGGTAAAATTTTACAGCTGTATGCAAAATAATAATAATAATAATAAACTTTATTGCACAAAAAATTCTTGAACAAATGGAACAGGTTCACTTTAAGTGATTTACAACCTGTTCTAAATAAACATAAGATTCCATGTGATTTAAGTGTGACCTCTATGTATAGATGTACAATAGATTTAAAAACAAGTACAATAAAGTATAAGAAAAAACCAAAAAAAAAAAAAATTACATTCAAATGGACGTGCATACAAATTAACATTTTCTTATTTAAGATGATTCCATGTTAAACATAGACAATTATAGTTCTCCCTGTTTGGGAAATCTCCCTGTTTGTGAAAAAAAAACCATTGAATAGACTGTAGGTTAATTTTCTGTAACTATATTTATGTTTGAGTCTCATATTCTGCAATATTATAGTATGCCTTATTGTGATCATACCGATTTTGACGTTTCGAGATTTCGAATTGAGGTCCCTACATAACGTTTTGACTATTTTTAGCATGATGTCTGTCGGTCCGTCCGTCCGTCCGTCCGTCCGTCCGTCCGTCCGTCTGTCTGTCTGTCTGTGTACACGTACAGAGCAAATTCGGCTGAAAGGATTTTTATGAAACTTCATATTTAAGCTTATGACATCAATGGCACGAGTTGATCAACTTTTGGTAAAAATCGGTTGACTAAAAATGGGAGTTTACTCGTGTAGATTTTAAGATTTTTGCGAATATTTCACAACCGAAAAATATTTCGAAAAAATTTATTGAACAAAAGTTGCTATAAAAGAATAACTTTTTTTATTTGAGACGTTTTTTGAAAAGACGAAAAATTTTGAAATTCTTTTCAATATATGTCTAAATTTTGATAACTGATTTTCCTGGTGGGCCAGGCCAACATACAAGAACACCGAGAGGGTCCTTGCAGGAGTACTGGCTGTACACCGGACTCGTTGAGCGTGCTAGTAACCAGAGCTTACTGTGGGTCGGGCTCTGGAACGTTACCGCTCGTATAGAGTTTAGATGTGGAGCTCGTTGTACGTGCTGGCAATCAGAGCTTACTGTGGGTCAGGGCTCTGGTGCTTTACCGTAACGTAGAGAGAAAACTGAAAGAGAGTAGAAGTCAAAGACGATCTGCCTCTTGGTACAGAGCGGCCACCTTATATACCCTGGCAGCCCTCCCCCACTCCCAGAGTGAGAGTGGGGGTTGGCATCCGAACTACCCCCGCATCAACTAGCGTGTAAGAGACTCTTCCCTCGGTTAATGAAAGTTGTGTCGTCAGCGACTATCACGGTTCTAGAATTAATATGCAAAGGCAAGTCATTTATATAAAATAAAAATAAAATTGGGCCCAAGGTGGACCCTTGGAGCACGCCCGAATTAATATCTATACTACTAGACTTACTGCTGTTAAAACATACAACTTTTTAGCGATCCTTAAGATAGCTTATTAACAATTGAAGTACATTACCTCTACAACCGTAGTGGGCCAGTTTTTCCTCTAATACAGGGTGATAAAGACAGTCAAAGGCCTTGGGACAGGTCACACAGTGAAGCAATTACGTATTCTCCAACCTCAAGAGAACTAATGACCTCTATAATCAGATCCACTGCGATCTTTGTTGTAGAGAAATTGGGACGAAAGCCAAATTGGGATGAGGAGAAAATGTTGTGTTTGTTAACAAACTTCAAAATGCGGTTATAAAGAGCTTTTTTCACAATTTTTGAGAGAATGGGCGTAAGACTTATAGGTATGAAATTTGACGGGTTAGCAGAATCTCCCTTTTTAAAAAGGTATAATTTTTGAATATTTTAAACTTTGTGGAAAAGTTCCTGATCCAAAAATATTATTAGTGATATGTACTAAGGGCTCTGCAATATGGTCGCTAGATAATTTAATAAGGTTGGTAGTTAACCCGTACGGGTCGCTATTCTTAGAGTTATTGAGAACCTTTATTATTTATTTAATTTCTTTAGCATCTGTAAGTTCAAGAAACGTTATCTAAAAGTCATGTAAGGTTTTACATATATTTTTTAATAATTAAACACCCCACGAACATTACTGAACATCTATACATCAAAGATGAAAAATATCCCTAAAAAAGATGTCAAGTGACGTGAACAGAGTTCGACATGTATTAAAAAAGTATATTTCTAACATATTGCCAGCGATAGATACCTTTATAGATAACTATTGAATATAGTACCTTTAATATCCGTCTAGACAGAGCGTTTCATCAAAATCAGGTCAGTCATTTGAAAGATGATGTTTTACCTTAAGCCTTCTAATTTTTTTCCAATTTACAAACTTGTAAACTTTACTTATAAATTGGTTTTTTTTTTCGAGTAATTTAAAATTCTTTATTTTACTTTGCAAAAATATGAATACTTAAATTAGAAATTGAAGCTCTTTCTTTGAGAAGTTTTATAAAAATATGATACTTTAATTTAATAACTGTCAGAATCAGGACTGTCAACAAAATATTAGAAAATCAAGTGATGGTTAAAAGGGTTTACTTCGAATATATATGTCAGACGACATGGTTCCGACTGTCCAACAGTCTGCAACACTTGTAGCTAGATTCAGATCCAACGAGAACACTTTGGTCTTAACCGACAATTACTGAAAATCAAAAATACCTGTCCGATTACAAACTTACGTAACTTATTTTATCCTTAAGTATTTCTATATAGCGACATATGAACAAGAAACCAGTGAGTTTTGCTGGCGACTATAGGCACTGGTTAATTGGCGCCGACCAGCGAGAATAAATAAGCCTTTACTTTCAAATATGTGCACTATCCGCTGATCAGTAAACAGGAATCTTTGAAACATTATTTACCAGCTTACAAGAAGCTGGCAGTCACTTTTACTATGTGATGTTGTTTTCTTTTAATTTAGTTTATAGCGAACCACTTATAGTTCATTTATTACACCATGTTACTAATGTTTACTTACATTCGGCAGATTAAATTTAATATTTTGTTATGGATTTGTTTTCCAGCATCTAGTCTGCAGAAGTGGCTAGTTTTAGTCGGTATATAATACTCCCTACTAGCTAAAGCTGATATCGTCAGTAGTGAGGCCATGTTGCACCTGCTTCTTTTGCGTTGGGTGGGACACGTCATTAGAATGTTCAGTAATATTCTAGGTTACCTAGAATATTACTGTAATCAGAGTTGGAATAAGGCTTCAGAGATGTGGAATTTTCTTTAACGCTACAAATACAAGCTAAAAAATAACCTCAAGTTATGTTAGCTGCTCGGCCCAGACTGGGAAGAAAAATCCCTCTGTCAAAGTACGTGGCGAAATCTAGTGGTAAACGGAATACAGCAGTACGAACGGACACTATTTTCGTCGTGTTGTCTCCGTTGTATTGTCGTAACTCTTCCCACTTCACACCTCTCGTTGTTGTAACACTTTATGTTTCTTGTCGCTAAGTTTTTTTAAGTCTTCCTGGTCTTACTATCTTCGCTGTTCTTGCTTCAAAAAATTTGTTTTTTATTTTGTCCTCACTCATTCTGTGTATAAGTATGTCCCAACCTTCTTAGCTGTACTTTTTCTATAATGGTCCCCACTGGCTTTGTCTTTTTTTTTTTTTTCTTTCTGAATTCCTGTTTTCTAATTCGGTATAATTTTGTTTTGCCTTCAATATCTCTATAAATCTTACTTCAGAACTTTCTATTTTAGATATGTGCTTTTTTTGTGTTCAAAAACGTATGCCAAAATTAGTACTAGCTGACAAACTTATGTTTTTGAAACTAATCAAGTGTGAATATATAAGGTTACTGGTGGTGTGTCTAATGGGAGCTCTATTGTTTTTTTTTTTTTTTGATTTCTACCGAATAAAATAATTTGTTAGAAATATCTTCTTTAATAATGTTCTTTTCTGACTTGTTTCACTCATTTGAGTATTATCGAAGCTGATTGTACAGTAAAATAACAAATAAATGACAATAATTAGTTATTAAGTCAAAAATACGCAGTAATATCTTGTAATACAATTTAATGGTGTCGTACTTTTTGAATATGTACGATGCGTCGTGTAAAAATTAGTTTAAAAATATTTAGATATCATTACTTTATTTGGTGGCAATCTAAAAAAACAATACTTTACTAAACAAACTCTATACCACTCCTAAAAAAAAATATTGTTCTCTCGACACTGTCGCAGGCCTGTAGACTTGTCTACACCAAGCAGTATTAGATTACTTAGTTGCAGGTCTACTACTTTTCTCTATTACATTTATAGAACAAATGTGGCATAAAAGGTAACGAAAAAGCAGATGCTGCAGCCAAAGAAGCTACCAGAAAGGATCCAATGAATAACTCGACCGTACAAGACTATGACATGAAAAAGGAAATAAAACGTAAAATCCGAGAACAAGTAGACAACATAGGGCAAAATATACAACTCAATAAACAAAGAACAATAAAATCCGACACGAAGAAATGGCCATTCTCAGGAATAAGAGAGTGCAAACTTCCACTACCAGACTACAAATCGGACACACAAGAATTGCACACAGATACAAAACGAAAAAAGAAAATCCCCCATTGTGCGCCACTGCAACACAATTATTACAGTGCAACATTACAGAATGCACCAAATATGACACAATAAGACAGACACACCAAATACCTGACACCCTACAAGAAGCACTTTATAAATTTTTAACAGACACAAATTATACAGACAAATATAGACTACCACCAACACAATACCCACACAATGAAATATGTATAATCAACAATATCTTATAAAATACAATGCCGGGTACTAATAACCCAAGATGTTGATGTAGCTTTAACTACTTTAAAATAAAACAAAATCAGCTGTGGCCACCACAGGACCGACCGCCAACATAAAGTACTTGTATAAAATACATTCTAGTAGCAGAGTAGAAATAACTTGGCCTAATATTTTCTAACAGAGATATTATTTATCATGACCATGGAAACGTTACTACAAGTATGAAACAATTGAGGCCTGGAAAAAATTAGAAAAATTTTACAAAAATTTTTCGAAATTTTTCGTTTCAAACGTCTCAAATAAAAGTTATTGCATTTATAGCAACTTTTGTTAAATTTTTTTTTTTTCGAAATATTTTTCGGTTTTGAAATATTCGCAAAAATCTTAATCTCGACACGAGTAAACTCCCATTTCTAGTCAACCGATTTTTAACAAAAGTTGATCAACTCGTGCCATTGATGGCAGAAGCTTAAATATGAAGTTTCTAAAAAATCCTTTTAGCCGAATTTGCTCTGCACGTGTACACAGACAGACAGACAAACAGACAGACAGACAGACAGACCGACAGACGGACGGACGGACGGACAGACAGACGGACGGACAGACAGACCGACAGACATCATGCTAAAAATAGTTAAAACGTTACGTAGGGACCTCAGTTCGTGGAGATCCATCGAAATCTCGAAATGTCAAAATCGGTATGATCACAATACCTACCTTATATATGTTGGCGGTCGGTAAAAAGTGTGGAGGTGGATAGAAATACTCCCAGCTATATAGTTCTAGATTCTAGAAGAAACAAACAGAGATAATATATATGTTGAAGCAGGGAGAAGATCTATTTAGTTTGAGGAAAAAGGAACAATAAGGGTTAATAAAATCTTTTTACATGAATATTGTAGAAAAAAGATGACAAAAAGACAGACAGGGAAAAGTAAGCAGTCAATGGAAAGGAAAAATAAACGCTTTTTACCAAAGAGGTGGGTAATTACCACATAAATAGAAAGAATGAGAAAACAAGGGCAGGTGATAGAGAAGATAATAATTGAGAAAACTAGAAAAGAACTAGCACAAGATCAGTAAAACAGAACAAGGGAATCAAGATACAATTCCAAATTTGGGATAGTAAATATGCCATGAGTATCAAGATACTTAAGGAAGAGATGGAAGAAGAAAGACGATATGAAAATAATTGCGACGTTTAAGTGTGGAAATGAAGAGTGAGAAAATCAGTTTTGGTTAAAAAAAGGAAAAGCAGGTGTGCCAAAGTTGTGGCATGGGAAGTGAAACGTTAGAGCATTTAATAAAAAGTTGAGCGGGTCTGACCGTAAAATTTAAAGAATGAACTGGGGTGTTCTGATATTCTGGAATATCGTGGATGAAAACATTAAGAACTAAAAGGGCGTTTGCTATGAAACGATGTTTGGTTTAATTGATTTTATTTTCTTGGGTTTATATTGGGGTAATAATTTTTTTGGATATTTAAGATTTACGAACTTGGCAGTCAACAGTACATATGTCAAGATATTTGTAGATTCAGACCAGAAATTCAAGAATAATAAAGTATCTACTTATCTATCTACAAATGTGGAGAAAAAATTGTTAAAACCATGTATTTATTTTTGTTCTGTCTGCATGCTATGACCTACTTTACCTTTTGGTAAAACCATGTCCCAAATCCCAACTTTTAATTCCAGCTTTGAAAACGATGTAAATAACTGCCCTCTAAACCAATATCGAACCACTGAAATATGTCTGGCGGTGAATCATATTGAACTTTCAATAAATTATCAGAAAGTGCGATACTAGAAACAAACACCGTATTGTCTCGTTTCAATTACAAAACTGAAACAGATAGCTCTTAAATCTTGAAAAGTCTACTATCAATTGACAGAATCTTAATGCAATGAAATTGAAACACCATTATTCATTGAAAAAACGACTATATGCGTTGCGGAAAATGTTTGTCATCGTAAAATAAAATCGGAAAATAGAATCTAGTACCATGATGATAAAACTCTATTATGTACTATATAATATATTGAATTAATATTTCAAAAGTGTGTTTAGCAATAGTTAATGGACATTTTGTGAAAAATGTTTAGCGTGTATCTACAACATAGGTATAATGAGAAATAATATCTTGCACAAAGTGAAGTAGATATTTTCCAACATTATACGAAATATTAATTAAATTATAATATAATCAATATAATTTATTAACATATATTGGAGAAACAAACTTTATATAAATAAATGTTATAAATAATGTTACGAATAACAAACCTATTTGAGAGATGTATCAATGGGCAGGATATTCCAGAAGAATGGACTACAGCCTACTTAACGTATATTCACAAAAAATTAAACAGACAAGAACTTACGAATTACAGAGGTATCACAGTTGCCTGTACCTGTGCGTTTAAATACGAAAGTACTAGAAACTCTCATCGAAGAAGATATTTTAGATACGGAACCAGAGGAGCAGGCAGGTTTCAAAGTATGTCGAAGGACAATAGACCACGTATTTATCTTAAAAATCTTAGCCGAGAAAGCGTTGCAAGTAGGTTAGGACCTCCATTTAGCTTTCATAGACCTAGAAAAGGCATATAACAGTGTTTCCATTATCAAACTCTTTGGAAGGGTTGTTAAAAGCCACTATGAATTTATTTGGAAAAAAATAACATTCAAATCAAGTCGAACAAGTATATATCCAGTCCACTATTCATAAACAAAGGACTAAGGAAAGGGTGGGGGCTATATCCTACTCTATTCAAAATTTATTTACACCAACGTCTGCAGTTTTGGCAGAGACAGTGCAAACATATGGGCGTAAAGGTAGGCGATAATATGCTTTACACTCTCTTCTTTGCTGATGATCAGGTTCTACTTACCGAAGATGAGGATAATCTCAGCTTCATGTTCCGTAAACTAAAAGAGCAGTATACGAACGCAGTGGACAACACCGGTGGGAATAACCAGGAAATCAACTTTAGAATCAATAGAGCACGACAAGTAGTGAGGTCCTTAAACTCCATGCTGTGGGATAAGAACGTTACAATGAAGACAAAAAGAACGGTTTTGCAGCTATAGTGCAAAGTATACTAACCTAAGGATATGAAGTGTGGGACATCAATAGCAGAAACAGAAATAAATTACAAGTGATTGAAATGATTGGATTGAAGCGTAGAAAATCAAAACTTGATAGAATAAGAAATTAAACAATTAGAAACAGCAAAAATACAACAAAATATAATTGACACGATCGAAACCAAACAACTAATCTGGTTAGGTCGCGCAGATAGATTGACGGAAGATAGATGGTCGAAAAGGATACTATCCTGGATACCAGAGAGAAAAAGAAAAAGAGGAAGACCAAGACGAAGTTTGAGAGCTGGAATAGAGGAAGCAATGCCGACGAGAGGACTAACAGAAGACTTATTTCATGACAGAAGTTCCTGGAAATTGAGATCGGAGAAGCGGCATATGTATGTGTAGGGCGGTACAATGGTAATGGTTTAGGTATAAATCTACTGCCAGCACATATGCAAATGCCTGACTGGGTGAATACACACTACCACATCCCATACCCTGGAGGTGTACGACAGCGACTAATGTTCTACGCCATGAGTCTTCAAAGTGAGTAAGACGCCAAGCAAACATGCCTATGGCACTCCGAAATTCAAAGATCTAGAAACTGATTTGCAGGCACAAATGAGGTTTTGTTCCTGCCCGAAGGAAACCACAAGCTTGATTCTGTGCTCCGGATACACTTGGGGGGGGGGGGCTTAAACAGCTATAAATCTGATAGGTGTAGCTAAACTCTTAATTCATATAATTCACAACTGAACGTGATCGGACTAAAAATTGTAGTATATTTTTTGAACGTCTGCTCTTATATGATAGACGCATGACGAATAATTGTCTGTCCTTTTGGATTATACATGAATGTATGTACAATAAATGCATATCCAACTGTAAAAGTGGTTTGTAATGTTGGTAATTTTTTTAATTTTATTTATATTATTACGAATACGACCTTTGAACGTTCGAGAGTTAATCCGAATATTAGAGAAATATATGGAAGAATCTAAGCTTCTATATAAGATGCGTTTTATCTGAGTCGAGTCAGTCTTATATATGTGGTTATAGATATCAGTTAAGCGGGACAACCAAGATCGCTAATAAGTCAGTTTCTATTCAGAGTAGAGCTATACAAGTGAATGAGCTCAAGTGGAGATACTGAGTGGAGATACTGTAAAATTCAGTATGGTAACTGAGTGATTTAGTTATTTGAATACTTGGACTACTCTGGACTATATGAAGATATACCTGAAGCAGTAAACTGTGAAATACCTGTAATATAAGTGTAGTGACTAGCTGTATTTATTATTAAAGTGTTACTGTTTTCTATTAATTAGTGTATAAGTTCAATATTAAAGTAGTTTAATAAAAATTTAAAATCACAATAAAATTCGTCTTGTATTTTATTGTAAGCACGTAACAATAGTACTTGATATACAATCAAATTGTCTAGACTAACTTTTCAATAATTTATGAATTTATTGTAAATAATTTTCATTTAGTTATTTTCTACAATAATGCATTATTAAATGTCAATCATCAATAGCCATTAAAAATAAAAAATAAACTAATATATTTTTAATTGTGTTGCTAATGATAATGGTTATCAAAAACATATTTTTTTATTTTGCATTATAAATCAAAATGTGATAGGTCTTGTAAAACAGCTCAAACGATATATCAATAACAATTTTGTCTAGACAATATATAAAAGTCTGCTACATTTATTATTAAATATCTGCGAAGGAACATATATATCTTATATTGTCGATATTTAACCTGTAATAGAAAAAACTGATGCTTTTAACAAATTCTTATTGATGAATTGCGCTAGGCCTGATATTTATTTACAACCCGCAAAAAAAAAAAATAGTAGTAAATAATTGTTATACTTCACAACTTACTACTTATTTCTTCTCAGTCGTTTTTTCACTCTTTCTTTTGCCCCATATTAGGTATTACCAGCCGATCTGACTTTTGGCGTCGCTAACAAAAGTTCTCCATTTTAATCTGTTTACCACCGAGTTTATTTTTTTCAACTGATCTCTTCATCCTTCGAGGTCTTCCTTTTGGTAGACAGATCTTTCTTTCTACTTGTTCTTTAATACTTTGTCCTTAATAATCATTACGCATCCTAACCATCGTAACTGATCCTTAATTTCCTGCGTGATACAAGCCTTAGCTGTCTTAATTTTTTCAGCTTCTCCATTTACCATTAATTTGAATGGGATTCGTGATTCAGTGTAGTATTCTGATTTCAAAAACTGTAAAGTGTCACTGCAATTGTTCTTAACTAGAAACAGTATGAACGAGACATTGAATATAGTTTTCAATAAACAATAAATTTAATATTGCTATCCAATATTCAGAATATTATAAAGAAGAAAGTTTGAAAGCAGAAGAGACCCTTGCAAACTAAATATCTCCCGGTTCCATAACCAGCGGAAAATATTCGGTGTTACGTTCACAGGGTTATTTCTGGTGGCACCCAGCAAGATGAGAATTGCCGCTAATCAACATTCGAAGTGGACAAAATAAAAGAAGATATAAAATTAAAATACACAAAATAGTTCCTGCTATTAAATCTATTAAATTAACTCAATCACCAAAATGTTGCGCCCGTAGCGCTTATTGTGTGTAGATATATTAAAGGACCCGTGCCACTTTGGGTTCGCCAGATCAAGTGAACTGTATACTAGAAGGCTGGTGGTTGATGTTGCGGTGACGCAGCGACTATCATGGGAAGGATATGTTGTTTAGGCACTTAACTGACGCACATAAACGCTGCGTGTTAGCCAATATTGACAAAAAATTATACGTTTACCTTGGGAGTAATATGTTCCTGATGAGGCCTACATAAAATGCCAAAATCAGGAAAACCCCTAGGCGCAAGATATCCTCTTAACTCCCTAGACACAGAGGTGGGGTTTGTAACGTGTGGTTACCAGCGAGCAGTGTGTGTTTATGGAGAATTATGTCTAGCGTGTATTGTTATGCCCGGACGGAAGCGTGGAAAGGAAGCGCAAAGGTAAGAAGCTAACTACTAGCTAAGTTAAATAACGTACTAGCTTACCAGAATTGCTGCAGAGATGTCCTTTAACAAATAAATAGTCGATTGATTACTACTCGCTGTTGGTGAAACTATTAATCTATCTAAAGCAAGAACCATACAAGCATATATTACAATCCAAGCCAATTGGAAAGCAGCGTGGTGCAAAATTTGACTCAGAAATTAGCGTTAAGACGCAGGGGTAGATCCTTGGTCCTTTGAACTTGGAATTCTATAAAAAGTGTTGCAAAACTCAGTATTGTTCTTACGCAGATGTGATGCCTGATGTTATGAATATAGCACTCAGCTACCAAACGATGTGCTGAATTGCTATTGAACAGATTATGGTTACTAGTAGTAGCGCTTATGTAATTCCACGTGGAGGCATAGACAATGGACTAAAAGATATGTAATTAGGATATGTCATTGTGAGGATATAACTAAATATTTATCTTTTACTGCTGGGTCGGCGTGAGAAACGAGTAGATATGTAGTCCTGGGACCTTCTGCATACCGCGAGATGTGCGTAACTAAAACTGTAGGAAGATGTGTTATTCACTCAAAGTTTTAAATGTCATCATCAATGTAATTTCTGATCTGTAAAGTTTTATACTAACTTAATATATTGTAATATCGACTGACTTAAAACACTGAGTCTGTAATTGGGTCAATAAACTTAAATACAGTGCAGTGCGACAATTTGTTCATTGTCATGATCACTGAACCATTTTCTCGACATTCTGAAATAAATCCGTTACAATTTCACAAACATTAGTAAAAATAAATCACTCAAGGCTTCCTTTTGGCCGTCGATTTCTGAGTGCTAGAGTAATTTCAGAGCGGTCGAGATGCAGTAGTCGAAATTGGACATCACATTTGCTGTCTGCCAAGTAGTTCCTTTGAAATAATTCCCGCTTAAAATCTCAAAAATCATTACAGACTGCCAGCCGTTACTTCCGATCACCGCTGAGGGCAGTTCCATTGAAATAGTACCTTAAGGCACGTAACCAGGCAAGATTATAGTGGATGGACCTGTTTCTCTAGGGAGATTAAATGTATCATCGGTAAACCACAGAAGAGGTGGTTGGACGATGAAAAGGTGAGAAATGGTCAGGTCGTCAAGGATGAAATTTGTAGTTAATAATATTACCAACTTTAACAGCTTATAATTTGAAATTGGCTTAATATTTTACGTTTCCGTTGTTTTTGTTGGAAAGTTGCATATCTCGCCTTTTTAAAGAAATCATTGTTTGCTCTAAAAAATATCAAAAACTTTTTTAAAATAATAATTTTGTTGAAAATAGAACGGTCGGACATTCGTATTATTATGAAGTATGAGTTCTTACGTGGAACTTCGGCATCGCAGACCGCACGAAACATTGATAGTGTATTTAGGTCTAGTGTTACCACGTAGCAGACAATATCAAATTGATTCGCCAAATTTCGTACAAGTAACTTAAAAACCAAACAACAAATTTAAAAAAATAAAATCTGGCAAATCGATCACAGCAGAAATATACTGCAACCATCTGGACGAAATGATGCAAAAACTTGAAGAAAAACAGCCTAGATTGGTCAACAGATCGACTCCTATCTTATTGCATGATAGCGCTAGACCACACACTGCTCAAATGACTGTGACAAAAGTACAGGAATTAGAGTTGGAACTTCTTCATCATCCTCCGTACTCACCAGATCTAGCCCCCACTGACTACCACTTCTTCCACAATTTGGACAACTTTTTAATAGGAAAACAGTTTAATTCCGACAATGCTGTAAAACTGACCTTGCTGGAATTCATTGACTTTCATCCGCCAGGGTTTTATACCACCAGCCTGAACAACCTGCCGCTTAAATGGCAAAAGTATATAGACAATATAGGTGCCTACTTTGATGAATAAAATAATTCTTTATTTTTGTGAGTTATTAACCAACTTTGCCTTTTTTTCTACAAATTTCATCCTTGACGACCTAATAGTTTGTACCAGTTGGTCTGAGATATAAGGATTAAGGCGGCGCATAACCCTATAGATTTTTAGTTTCCTATACAAGACTAACATACCTGAAATAAAATTAGTACTAATTATACATCAAATTTTGCAGCAATTTTTTCTCTATCTAATAGGATATTTTTAATTTCAAACAAATTTGTAATAAAAATTTTATCGCTCAATAACTTAATTATAAGCATGAGGTAACAAGTTTCTGTAATTTTTTAAATATATTAGTGAGCTTCAAATAACTCTTAAATTTAGATGTCTAGATGGAGAAATGTTTAAACAATACGTCAATATTTTTTTCGATATGATTGTTTATTTTATATTCGAATAATGTATATGAAACTCATAGTTTATATCTTACCAATGTTATTTTTTAGTTCGAGTTTATACCACAGATGGTGCTGCGACCGATATTTAGTGAAGTCAGAATTTTTTGTACGTAGTAATATATAGTAAACGCCCACTTGTTTACTATCCTTTTCTAATTCATTGATGTAACCCTCTCTACATTTTTTCTTACAGTTCCAAACATCGGTAAGCATATTGAAAATGAAATACTGATTTTCTGACATTTTATTTAGTTTTATTCATAATTAGTTTCTTTAAATTTATTCTACAATTTTAAATGAAATTAGTTAGATGTATATTAATTAATTATTTATTATTATTTTTTTTTATTATTAATAAGATAAATATTGGTTTAGTACTAAAATATTATACCAATATTATAAAAGCATTCAATTATAATTATAATACACGAAATAAAAATTCTTTTACATTAAATCTAAAAAATACTACAGCAGCACAGAATTAATTATTTTTTAAGGTAATTTATAATAAGTTACTTTAGTATAAGAGAAATAGGTAGAACAAGACAATTTAAATTTAAATTAAAAAAACTATTATTTAGAAAAATAATAAAAATTAATTTTTTACTATTAATTGGACGTTGTAGCTGCATCTTTTAGAATAAGATTGATCATATCATTTGTTCAGAATTATTTTTAAATATTTTATATGAAATCTATACATAATGGATTTACATTGTATTATTTATTCTGTTTATTTAGCAAATTCTAAATAAAGTTTAATCTAATCTAATATATTTTCAGAATTTTTATTAATTGTAATGAATTTCAATTATTGTTATGCACAATATTTGAATCTTTTCTTCATTCTAAACTTTTTTATATAAATATACCTACATTTTTGTTGTTAGCTATATAAATTATAAGTGAGATATTATAAGATGTACGTAGCGACACCACGCCCCCAAAAATTCATCTTATTACAAAAATCTTTGAATTGAAAATAAGCGTTTTTTAATTTTATACATCTTTTATTAAAAAATGATGACATTTTTACATCAAATATATTGCCAGTGTTGTCGAATGAATAATTCTTCTAGAATGTCACATGAATTATATTTTACACGGATTCAAAGGGTTTGTGGCACATTTCTTGCAGTAACATTAATATCTTATCACAACCGTAAAGTTCTCAAGAGTTTCTTCTAGAAAACATCATTTTCGTGAAGAACACATGTACAAAGGGGCATTACATTCTTAACAAATATAATAGTTTTCAACGAAAGTTCTAAACTAGGAATAATCAGTCGAAAGAAGTATTGACGTAGATATAATTTGAATATACGGGTTTACAAAAAATTAAATAAAAAAAAAATAATGAATATTTCTACAAAAAAAATATTTGAATTTAAAAATTACAGAACATTAATCTCTGGTATCTTATTATTAAAAAATTATTAATATTTATCACTACCGTTAAATTAAAAAAAAAAACCTTTGTTGTTTATAATTAGTTATAAGCCTATTCGCCATTTTCCGAAGCTGCACTTTTTGTACTGTATGTACCATGAATTCAAAAAGAAATTATATAAGGGTTGGCTATGGAAAAATAAAATAATATCTACTGCAAGCTTTATAAAACAATATAAACTTATGACAACAACAACAGTGATGACAGTTAATTAATTCTAAAGTTTGCTGTTGACATTACTTTTATTTTCCATAGCCAACCCTTATGTAATTTCTTTTTGAACTCATGGTATATTCGGCACTTAGTAATTTTTATCAAATATCCGGGACAAAATGACAAACTGGCCGGGACGCCGGGACCATACCTTCAAACCGGGACAGTCCCGGTCAAACCGGGCCTGGGTATAATATCTGAAGAAAAGATATAAAATATAGGGACTTTGTTTGAATTTCTCGGCGCTTGGTCCTCGTAAACGATATGTGAGTAAAAAAGACCTAATTTAATAAAAATTGGGAACTATAACTTTTTTACCAGTTTACAAACAATAATAAGTTGTCTATTTATTATGATTGTGAAAGATGATATTTTTATAAGTAACTAAATATAAATAAACAGTTACCTTATGCATAGAAAAATATTTATATTTGAAAACTTCAACAGTCGTAATTACTTCTGTCAACAATTGCTTTTTATTATGAGCATCGAGATAAGAGAATTTCAAATACATTGTTTATTTTTAATACATTGTTTGCCTTCAGTTGTAAAGTAAAATACCTGTAGAATTTCTCCGTTTCACATCAGTGTGCATTACGTGAAATAATGCAAAAATATTTGACATAATCCCGACAAAATGGCGTTTTTTTTTTCAATAATATCTAGGTACCTATATTCTTTTCGCGTAATTTTAGAATTTTCAATATTTTTCTTACTTAGGAATCATAGAATGAAATTAAATATAAATGTATACAAATAAAAATAATATATAAATGTATATGTACTAAATTAAGTAAAATGTAGGAAATTCATTTAATTTAAAATATTTATTATATTATATTCTATCGATCTTGACTTTGAGCAATCATTGTCACGTTCCAGATAAAAGAAGTAAAGGTTTATAATCATCTTTTTCATTTGTTTTACCAGATACAATTATCTACTCAGTAGCATTCAGCTTAGATGCAAGCAATATAGATATAGAGTTGCCATCTTTTCAAAACAAACAAATATCACAACAGATATTTTAAAATATTCTATTGTGACGTAATATTACTCTTATTGGTTGATGTACTTATGAATGAAATATAGACACTCCCATTTGACTTCGATACTAACTACATCTATCGGACTAGAAACAGATGTGTCACCCACTTGCCTGACCTTAAGGGAGGATGTCCAGGAGTGGATCAGTATAGGCCGAAGAAGAAGAACATAATCACAACTGAATTTCTGCACCTTTATTCCTTCAGGAGTAGTTGCTTCTGCATTCAATTATTTTGTATTTGTCCGTGCATTTATACGCCGTCTTATATTGGTGTATGTAAATAATTATTTCCTAGAAACTTATATCAACTTCTAAATAATTTAAATTAAGAAGTTAAGAAGTAATATACTTTTCATACTGCTATATTTTTTTTTTGTGATTAAAATAAAAACGTTACATGATTGAAGATAATTGCCTCGTGGGAATACGTCATATTTTGTTTATACTTTAAAATTAGTAATAATTTTAATGATGGTTTTTAATTTTTTATGAAGGTACGAAACCAAAAAGTAGGATAAACAAACTTTTTAATTGAGATAAGTCTAAAAGTTTGTTTTGTATCAAAAATATAAAATTATTAGCCTATTATGAGTTTGTATGTTTAGTTTCTATGATTAATCAAAAGTTACGAATTGAGTCAAAGTTTGAAACAGATATGATATTTTGTGGAAAGTGATTATGTATGGAGTTCTTAAGTTAACGACAGACTCAATACGATTCTTAGTACTTTTGCCAGTAATTACGTTAGCTACATTAATATTTTCTCGTTCGTTATAACGACAAAACTTTATCTTGTTTTATAAACAACAACTCTCATTATTATTATCATGTTTCGCCACTAAAGTTTTTAATGTGTCGACAGTATTCTTATTTTAGACACGGACTTGATACATCCAGTCTGTACTAAAATCTTGAATATTTAGCTACTTCAACATATTGTTTTATCGGCCACAAAATATTATTATCAAGAAAGATAAACTACGCGGTCTGGTACAGATTGAATTGGAATTAGTTTTATTTTTGAGTTAGAGAATAGATTAAGGATAGAGGTTGCAAAATCAAGGTGGATTACGGAGAAAATTTTACTTCAGTTGCCTTAATTTCGTTCGTCCATAGGTGGTCTACTTCTGCTACTAGTAAGCATAAGTCTCATAGCATTTTTTTTTTTTTTTTGTCCTAAAATCTACCGTCACTCTCGCAACTTGTCCGGCTTATATCCATTTCAAATTTACTAGTCGCTTTATTATGGTACATATGCCTAGGGATGGGAATTTATTTTTGAATATCGATATATGCTCGATTCGATATATCGTAAGTGTGATATCGATATTTTTGATATATAGAAATAACTAACACGTAACATGTAAAATATATAAATTACAGATTTTTTTTTGGTTGGCTTGGCGGGAAAAGATATCGCCACTTGACAGACAATCACTTTACAGTTGGTACTCACCCAGCTACCAACCAACTTTCTAATGTTTTCCTAGTTAACTGCTCTCATAATTAAATATATATATAAATATATTATACTTTTATAGTGTATTACGGACTTTAAATTAAAAATATTCCTTAGGCAGTAAAACCGACCTAAAGTTTTAAAGGTTATGATCATTATTATTATTATTATTATTTTACTTCACTGGCCTTGGGTGTGACCACCACTTGGCCACCTATTGCCCGAACATGATTATGAAAGTGACATTTTTTATAATTTTATAAATTCAAAGGGACAAATTATTGAAATCAAAATTTCGTCTTACAGTCATTCCAAACGATTAGGCCAAACTAAATGGAAATTTCATTATTTTAGGTTGCCACGAATTGGGACATTGCTTAAGTTCTTTCATGTTTCAGGTTTGGTATGTGAAAATTAAAAATTCCGACATTAAAACCATCGAAACGAATGACACATGTAATTTTTTTTTTCATATTTTGAAGACAAAAAAATAAATGAATGAGAAATTTTGATTAAAAATGACAAAAAATGCAAATGCAATGAGAAGGAAATTTTATAATGACAATCAATTTAATCTAGAATTTGCAGTGCGAGTATGATTTACAAAGCTTAAACAAAATGATCAAAAGTCCGAATTAATAGATAAAAATTACTAGATTTCAAAATCTAATTCCGCCTAAACGTTTGTAATAGCTTATAGATTATTTTTTACCAAAGTAAATAGCATATATTTAAATGTAAAAAGATACAAAAACACCGATATTTTGTGCGAATATCGATATTTTGTGTGAATATCAATATTTTGCGCGATATATCGCATTTCTAATATCGATATAAAAATATCGATATACTTTTCTTAAGTATCGATATTTTCGAAATATCGATATATCGTTCGTATTTGTTTGCGATTCTAGGGATGATTAGTTTTTCGAAAATTTCGGCTATTTTAATATTAATGGAAGAGCAAAAAAAATGTATGCAGCAAAACTGTTCCCCTTATTCTGAAACGCTTATTTATGTGACCAGATATTTATTTATTTTTTTATGGCTAGTTTGCAATTAGCCAGGACAATTATTATTTTTGAAAAACTCCATGCCTGAACGGAATTCGAAACCGAGACCTTAGTAACGCAGAGCACATGTGTTACCACTACGCTACGCCGATCGGATATTTGCTTGATAAGAAGGACTCAAGTCAAAATTGAGAACAAAAATTACTGTTGACATCTCGTCGCAATTCCTCGAAAAGTAATTAAGGAAATTTATTAACTAACATTAACGATTTGTCCTAGGTTATTTAAACTTTGTATTGAATGTCCATGCTTGCGAGCGTCAAAAGAACCTAGAACACGTCCAAACAAGTGAAGCGAAATACACTGCGTTCTCTTTGCGAGCCGCTAGGCTTGTTCCAACCAACACATTACAGGGCGATCGGTTCGCTAATGTAAACCCAGTCTATTTTATGGCCTGCGATGTTTACTAAATTTTCAAATAGGTCCGCTACTTCCAAAAGGTTGAACACTATTGATGTATTCAGACCGTGACCACCAGGACGATGTTTCGGTATTTTTTTGTAGAGACGAAAAATGTTCTAGAACTTTTTACTTAACGTCATAAAAAATCATTACATTTATACACGTAATAATATGAAACAATGGCACAATCAATGGCGAAGCAAAATTAATATCTATTTTGCCCATTGCTAAATTATATATATTTCCTAATAGTGATCTTAAAAAGATATTAGATATTGTTCTTTACTTACAAAATTTACAATTAATACGAGGGCTACCTTTTAAGTTTTTACAAAAACTAAGAAAGAAAAAAATTATTTTAGAACAAACTGTTTTATTGCTTTTAAAATATCCGCCTTTAAGATTTATACACTTTTGCATGCGTTCAAACCAATTCTCGAAACATTTTTTCTACTCTGAAGATGGTATCTCAAAAACATGGTTTCGAAAGCTTTAACAGCTTCTTGAGGCGATGAAACTCGCTGTCCACGCATTATTTGTTTGACATTCAAGAAAAAAAAGTCGTTAGGGGATAAATCAGGTGAATACGGGCAATGAGACAATTTTTCGATGTTTTTCGCCTTCAAATAATCAATTGTTCGACGTGCCTTGTGGAGTTTGCATTGTCATAATGAAGAATAATCTGACGTTTTTGATTGTTTTTCCTGATTTTGTCGATGACTTCTGGCAAACAAATTGTTGTATACCATTCAGAATTAACTGTTCTTCGAATCTCTAAAGGAGTGGTTACGACATGTCCAGTAAAACCGAAGAAACAAGTGATCATTTTCTTGGAAGTGCTTCATGAACGAACAATTTTGTGGGTGTCGGTTCATCTTGGAAGACCTTAAAAGTGGATTGTTGTTTAGTTTCCGGCTCATATGAATAAATCCAAGTTTCATCACCTGTAACGATGTTGAATATAGATTTTGCTGTGCCTAGGTTGAATTTTTTTAGCATTCCCTTACACCAATCAACACGAACCTTTTTTTAGCTTCGGTCAAATTATGCTGAATCCTCCGGGAACAGATCTTTTTCATAGCTAAATGGTCATGCAAAATCGAATGTATTGCAGTCTGCGATATGCCAAAGGATGCCGCTATCTCACGGTGAGTCACATGCCGATCAATTAGCGCACAGCATAGATGTTTTTTTGAATCACAACCGATTTTAGTTCACGAGATTCATCACTGACGGACGCATGACCACGACGAAATTCTGCAAACCAATTGTAAACAGTCTTTTCTGTTGCTTCATTACCAAAAGTTGAACGAGCGAATCTATGCATTGTTGTTGAGTTAGGCCTTTACTAAAATCTTAAAAACTCATCCAACGAAAACCTTCACGAGTAATATCAATTTTTTCACAAACTTGTTTTTTTAAACGCTCACTGTCAACAAACTACTCGGTCAGTCTATAAGCTGCCACTGATTTCACAATAACAAATGTCAAATTTTATGTAATGACACATTTCAATATTGCCATCTAGTGGTCGTTTGTAAAAACATAAACGGTAACCCTGGCACATCGAGTTTTAGCTTACGTCTTGTATTAAGACGTAAGCTAAAGGATGCCCGGATGCAACCAAGCATAATAGTTATAATTAAATGCTCAATAAATATTCGGTTTTTTTGACTTATTTATTTTTTCAAAAAAAAAAAAAACTTTATAGATAACTTTCTTACACAATAGATTCCTGTGCGCGCTCCTAAATTAGAATGTTTCAACCAACCATGATTCTCTTTCAGCATTTTCGTCAAACATCGACGCAAAACTAGTTATAAGTTTAGTATTAAATCCTTCATACACCCAGATATAATAGAAAATATTTGAAGTTATGATTTTTAATTAAATTAGGTAGCATCATCTGCAAACGACATCCGTCTCTTATCAAGTTTCGTATTTTAAGTTTTGATCATTGATTATTCATGCTGGTTTTGCTGAAAGGGGCGAGTTAATCTTTTTAACAGCTTTTTAAGATAAGAAATTTCCCAATTGATTGGATAAAACAGAGACACGTAAACTTTCTCTTCAATATAATTTGATAATTATACCAGATAAAATATGGAAAGTGAAATTAATCCCCTAATATAATGCAAAATGAATTTACATAGATAATAAGATAAATTTAAACACTTAGATATTTGGTGTAAATTTGTTTACATTTTTTAGGAAGTCTTAAAGTACCTTAAAATTTGTTTACAAACACGATTTAAGATATACTTACTTATATTTATTAGGTCAAAAAAAATTAATTTATTTTTCGTATATCTTGTACTTTTTAAAGCATTGTGGCCAGTGCCCTAACCAGGTAGGTGTACAGGTACAGAGCACTTGACGAAAGGGGGCCGAAAAATCTTCATCGGGGCCAAGTCAGACTATGGATTTCTTTAAAAGCACTTTTTTGCAAGCCTCACAGGGTACAAGAATATTTAGTTGTGTTAATGGAGAAGTATATCAAACATTTATAAAATATGCATTTATCTACGCTCATAAAATAAATGCATTAAGTGTCCAACTGTAAATACATAAAGCTGTTCATACTGCAAGCAGTATAAAGAAGTTACGCGCATGCGTGTTCACCTGTGAAAAATGAGAAAGATGTTTTTTACACCGCAAATTTTTATTTAGTAAGTTAGTTAGAATGTTTGGTACTCTGCGATGATGGCTATTGCGTCTCACACAGACCATCTTTATAACTACACTAGGTTATTACCTAGTAATTTATAATATAAAAATGTCAATTGCTTGTATCGAATTGCGGGACAAGATATCACCAATTAACCAATTACGGGAGAGGATGTCACCTGTCAGCCAATCAAGAGACAGGGTGTCCCCAGTGAGCCAATCACGAGAACCTCAGGAAAATTTGACGTCACTATGTTACCGACATTACATACAGACACTTGCCAATTATATATGTCTGATTCTCAGAAAATAAATTTGCAAAATATTGTTCATATCGGTCAAAGGATATAGCAGTGTCTAGAGTTTCTTGTTTATGCCTACAAAATCCTAAACATTTCTGTATGTAATTATATTAGTAGATTCTTAGAGAATAAATCTGCAAAATATTGTTTATATCGGTCAAAGGATATATCAGTGTCTAGAGTTTCTTGTTTATGCCTACAAACCCTAGACATTTCTGTAAATAATAATATTTGTACATTTTTAGAAAATAAATCTGCAATATATTTTTCCTATCGGTCAAAGGATATAGCAGTGTCTAGAGTTTCTGTTTTATGCCTACGAAATCCTCGACATATCTGTATGTAATTATATTCGTAGATTCTTAGAGAATATTTCTGCAAAATATTGTTGATATCAGTCAAAGGATATAGGAGTGTCTAGAGTTTCTTGTTTATGCCTACGAAACCCTGGACATTTTTATATGTTATTTTATTCGCAGTTTCTTAGAGAATAAATCTGCAAAATACCTGTCAATCAAGAGACAGGGTGACCTCAGTTAGCCAATCATGAGAACTTGAGTAAAATATGACGTCACAATGTTCCCGTCAGATTTCATACCGACACTTGCTAATTATATATGTAAGATTATTTATAAATTAGAAGAAATAAATAAATAATAGTATTTTAAACTTTGTTGTAAAATACTATTACCTGATTAAACTATTAATGCTCAGAATTTTATTAAATTAAATTAACTAATTTTTTATTGATAAAACTATATAGTTATAGATAAAATATTGTATTTGACTCGCATATAATGGCTATACATCACTCGGATGATTACAACCCTCGCCTACGGCTCAGTTGGTAAACTTCATAGATGTGAAATAAATCTCCTATTATACGCTTGTTAAATAAAATACTATTGTTTATAGCAGTAAATTCATTGAAAGATAATTTATTAGTACATATTGCAAAAGAAACTTTTAAAAGTATCAAATAACCTGTAGAAATACAGGCTGCTTTTAGGAACTGTTTAATCATTGCTAACTGTTTTACTATAAGATATACGAAGGAGCTTAAATTAGGAAAGATGAAATATGTTCCTCTACAAATAAGAACATTAAATTGGAAAAACGATTGTATATCATCAAAACATCAAATAAACCAGATATTTCAAAATAATATATATATATATATATATATATATATATATATATATATATATATATATATATATATATATATTATATCGCATAATAATGTATTACTCTAATTTAATCACTTAAACCCTTCAGTAAAGATTAAAAAATTTAAAAATGGAAAAAAAACACAATTTTTTTATGAATGAATTTTATTTACTGAACTTATATATCCTTCATAAAAGCCATTTCGGGCCCAAAATGGGATTGAAAGTTGATATTATGGTGCATAGTGTGGGCCAAGAAATAAAATAAATTCATAAAAAAATATTCATTTGCTCTCGTACCTCGTTTGAATCATCGTAGCTGTCTTTTGTCTCGCTTCCACATACCATGAATCGTATTTATTTTCGCCCGAGTACATTCGGGAGTAATCTTTTCTGCAGGTAAAGCTTGCCCGAGTTATCTCGGGTGTGGGAATTTTCGCACATAATAGCCGCCCGAGTATACTCGGGCGTAGTCCTTAAGCGGTTAAGCAAGTTATTATTTTTTCGTATTTGTGTATGGTTCAATTACTTCAGTTATTATCATTGTATTATTCTGTCCATGGTGGAGATATTGCGTCAGGTCGCTTAAGTTGGTTATTCTTTCTTTGATACTTTAAATGAGACAGAGAATAAAAAAAAATTGTCTAAACTTACATAAATGAGCATAAAATATAATGATTTATCTGTATAAGTTTTTATTTGCAGCTAGTGGCTAGTAGCTAGTAACTAGTTTTTACGTGTGCATAGTTACATTTTTAAAGAAAATTTGGCACAATCTAAATCTTTAATATCCTATTTTAAGGACAATGCATAACTGCTGAAAAATCTTTAGTGACTGTAGTGACCATAAATGTTTACTTTATTGGTTAAAAAAAAAAGTTGATCTTTTTCCAATCCCGAAACCCCGGGATTATTTTTCTCCTGATCCCGGGATTTCAGGATTATTTGTTCGGAAACTCGTGATTTCGAAATTCAGGATCTCGGGATTGCAAACCTTAATGGACAATGTTCTGTAAAATAATGCAATTTCATGAACATTGAACTAAACTCTATTTTAATATAATATAACTTAATTTAAATTTAAATTTTCTGGTTTGAAACTATTTTAAAACAGAAATTGTTTGAGACAGTAAAAAAGAGTAAGTTTTAAATGAATATTACATATAAACATAAATCTGAACGATGATACGAGAATTTCAATAGATTATCCAAAAGCAAATCTGCATAGTATGTGGTTAAATATTTGAACTATTTGCACACATAAATTCTTTTCGCAATATATTGTAAAAAAGATCATAATTTTAGAGTTATCTTTCTTTTTTCAGAGCAACAATAAAATAAATGCTTTTTAAAGCAGTAAAATAATTTAAATGTAGTTTACATAACGTTCTCGTGAACAGAATTATAAGCACTCCCTACTTATACATACTGTGAATTCAGTTGGTTGTTAACAGTGCAGCCAACATTAATGCCGTTAATTGGCATATAATATGAGAGAAACATGGGTTCAAGCTGAGTTGAATCACAGGGGAGAACATTTATAAAAAAAAATTGGGTATTAACATTTTCATTGTGGTCTACCCGTGCATTATTTATATGACGTATTATCATGTGTAATGGCCTTTAAGCTCAATGCATGACATTAAAACTGTAACAAATCCCCTTGTGTTGTAAAACGCGTTATAGAAGAGGTAGTTATACTATCGTAAAAGATGACTGTGTGTCAACAGGGGGCTAGGAAGGCTATTCAAAATTTTGTAGTAGGGGGCATATATCAATATCAAGGAACATTATACGGGATTTAGATTTTTTGTGAGCTTGTTATAAAAGGTAGTGGGTTTTTATCTCTTATATAGAAAATATATTTTTAAAAGAATTTACGTAATATTTTTTCCAATAATAGTTGAAATTATATAATGAAAGTAAACGCGAAATTCATAAGGTTGCTGGTTTGATTCGTACGGGGATTTTAATTTTGATATTAACTTTTACATTTTTCTGTTACACTAAGGGCTGAGATTTTCAGTTCCTAATAAACTCCCCAATAGTTATTAGTCACATAATATATTTATGAAGCTAATAAATTTATTGGTGATTTCCAAGTTACAAAATCCTTCTAATAGTTTATTACCAACATAATTTTTTGTTTTTGTATTGGTATTTCTTATAAATAGAGTAACACGATGCAAGAGGGATAGAGCTATACGTAAATTTGTAGAGCTAAAGTTAGATGAAATTTTGACACTGAATATTTTGACATTAAATATTTTGACAATAAATAGTTTGACTTTACATTCAATGACGTTACTTATATTTTTTGTGTTACTGTTAAAATGACAATTAAACGGTGTTCAACAAATTTTATCACAGAAAAAGAGGACAATATAGATAGAAGAGAAGTTAATAAAAATAGCATTTTATAATACAAAAGTGACTGAAAATAAGAAGACAGCCATATTTTGCTTTATTTTATATTCCTTAAACAATATTAATTAAACTTATCAGCAATTTTCAGCCACACATCTTTATTATTCTGCCAATAATTTCGTCTGTCTTCTTATTTTCATTTTTATATAAATAGTAATGCTTAAAGTATTGTTTGTAATGTGTTGTAATCGTAATTGAAATAAATACATATATAAAAATAAAAGACAATGTTTATTTAAAAATATATATTTATATATTGTTCTTTATATATCACATTTAAAATAAATGCCCAAAATATTCTAAAAACGGTTGTCCATAATTTATAAATTCATCCAAACAGATCGTCGATTTCGTCAAAATACAACTAAAATGTATATAAAACACTAAAATCACAATTATAGAAACTACACATTCGTATATTCTTCTTAGCAACATGCTTCTTAGCAACAAATTAGATCCATGACATTTGTTTGTCAGATGTAACAACAAATTTCAATGGTTGTAACGATATTCAATCTGTTTTAAATAGACTATCCGAGTAAAATATTCAAAATATCATTTACTAGAAAGAGAAACACAATAGATTTTATCCTTTTGTTAAAAATTTGTGAATAACATTTGATCAAATATTAATATTTGACATACATATTGACAATATTATTAAAAAAGCTTACAAAACGTTCAGGCACGTTACCTGAATTTTAAAAAAATCTCTAATGCCCGGTTGCAAGAATCAGGATCAAATGGCTTGATATCCGATCAACGTTGATTTGGATCAAATCGTGTATCAAACTATTGCAAGAATACAAATTACCTCTTGATCGCGGAACAAATCACGGATTAAATTGATACCCAAAAATACACGGATCAAGCCGAGAATCAAGCCGTACCGCCATTTTATGTTAAATATTTTGACGTATGACAGATTTCGTTTTAAAACATTTTTATTATCGTTTACCCCTTTTTCAATCATTTTTATACGGTAATACAAGCACTGAGAATATTTATTGGAGATATGGACAGAGTAAGTTTTGTTTTAGTTAATAAAAAGTTACAAGTTACAAAAATTAACCTAATAAAATAACAGTTTTAGAATTTATTTAATTATTTATTAATTAAATATTTTTATAACAGGCATAAAATAAAAACATAAATCATTCGTTTATATTTATTCCAGTTCACGTCCTCATCCTCGTCCTCTTCTAACACCAGTTCCGATTCAAGCTCAAACGATTCTAGCGATGAACAATTAGATATTGTACATACACCACGAAGAAGGATAATAGAACAGCGAGTAGATCCATTTGAAAAATATGATGAAGAAAATTTCCGTCTAAGATTTAGGTTCTCTAAAACTACAGTTATTTATATCTTATCATTGATAGAACATAGAATTCAGCCGAAAAGCAACCAAGGTATGCCTATATCGCCACGGTTAAGGTTATTAATAGCTTTGCGGTTTTATGCAACAGGGCCCAAAAAGAGCTAGTTACGGCCCTGAGTTTAGATACAGGAATAGGAAAATTAAGTAAAATTTAACCTTAGATTTAAAGATTTTATAACTTACTTGTATCGATATAATCACTTGAGTAACCAGCTGTACTGTCGTAGATATTTTTTAAGGGCTTAAATTGTTGCCCCAACATTCCTGTTATTCTTTCTCCAACGGTAGAAAGACTGGGTGTAAATGACCCACCACATGTTTTATACAGCTCAACCAGTATTTTTGAAAAAAATAAAATCAGAACAAAGAAATGTTTAATTAATCCTATATTTTATCATACCTTGTCATCATGTAATTGTTGTCTTGCACGTTGCTTTAAATTTTTATAAACAAGCTGAATTTGTGCCACCGTTCTTTCATTACCCGATACAGCATTTTTTAAAATCTGGTTGACCCATCTGTCTTTTTGTTTTCTACAATATCTTTATATTTGTCGACAATATTCAATAAGTCTCTTTTCTCTTGTTCGTTAAAATTTATCCCCCGTTTAAATGAAACTTGTTTTGCCATTTCTCTAAAACTAATATTTAAAAAAGTATCTAAAAATGTCTGTAAAAATATGTATAAATAATGTATAAGAAAATGTAGAAAATGTATAAAAAATAAAATAATATAATATAAAGAGAAGAAAATCTATTTAAGTATAAAGTAATGGAATAAACAATCTATTAAACTACACTAATCTATAAAATAATGGAAAAAACTAATTTAATTTTAATTAAGCAACTAACAGGCAATACTAATCTAATACAAAATATGAAGAACTATATCTATATAAACTAAAATACAATATTAATAACTAAAAGGAAAGAAACAAACTAAATTATTGTAGTGTAACAAAACTAATGATAGTAAATAAATAAACTAATATTTAAACTAATAAACTTATTTTTAAACTAATAAACTAATATTTAAACTAATAAACTTATTTTTAAACTAATATTTAAACTAATAAACTTGTTTTTAAACTAATAAACTAATATTTAAACTAATAAACTTATTTTTAAACTAATATTTAAACTAATAAACATATTTTTAAACTAATAACAAATATTTAAACTAATAACAAACTAATTATGTGTAATATTGCAAGTATACGTCGCTATAACAATATGACAGATCGAATACAATTTTAGGTTAGAATAGTTCATTCACAATTACTTGACCCAGTAAAAACTATGAAATGCACTATTAAGTCACAAAGTACAGTATCAACTGATCTTGCATTCAAACAATGGTGTTAAAATTTAATCTGGTATCAACGGTGATTCGAGATCAGTTGATATGAGACTTGATCTCCATTCTTGCAACCGGGCATTAATGGATTAATTTCTCTCTACTTTTCTTTAGTTAGAAGTCAGTTAGAATTTTGGTCAGGTAGTTGGTTTCCACAGTATCTTGTACATTAATCGCACTGAAAATGTAGAAAAAAGATTTTTAGAATATATTAATTTTAGATTCAACAATATAAACTTAAGAGTTCTGTCATTAGAAAATAGAAGAATTGTTTTAGTTGACGATCAGCGTAGCGTAGTGGTAACACATGTGCTCTGCGTTGCTAAGATCTCGGGTTCAAATCCCGTTCAGACATGGAATTTTCTCAAAAATAAATAGTCGTCCTGGCTAATTACCGAAGCAGCAAAGGCCAAATATATAAAAAAAAGGTTTTGTTATCACTTTTTCTTACAAGATTTTCAAAACTTACTTGATAGCCCGGATCTTGATAGCCCGGAGAAATTTAATATTCGGGTTCCCAATTACAATGTTAGAAATACTTACTGAATTTTTAATATTATTTAATAATAGAACTTACTCTGCATATAATGCACTGATTAATCATATATCATTAAACTTGAATACATTTATTGAGATGAATAATTTTCCCGACGTATACTCATGTACCTTTGCAACAATTAAAAAAGTTTCAATAATTCTTTAAGTAGATAAGTATAAACCTTCTTAAGTTGTTTTTTTTTTTTTCATTATGACATTGTTTTAATTAGTCTGTAAATTTTTTCTAGCGCCACACTATTATTGGGTATTTTCCTGTAGTGTGGCATAAAACATAAAATTGCTATAAATAAATAAATAATAAAATAAATAAATAGAATTGGAGTAAAGAGCAGACTTTTAGAGTAGAATTCTTTATAGTAAAATAAAATTATTTTAAGGATATTAAAATTTTAATTTTAATTTTTTGTTTATGTTAACATTGTTTTAATCCTATTTCCCTCCTGTTTCCAAAAAATAATAACAAAAACATAACATAATACAGATATAACATGGATATAGCTAATGTTTTGACCAAGTCAAAAATGGTGGCTGTCTATTTCCCGCCCCTCGCTCTGCTACACTTATCACGTCTATAAACACTGTTTACGTTTTCACTATATATCTCTGTATTTAGCAGATATATATTCAAAGATAAATGAAATGAATCTCTATCTGCAAAGTAAGGCAATGGTGTTAAACCCAACAAAACGCGTTCATTTAAAAGAAAAATATAGTTCTAGGCCGAATCCGTGGAACAAAAAGTTTAAGATACCCTGGTTTAAACGGTGCCATATCAATATAAAATAGTTTTATTTAGGTACCATTAGTCTGCACCAGTAGTTGTTGAAGAGATCGTTATTTACAATTTTGTTAATTGATAGCCACAGTCTGCTTCGTAAGGAATAAATTCGTTTACGAAACATACCCCAACTGTCTGCCATTCAATATAGAACCGAAGGTCTAGAAACGGAGAACTTACCTTCTCTGCAGTATGTGCCACCTAGGAGACGGAATATATAATAAACAATGAACTAGGAAAAGTTGAGATATATGGGATCCCGATGCGCCAGGTTGAACTGCGAAGCTTGTCATTATATTTGAGTATAATAAGGGGTGCTATAAAGATAAAGTGCCCCGTGTGGTCCCCTGTGTCTACGCTTAGAGACAGGGGTGGCTTTGGTGGTTATTATCGGACCCCTGCGAATTATTACCTCGGCTAGAGACCCCACTTACGTGTTATGGTAACGATATTATTTAAATTTGAGTAGTTAGATCCTTTTTGGTTGGTGCGGTCGCAAAATCAAGGGTATTGTTTAGTATGGAGGAAACGTACAAATGAAAAGTAATTGAGGGAAGGGAGAGATAAGAGAATAAAATAAAAGATAGTATGTAAAGTTGTAAAAAGTTTAACAACAATGAGTTGACTGTAATGAAGATAACCTTTTCAGCACCAGAGAACCAACTGAATGTTATTTCGCACATTGTAGTTTTATGATGGTGGAAAGGGATTCGAAATTCCAATTTAAAAACTGAACAAATTTGTTTGGAATGTAGTTACATTGCCCTTTAGGGATTTTTCATTTTTCAAATTCATCAGCCATCCCAATTTAAGGTGAGATGAGAATTAAAAGAGCATTGAAAAATTGATAATCAGATCAATTCTGTAAAAAATTACTGTGTAGTAACCTTACTACAAGATAAAATGTTATAAAAAGTATAATGCCTTTCATTCATGATAGTAACTGACCTTGCTCATAGAGACCAGTTTAGTTACAATTATCATAGTAACAGAGTTACAGAATTGGTCTGATTGACTTGTTATTGGAACTGATAATTATTATCCTCTCTGACTGGAAACATAATTTTGGTTAGTGATGAGTAAATTATTTATTAGCCGATAAATCCTTACTTCGTACGTTTTTTATTTTATACAATTTTGCTGTAAGCATAAGGACAACCCTTGAAGAACAAACTCGTACGCTCGCATTTTGCAAGTGGGATATTCACATTTGCCAGTGACCATCACAAATATTTTTAATATTTTCCTTTTTTTTTTTCTATTAATAACTTCAATCTCTCTTGATTTTCTTTTTAACTATCAAATTATCATGCGGTGCGTGATTAATGCCCATAATTTTTGAGGGTACATAAGAATGAAGACAATCGATAATTCTGTTCAACATAAAAGTCAATGAGCGCGTTTTGAGAATTCAACTTCTGAGGATCAGTACTCGACCTGTTTACTTTGTGATTACAGTCAACTATAGCAGTAAGCGAAAAACTGCGACATCTAAGTCAACATGGCAACACTGAAATACCTTCGAATGTATACGAGAAGAGTTTTAAACCCCCCATACACTATGGATGCAGGCAGCGATGCATACATCGAGTCACGAGTGACGCGATGCAAGCGTCATTGTGCGTACAGTGGCCTCTGTGATGCCGCATCACCGATAATGTGAGCTGATGTACGCATCGGCATCACGGCCGTGTTAGAGAGCCTGGATGCTGCCTCACGTATGCCGACTGCATGATTCAACATGTCTAGGCTTATCAATATTTGTTTACAATTCTTGGGCAAATTTTATTTACTAGCTATTGAAAATGACGGTCTTTCATTCTTAAATAATTGTAATAATCTTTTGGTTCATTTATTCATAATTCACTTAATAACCGGCAATTAGAATATACATTTTTATCCTTAAGCCAATTTTTACAACACTTTCTTTTTGTCTTCTTTGATTTTTTAAGTGATACACCAATTAAGGCAATTATCACAGTCAATGGTAAATCTTTATTCATGTTTATATTTTATTCAAAACCGTTAACAATGAAACAAAGGTCGAACTGTATACTAAACAAAGCTGTGTTCAACCTTAGATTCAATGTTTTGCATCGAGGCATGCATCAATAGTGTGTGTCCAACAACCAGAGATGGCTGTTTCATAATGCCTTGGAATCGATGCCGTGAATCGATGCATGCTTCATAGAGTTTTAGTGGTATATTAATTTTATTATTGGACAATACCATAGATGGTTGCAGTGTTTTCTATATTTTTCTCGTTACATTGAATCGAACCAGTGTTTTATGTACCTACTCTTGTACTGTAATGTAAATAATTAGTAAGATATTTCGAAAGAATCATACTATTTTTTCAAGTTTGGCCAAACAAATTCAGCATTTTTTAAAAGTATTCTTTCCCGAAAATTTCTCGCAGGCGATTCATCGTCGCTCTGGCAGTGTGCACAGTAGCTCCATCCTGTTGAAACCATACTTCAGAATCTTCTAAAGCGATATTCTTGCGATGCCTAGTTGAGCAAAGCGACGACGGGTCGAGGAAGATGGATCCTTAAGGACACTGCCGTCCACTGCTGCGTCAGTGCGCACAGTGCGCTTAGGACCTCTTCCCGGAAGATCGCCGACTGTCCCAGTTCTTTCAAACCGGGCGATTAGGTTCCGAATCATGTTATCGCTAGGAGAAACGCTGAGATTAAAATGCTGCCAGTATTTTTTCTGAGTTAGAATAATTGATCTTTCACTGAATTAGAAAAACTCAATGAGTTTTACTCGTTGCTGGACATCATATGTAGCTATTTTAATCTCTTAAGGAATGCTCTATAAACTAAATAAAGAAGAAAATTTTAAAAAATTATAATTTTATGAATTTTTATGATTTTTTCAGATTCTTCAGTCTTTCAGTGGCCAGCCTGTGCCTATAGTTGGTAACCAGATACTACCACAAAGCTTAGTTAGTTAGTTAAAATTTTTGGCGCACAGCAACAAAGGCTATTTGCGCCTAACGCAGCCCATTTAAATGACTACACTACATATTAAAAACAATAAATTAAACAATCAATAAATAGATAAAATTACGCATATTCAATGAAAGAAATCTTGCACAGACAAACACAAATAAATAAGATAAGATAAGGTCTGTTCGAAAATTTGAACAGACTCAGGATGATGGTAAGAGGCTGTAAAGGGGCCAATTACTATCGAATATCAGAGTTTAAAAACAGAACACATTAAAATAAGGTGCAAGACTTCACACATAAAACATTAAGTTTGATTCTCTCAGGAAGAGTATACCACAAAGCTTATTTAAGTATTAGAGATTAAAATATTAAATAATTATAAGACGTGTTTTTGTTGTCACCAAGACAACAAGAGAAAGATTCTTAATATGTTTCAAATGTTGAATTTAAGTATGCACTGTTTCCTAAATGCCGTTGCATAGTAAAAGCTACAATTTTGTAATATTTTACAGGGATACTTTTACTTGTATAAAGTCTTGTCGTTTGTTGCATTTCTTTGAAACACATTCGTAAAAAAATGCCGTTCTCTGATCACCTTCTTTTGGCTAAAAGGTCTAAATGTATTTTTTGTGATAAAAACTCAATCTATATACAGTTACTTCGATTCAATACTAATATATTTGAAGAATGGTGTTTTATCGGTAAGACAAGTAAAATAAATTATAAGTTCTTTGTGCTACTGAAAGATAAATTGCTTGTTTTAATTGAAATATGTTATTTATTTGTTAGCTTTTAAAATTTATGCAAAGAAGTATAGTGAGAGTCTATAGTTTAGCTTTCAACTTTAGTTAATGGGTTCAACGACTTTGAAACATGGTGGTGATTCAAAATTATTGATTATTTTTATCAGTACAAGTGTTCAGGTGAATGCTTTTATTTTCAGTCATTGAACAATATACACAATGTATATGGTATCTGCTTTGGAAACAATATTTACAAAGTAGACATTTATGTCTACGAGTGCGTAAAATAGAATATTTTTGTATGAGTGGCAAGTTTTTCATCACGATCCTCAGACGAGTGACGATAACTTAGGAATACGAAAAAAAAAAAATACAAGAGGAATATATAATATTTGCAAAGACCACAATTCCGGAAACGTTCAATCCTAAGAACGATAAAATGTGATGACCACGGGCACCCGCAGAATTTTTTCCAAGGGAAAGCAAAATATGAAGGCATATTTTTGAAAATATTCAGTAATTTTTTAAATAAACTTTCATCAATACAGAATAGTATTTAGATAGAAATTGAAGGCGTCTGCGATCATTGGCAAATTGATTAATGACTTTTTCCATAAAATCTACCCTATTATTAGTATTTTTTTCCCTGTGCACACTTAATATACTCAAACCGAATAAATGATCATCCTTCATAATTGATTTCATGGTTGGCTTAATAATAAATAATTGAAATAATAGTGTTTAAAAGTCAGACCCACTTTGACAGTACACTTTGTTTATATAGTTGGCTGTCATCAGTTATCAGTATTTGAGCCCCTTTGTGCCGATTCTGTAGGCAGCTTCCGAGTGGAAAATGAGCAACGTAAACATATATTATAGAAAAAATGCACACTTTGTTTATGTAGTTAACTGTCATCGGTTACGTAAACATATCTTATATTATTACATAAAAAATAAAGTATAATTTCTATCTACGCAGTTTTTATCTGTCATCGAGTCCTTAATTATCGTTTTCCGGGGAGTAGGGTGGAATTATTGTCTTTCTCGGTCCGGAATTATAGTTTTAGTGGGGCCCGGACCCACACTCGGCTCCCCTGCTTACCCTTTCCTATGCCCCAGAAGTTCCAATTTGCGAGGCCGCTAATGCAAACTTAAAACGAGTAAATTCCTTTGAACTAAAATTTGTTTAACATTTGATAGCAAACATAAAATAGACTTAATGAATATAGTTATAAAATAGACTAAAAACTAAATAAAATAGAATTAATTTGACACAAAAAAAAAATCATAAGAATTTGGAATAAAACACTTAAAAGAAGTGACTCCAGGGGGGGGTACAAGCGCCCCTTTATCTCTTACTGCAAGCCCCATGGTGATGAGAATCCTATTTTAACATTTCAAAAGATCAAAATCATAGCAAGCTAAAAATAGAATGCCTATCCACGTCATAGAAGATTGCTGTTTCCAAGGTACCGTGAAATAAAAAAATATTATTGAACAGTTTGCAATAATATATTTTCCTACTACTACTGTGGAATTGTATTATTTCCATATTATTAGTTTACGAGAAATTTACTTGATTTCGCATGATACAACGACGCACGCTCAAGCTGTGCGGGAATGAATAAAAATTCGCAACAATGCGCATGTGAAACGGTGCGAGAATTTTGTACTTTTTGCGTGCGCATTAATAGCTTGATTATATTTTTACCGACTGCCAACATATATAAGGGAGGTATTGTGATCATACCGATTTTGACATTTCGAGAATTCGATGGAGCTCCAGGAATTCAAGTTTTGACTACGAACATAAAGTTTTGACTATTTTTAGCATGATGTCTGTCAGTCTGCCGGTCGGTCTATGTACACGTGCAAAGCAAATTCGGCTAAAAGGATTTTTATGAAACTTCATATTTAAGCGTTTGACATCAATAGCACGAGTTGATCAACTTTTGGTAAAAATCGGTTAACTAGAAATGGGGTTTACTCGTGGCGGATTTAAGATTTTTGCGAATATTTCACAACCGAGAAATATTGCAAAAAGTTGCAACAAGTTGCAAAAGTTGCTATAAAAGCAATAACTAACAACTTTTATTTGAGATATTTTTTGATAAAGCAGCATAAATTAAACAAGTACTTTGTGATGGATGTCGGTCCTGTGATGGCCACAGCTGATTTTTTTATTTATTGAATTGGAAATTGGAGGGAAATAATAGTGTGCAATTTGCCTGGAAATCCATATATTCCACACTTGAATGAACTGATTCACTCGCCTGCTTCCCGGTTAGCAAACTTTATTCTCGTGCGGAAAATATGGTATTCCGCGCTATTTACAAAATATACTATTTACTAAATGGTATTAAAAAAAAATGATTATTTTACAACCTCGGAACTGTTTTAGAATAACCTATCTTGATCATTCTAAAACAGTTTCGACAGTATACTATTTCAATACACATTCACTATTAACATTGATATATAGTTAAACAGGAATTTTTGATCAGATTATGTCAAGTCTAAAAAACAATTACCTGTTGAACTTTTGTCCCACACCCTGAACCCAGAAGCATTAAACCAAAAATACGAAAAATTTAAAGCAATTAACATTGATATAGTTAAACCTCCCACCTCCTTCGTATTTTAATCTTCCAATATTGTACAGACAGCTCTGGGGTCGATTCAGCTTCAAGTATTTAATACTTATAAATGATACCTGTTCATTCAGGGATAATAGGACCAGTCGAAACGTCACACTGACCACGTTGCTTTCATATCTATGACCGGCAGTCTAGAAACGGATAACTTGCCTTCTCCTCCCCTTATACGCCTATCTAGGCGTTGGGAACCTATTATTTATTTATTTATTTTATTTTATATAATTTAACAGGAATTTTTGATCGGATTATGTTATTAGAAAATAACGTAAATTTTATTTTTTGAGTCATTTATACTTGTGAAATACTTGTGTTGCGCCCGTAGGCCGCGTTTAATAATAAATTAAATTTATCTTAATTTAATTTAAAACATAAAAACTTTTTATGTTTCCTAAATGTTGAGTGCCGCAACTTGCGAGTTCCAACATAAAAATAACTCACTAATCACCTGTTAACTGACCTGTTCAGAGTACATTCCGCCAGTGAATATATTTTTTTACAAGTGTTTATTTAATAATTCGCGAATCTATCGCGATTTTAGTGAAGTTACACCTGCTGTGCTTCATTAAAATATTATCTGTGTATCTACACGAAGTCCAGGAACATCCAGGACCTGTCCAGAACCCAAGAACCTGTTTTTTGGGACCAACCAGTGCCACATCTGTAAAATTGGAATAAATATTCTACATATTTATAAGAATACAGCTACTGTAAGTCTGTTCCAATTTTACACACATTTTATTCATTGTTAATTTAATATTATTTTATTTTTGTAACTTAAATTCAGTTTTGTTAACGCCTCTGTGCGATTTTGCATTAATTTTTTGTTCACACACGCTGATCTCTTGATCACGTGTGCTGATTAATTTTCATTTATTTAACATTTAGTAATTTTTGTAATATTATTAATTTAATTTGTTTATTATCAGTTTATTATTGTATTTGTGGTACTGCTATTTCATTTATGTGATACGTCCACTGTGTTGAGCATCGTTTTCCGCATTTTTGTCGCTTAGCTAGGGTTTTCAGAGACGTCGTGGGATTTTAGGTTTGGTTCCTCCATAGCCATTACTTGTGGGCCTAGGATTTTACCCGTCTCCACCCCAGCTTAGGGCTACCATTACCCTTGTGTTAGTCTCCTAGAGCAGCCCCTAGGAGCAGAAGAGTTTTTATCCCCTCTCCTTTCCTCTAGGTCGTCCGTGTCTTCCTCTGCGGCTCAACTCGGTGCGTTTGTGTCACATAACTCCGTATATCATTCTATATTCCAGCCTTCTGCTGGTGGTCCTTCGAGGTGTCCGCCGCGAAGACCATTTGTGTGACTGTCTGGCCACCCTACCTTACTTAGGCGGGGAGCGGGCGCCACAACTTGTTTATAAATCAAATAACAAAATCTAAATACGTACAAAACCATGAAATATGTGAAAATTCACACTTTTTTTTATTTTTTGGTTTACAAACAGATATTGTCTACAAAATATTTTTTTTTATACTTCCTCCCAACTAGTTTGTCCATACCATGTAAAAATGTAATAGGAGTTTACGGTGTTCCAAATTTACTAAAGAGAAAAACAGTAGAAGATTTTTACAGGCTTCGAGAACCTTTCAACAAATATTCAGGAAAAGTGTGGGTTGGTTACAACATTCTTGCATGAACATTAGTTAATTTAATGTTTACGTGTACTAGCTTGTTAATTCAATCTGACGCATTTTTTTATCTTTTTTAGTGTGAAACTTTAAATTTTACTGATATTTTTCGAACAACTGTCAAGCTGGACGCCATTTTAGGGTACCCACAACATTCATGTCCCCCGCCGCAATCGGCGACAATTTACCTCGCCAGTAGACTGAGCTAACCTTATCTTCCTATGAACTGTTTGTTGTAGACAGACATAAATTACGGTATAAAAGTTTCTTGAATATACCTACAAAATCCTAAAAATAATAACAGTTTTTCCGAAAATAATTCGGAATATTCTAAATAGTGTATAAAGTATATTTAAAATTTGACTAATGTCTCTCAAATTATCCCAGCTATATTTACGAAAAATGTTAATTTCACTAATTGCCATAGCCGGTCACGTGTGGTCCGTGTATTCTTCTCCTTAATTTCGTGTCCCAAATTTTAGTTTTCAATCATATGACTCACGCCATCTAACTTATAAAATCATATACTAATCTAATCGAGTCAAGTAATAGGTGGAATGGGACACATTTACGACACATACTCTTGTTAGAGTGCACACCGTGCAGTAATTGTGATAGAGTGATTTTGACAAATTGATGGATAAATGGACGTAGAAGAAGTGGTAGGTGTAAGAAGGATGACCCCTCAATAAATGGATGAGTATAATTGGGAGCGATGTGACAGATCGAATGATCCCAAGTGGAAGAAATTGGTTGATGCGACAGAAACGGATCGCAATTCCTGAAATAGAGACGAACACCTCGTAAAGAGCTTTGTGTTCTAAAGAAATTTCACACAAAATGTGACAGATCTTTTCAAAATATTATGAAGTGTTTTGTATCTGGCTCAGTAAATAAATTTTTATATATTTATTGCTTTTGGATAAGTTTAAAGAATTCTCAATACTGCGGGTACGGGTAAAAATTATTTAACTATTAAAAATAAATTGATGTGTAGTGTAAATTATTACACATTTCATGCTTTCGTAGGTAACCAGTAAATGGCTACAATTTTGGGGTACATTTTATACTTTATTCACGTCAAAATCCGTTTTTTAATCATTTACGTCTATTAATTTAAAAGCTTTCATTTAATAACAACTGAAATATATAAAATGATTATGGAACATTTAAATATAAATTAAAAGATAAATAAAACATTTCGAACGTACTTTTCTGGTTCACAATAATGTGAAACCATCTGATTTTAATAGGATGGGGACAGAAGTTTTCATACTTTTTTTTTGCATCACATAAAATATTTTTTTCAAAAATATAATTATTTCGTTAATTTCACTTATCAAGTGGTCCATTTGATTTCCCGTATAAAATTGAAAAACAAAAATATTTCGATAAATATAATTTTTTTTAATGTTTAGGGGTAATATTATCCCATATGAGGGTGTGAAAGGTCTGTATATGCATGCTAAATTTTAACTATTTAACTCCAGTTGTTTTGCCACAATTTCTAAAATATAATTTTTGTTTGTATGTATTATAATGATAGTGTTGGGCCCGCTAGGCGTCCCAAGTTCCTTATTTAGTAATTTTAATTTATTTAAATGTTCAAACATAATTTATGTATATTTTCTATGTTTTAGGCCAACTAGGGCCATCTGCCAATTTTTCTTTGCACTTTTATGAAAATTTAATTCATTAGTTAACCGCGATTAACAGGTCGCTGACCGTTCATTACAAATTAACCTGTTCGTTAATATAACGTTTTTCGAGACCGCATGGTTTTTTAACCTATAATTCAGAGTTTTTTGTTCCCGGCTAATTTTTTATGCCGTATATATATTTCGGATTTACGACCCGAAATATCAGTGATTTAAACCGCCCTTTGTCAGATTTACAACCTGACAAAGTTATATAGTGCATCTTATAATTTAAAGTGAAAACCAGATCAGCTGATTCATCCAGACGAGCTATCCGGCTACCAGGAAGAATCCAGATCCAGAATCCAGCTAAGTGTCGTACACTGTAGTTTTATTCTGTTTATTTGTATTGAAAAATATTCTATTTAGAATTTTGTTTGTTTTTTTGAATATTGTTTATTAGAGTAGTTCATTCCGAACTTACTTAAGTTTCAGTTTAAGATTTATTGTTGTTAAATTCTTTAGTATAGCCTTCAGCTAATAATTTAGTAACAATAATACTGCATATTATTGTTAATTTTGCAGATATTAATATTCTAGTATTAACATTCATTTATTGTAGTTTATTTTCACGTGCCTTCAGCTGATATTTATTTATGTATTAATGCAATTTAACCATCTGTTTGTTGCATATTTATTTCTAGTTCTATTACTGAACTAAGGCTTGGCTTTCACCAAAACACGTCTAGATATAGAGTGTAAATTATAAGTTTGTACAGTTTATTGTATTGTGTCCGACAAAGTACACTGGCCAGCTTACATTGCACCGTATCTTGCCAGGTGTACTTTGTATCCAGTGAGTTGAGTCTACGATATTTTCGTGTTAGGTACATCGTCGGTAGGAGTCATCGAGGGAAACATCAAGTATTGGCTCCTCCTTTCACCTTATTTGTGGGCCTGGACTTTAACCCTTCTCTCCCCAGCGAGGGCTACACCTCCTTTGTGCAGTCTCCTAGATTTGCCCCTAGGAGCAGAAGAGTTTAAATCCCCCTTCTTTCCTTAAGGTTGAAACCGGCGATTACTCTACTCACTGCGCGTACGTCCGCGACACAATAGACCACTCTGTTTACCGGCGCGCTGCGCTTCCACTATATCGGTCCTTCGAGTTTTTAGATTGCCGACCACTGTGTAGCGCTGTCTTGTCCTACGGTCACCACCCAACGTAGGCGGGCGCTACAGATAGGTATTGAAATTAATTTTAAAAAAAATGTAATAAGGATATATTTCGAAGAAATAATCTAATAAGAAATAATATTTTGGTTCACCAGTGGGCATTACTCAAAATGTTTTAAGGTTTTCTATTAAGTAATAAGTCAAGGAAGAAAACTATTGGCTATTAGGATATTTTGGCAAAAATCACTCAAAAATAAAATTGTTTTAAAAATGAATTCTCGTTTTTAGGGTTTTGTAGGTATGACCAAAAAACCCTTATACCGTCATTTTGTCGTCTGTCTGTCTGTCTGTCTGTCTGTCTGTCTGTCTGTCTGTCTGTCTGTCTGTCTGTCTGTCTGTCTGTCTGTTCGGTAAAAATTGTAGCCAAACGGCTAAACCTAGAGAGTTGAAATTTGGCATGCTTATACAACTCTTTGACGCGCACATAGGAAAAATACTAAAACATCTAAAAAACATATCCCCCTAAAAATATAAACAAATATATGCTCATCGAAAAAAAATATATTTTTTTACAATTCTGTCTAGGGTAACAAATGAAAGCCCTTGGTACGTGGATTAACGATTTATTTTTGCAAAATAAATTATTTTGAGGCGATTTTTGCCAAAATTGTGCAAAAAAAAATTTTGTCCCACACCTGTAGCCCAGATGGTTTAAACTAAAAATCTGAAAAAATTCTCAGTAATGTACATTGGTGTGAACCGGAATAGTACAACAGGAATTTTTGATCAGATTATGTTTTCGGAAAATAACACATTTTTTGTGTTTTTAAGTAAAATATGTAATATATTTAATCCGCTATTTAACATACTAAACGAGTGAACCTGTATAGCACAGTGGTAGCATTGTCGCTTAGTGAGTTGAAACTACTGTAAGAAACTGTGTTCGAATCCCGTCAAGTTTTTTTTTTTGCATTTTTATTTTGTTTAAATTATTTTGTCAAAATTCTAGTTATATTTTGGTAAATGTTGCATTTAATTTTTAAAAGCGTAAATTTAATAACCAGTGGGAAGTTTTGAAATTATAATTTAATTCTATATTTGAAGGTATCAGAGGGCGAGGCTTATGATTTAAGCAACCAATAGAAGCCATAGGCCCAATTTTCTAAATCTTAATGAACCTTGCTATGTAAAAAAAATACTGCACATATTTAGAAACTTAAATAATGGTATTAGGCATTCGAATTAAAATTCATAAAAAAAAATTTTGATATAAAATTTGTTTTGGCATCCCAAATAATCATCATTCAGTTACTAAATACCTGCAAAACCCTGAAATGTGTGAAAATTCACACTTCACATCAATTTTTTAGTCTTAACTTGATATTCCACATTAAAATTAAAATAATAATAATAATATTAACGAAGTAAAAAAAAAAAAATTTAATTGCAAGTTTTCGTCTTTCTAAAGATACTCTCTCGAATACTGGATTGGCAATTTAAGCACCAGTATTTATCATTCAATATCGCACTCAAAATTTTTATAAATTGTTGTATTTCTTTTTTTGTAAAGTACATAAATTAATTTTTGTTTATTAACAATTTACTTACAGAAAATAATTCAAATTAGCAAGAACAGAACTTAACATTAAAAAAACAAATTACAAAATTTTATAAAAAGCATAATAAATTAAACAAAAATAATATATTTTATTTGGATAATAAATTTTAATAGCGTTGAAAGACATGTTGAATAAATCTAAGGTAGGCATATAGAGTCCGTAGCAAATTAGATTTGAAGATCGCAATAAAATAATAAAAGTTAGGGAACTCATAAAATTACAATAGAAGTGATATAACTAGGCGTGTCAACCCATAACCGCAGGGATTAGTTTTTCACATTACGCATTTTACTTAAAGGATTAACAAAGACAAACATCCCTGCACCACTGACCGTTCACTGTTTACAACGTGGTTGTAAACATGAACCCTAGTTCTTTTGTAGTTTAACAATGTAATTATAGATATACGGGATAATTGTTTTATGCCGATCTTCTCCTAATTCCTATGGTATGTTCTCCTAACTAATATGGTATGTTCTATACCACCATTGCATTATTATCATTCATAACACTCTTATTAGGAATATTCAAAAGAAAAAAAATAAAAAAAATACAAAATTAAATTGCATTTTTCTCAATAATTTTGTCCTGTATGATTTGCTTATTTCGTCGAATTCAGAATACAATTTTCTCTCAAATAAACGAAAACAAATTGTGTGTTCCCTATTAGAATAAGAAAGTTGCACAACGTATTTTGAAAACCACTGGATGAAATAAAAAATTGTTTAACTCCTTGATATTTTCTTATAAAATGGAAATTGTCGCCTAGTTTAACCAACCTCATAGCTAATATTATTTCCGAGATAGCCAGGGCCGCCCTAACCACAGGGATAGATGGGCTATAAGCCCCAGGGCGCAAGCCTTTTGGGGCCGCAATTTTTATTTCCCCGTTTGCTATTCTGTGAATTTTCTTACGAAGAGGGGCGCATTCTTTTTAGTAGCCCACGGGCGCCGAATTTTTTAAGACCGCACTGGAGATAGCAATGGTAGACAAATTGAAAAGAACACCTTGTTATTTTTCGAGTGATGTGTTTTCGGACTTATGCCTAGTATTTATAAAAATTCCTGCATGACGCTTTTTTATATCAAAACGGACCGTTTCTATGGAAATTTTCAATAAAAATGTTGACTAGTTGAGTTATACAGTAATGAATGTTTATAAATACGGGCATTAGTATTTTTCTTACATGTGAGTTAAAGAACTCTATCTGCATACAATGTTACAAACCTCTTAGTCTGGTGCCTACGTCGAAAGATACTGCACTTGATGATAATGGAATGCCATTTGGCACACGTGTTTCTTATAAAAATTAAATCATTTTGACCCGCAGCACCTATTTTTTAATTTAATAATACTGCAAATCTTTAAATTAACTTCATTTTCGAAATCTGCGACTTCAATATACCCGAAATTGATATACAACTCAACAAATTTGATGTAAATAGCAAAATTCGACTTTCGAGCGTTATTTCGAAAGCGGCTTCATTTGAGACCAGGTGCTGCGAACAAACCTAAGCAAATTGATGCATTCCGTATATGTATGGAGTATCTTACTTAAATGTCATAATTTACAGCCGTTCCGGCCGGATATGTAGTTTTTTTAATTTCATTTCGGGCATAATCCGAATAATAACAAGTCATATGCCATTTTTTATTTCATTTTTGTAATTTACAGGTCCGATTTGATCGAAAACGATATAAAGAGTGTCAAAATAATACGAAGTTGAGATTTTACACATTTCGGCCGCTACCTCCATTTTGGCGCCCCGCAGAGAAAAATTCTGCACATATTCTTGTAGCCAAGGATATGCCCTACAGATTTAGGAAGAATTGAAACAAAATATTAATATACGCAGATTTGCAGTGATAGAGAATATCATCATGTCTCGAATTTGGGAAAAAAAATCTATCAAAATTTTAAATTTTCACCATTTTGATAACAGATTCGTAATCTACGGTATTAAATTAATAGAAAACGAGCCATATCATACGAAATTCGTTAGCCATTTCGGAAATCACTTTTTTGCGTCTGAGAATGAATTATGGACGGTATCTTGTAAAATAAGTAACGGAAATTCGCGTACGACGCGGCAAATTGTAGCTAAAGGTCCATTGTACAAATATGTATTTAGCTATTTTACTGTATCATAACAATTAGTTATCGTTATCGTAATTGGCGCGCTAATTTCACCGCCATCTTGACTTTGCCTCGATTCACAAATAGGTGCTGCGGGTCAAAATGATTAAATTTTATAAGGAACACGTGTGCCAAATGGCATTCCATTATCATTAAGTGCAGTATCAACGTAAAATATGGTGCGTTGGCACTAGACTATCTATGTTTAGCTGTTATTCAAAATTTTAACCGTACAGACAGATGCATCAATGACAGTATATGAGTTTCTTTCTTTTACTCTCTTCTTTTTCTTAATCTAACATCGTGAACGACTTGTAATAACATCTTTATTTAATACCCTTCGGGCAGACCGCTCCCAAGTGAATCGATTATTGGCATCTCTAACAGCTGTCACGAGACTCGTCACTGTGAGTTTGGATATAAGGTCCGTCCACAGAGTATGTGATCTACTGCGGCGGCACTTTCCGTTTGGTTTTTCCTATACGATAAGTTTCTTAAAATTATTGTGGCGAATTATATGCCCAAAGAAGTACAGTAATACCCCGAAATTACGCGATAGGTGGGTCCGACGAAAATCACTTAAGTCGAATTCGCGTAAGTCGGGGTACCACTTTGCATATAAATACATATAAATTTTGTTTAAATGGGACCAAGGACTAACAAAAAAATTAGTTTAGAAGAAAAACATTTAGTAAATTTGCAGTTCTTTATACATATTAATACAATATATTAAAAACATAAATGAGTTACGCAAAAAAGTTATTTCGATGTCGATGGCTTCATAAAATCTAACAATACAATACCTTTATTTTTCACGCCGAATTTCTTCGTAGAAAGTTAATAATTTTTTCATTCCTTGCTTATAGCTATAACGCATGCTTCCTTGGAGTCTATATTTCTAAAAATTTTAAGTCCTTTTCAATTGAGCTGAGACCTTCTGTCATTCTGCTATCAAAATCCTTGGTAATGTTGAGTATACATTCCCAAGAATTTGTTTTCCTTATCTTACTAGGTGTAGGAGAATAAGATTTACTTCGTTTGGCCGACATATTTTTTAAGGGTTTAAATAACGTATAACAAAACAATCTTAACTTTCGTCGATCGTAGAATCGTAATCGTGCACATAGAGTTCGCGCGAAACGCGTCCAATACGTATCACAGCAAGAGATACACTGAAGATAGCGGGTGGGAATGTTGTCAAACGAAAAAATCAAAAACCACGTAACTCCGAGTTCGCGTAAGTCGAGGTATTACTGTATTCAGTATTCGTGCAAAGGTTAGACTTGAAGGACACTGGATAGGAATAATTTCTCCAAGAACTGATATATTTGACGTTTATTTGTCCACGGTCTTCGTTTTTCATTTCACATTTCAAATGCGTCTATGCGATCTCTATTTGCTGTTTTGATTACTTGTATTTTACCTAAGAAACCCTAATAAAAAGAAATAAGTAAGCCAAATTCACCATTAAATTCACATATTGTTTTTACCAAGCAATATAGGTACTTAAAATGTAGTTCACTAAACAAGTTATCTTTGAGTCAATGAACTAAAAGTACTAAAGTAAACCTAATAGTAACAAAAAATGTCATACTTACCATATGATAAATTACACATATTCATATTGCAAGTCATTTTGTCCTTGACTTTATCAATACAGCGAGTGCATTGAGTGAGATATCAAGCGCATTCGCCCTTATCGTTCTCTTATCTTTGAAACCATACTTCCCACCGGATCTCAGTGCCGGTGATGGTGTGTGACGGGGTGCTGTGCACATGCGGTGACGCACAGATTACCGCTGGTTACGATCGTGGGAGCAAGAACCTATACCACGGATACTTGATTTTTATTCACACTCGTTTTAATAATGCTTCAGAATAAGGTTATTGGGGTAATGGTATTAGTTGGAACGGTTATAACATTACACTTTAAAATTACGAATTACTTATTAGGTACTTACCACAAATTTTGTGTAACTCAATTCCTCGCCCACGAATATTTGAGAGTAAATTATTGTATTTCTGAAGATGGCCTCGTAGGCTGAAATACGTATAAATTATGTGTAGGTATTATATTTATTTAAAGCATAAGCCGAGTGTTATTTATTCATCCTTTTTATAAATCATTGTGTTTAACAGAATAATTAAAATATGTATAAATCAATCACTTGTCTGAAATTTGCAACGCCTTTTATTATGGAATAGAAGGGTGAGATGGTTTTCGGGGGTTTACTAACCAATGAGCGCGCGTATGAATTTTTAGCTAGGGCTGCTATGTTCTCTGTCTTTTGAATGTGTTAATGGAAGAACCTATGGTATGGGTGGTATATTTAGTTTTGTTATTAGAAAATAGTTAGTTCAAATTTTTGGCGAATAGCAACGAAGGCCGAGAACTGCATTCAATGTATCACACAAGAACTGGGAGGTAGACGATTACAGTGGATAGGACACGTAAAGAGGATGAGGGAGAATTTCACAAATGAGTGACTTCACTTCGAAAAGGTCTATGGGTCCATCAACAGTGGCCTATACGAAGGCGTGTGATGACTGTTTCTTCTCTGCGGTTGTTTCTGCCGGAAGTAGACCTTGGTTTAAAGTCTATCTTTACTTACCGTAACTTGACATTGGGAATTTCATTTATCATGTCATTCAGTTGGATCCAGTTGTCTCAAATACGCGTTGGCATCTTCTGCCAGAACAAAACTCACATCAAACATGGGCCGATTGGAGCGGTTTGAGTGGCTACATCAGCTATTTCATTGCAGCTGATATCAACATGATCCGTATTCTTGTAGTTTAGTATCAATAATGAAATACGTAACATTTCCTCTAACAAATTTTACTTAAAGGTTATGGACACAAACGCCTAATCTCTTTGTCATTGAGCTATTTGTTGTTGATTCGCTCACTTGTTGCATCATCATCATGCTGAAATTCGAATCAAAGACCTGTACAGAATTTTTCACTAAACCAGGACTCAGAACGAGTCATGGAGTCAATGTTGATGAGGAACAGTTTATATATACGCTATGCGAAGAAGACCTTCGATGAAATTATCATCTTCTAGTTATATATATATATATATTCTCCTCGACCTTTCGGTGTTTTATTTACTACAATTACAAAACATATCATGTCTCTTATCAACATCCCAACGTCGAAGATGGAAAGGAAATTTCTTTCCATCATCGATTTATGAAATTATAAGATTACAGTTTTGAATCATTTGTATTACTTATTTTGCTTACGTAAACATTTAGTAATAAATAATTATGTATTACGAAATTACTTGTAGCTTTCTCGATCTCCTTATTTAATGAATCAAAGTCAGACAAAAAGGTACAAATTTTTAGTCGTAAGAACAAAACTGGTAAGGTAGTATAATTAGGAGAAGAGATTCTAAGTTCTAAAGTGAACAGTAAACTAATTTGGAGTTTCAATTTAAAGTGTGAAGAACTTCAAGGATATTTTGTTATCAAATATGTGTATTGTATTGTATTGTCCGAAATATTATACGAATCCGAGTACTAATAGGGTGAGGGGGTTTGAAACTATGTAAAGATGTTCTCTCTCCAAAGAGGGAAAATCTTCCCCTATATTTTTGTGCTATGCTTATCTATTTTCTTACCCTTCTCTTAGTTTAATTAGCTGTACAACCATAGTTGTCAGCTGAAAATATAATTTATGTTTATTTCCGGTTTCCACTAGAAACATATTCTTATGTCTTCCTTTTTCCGGATTAAAGTTTTTGTTACCATGGAACTCTGCCATAAACTTGCAGATGTATTTATGAAAAACCACTGCATCAAGTTAGGACATGGCGCATATGTAGGAAGGCTACCGTTCCCCGATTCTTGATCCCCAACACTATATAAAATTATTCAGTCTGTGTTTCCCAGAAAATTCCTGAGCTGATTAACTCAATATGGGAAGGTGAAAATGCTAAATTAACGCTGCGGCGATTGAACACGGGTTCTTGTGCTTTATAAGCTACCGTCTTACTACGGAGCCACGACAGCTCTTCTATTTTAAACCCTTTTTGTTATTTTTATTTATTTTTATAGTGTATAGCCAGATTTTAATCTATTCCGCGTGATGCTTTACCTTTGAGTTCTGAGTTCATTGAATCGCCAGAGAAAATCCGGGAGTGAAATTACCTTAACAGTTTTCCAATAGGTGAATAGCATTTCGCGGAACAGACCTTGGACAGCTTGATCATTAAATTTGACCTCTGAAATATTTTTGCATAAAGAGATTTACAAAATGTATAGAGTACTATACGAGAGTAAAATGTCATACTAAAAATGTAATGCTTGTAAAAGAATATCGGATTTTTCAATGCATTCATACGGTATAGTTTTTCTTCATACATTAACCTAGTCACTAGAGATTAAATGCAGTGAAGTGTTGCTGCAATTTCCCTACTAGATTTTTCTTCTTATGTTTTGTTTCTCCAAGAGTGTTGGCCTCTTTCGCACTAGGCATTTTGTTATACTGTAGACGTGCAACTCCTTACACCAGTAGCTTCAGACCATGATTTTGTTAAATCTGTAGATCATTTGAATTAATTAAAATTATTATTATGTCGTATTGGTTTGCAGGTTCATGTATATTATTATGTCATTAAAATCATTTAAGTTCCGACCAAAACATATTTCTTTACTCCAGCGTTGTTCCAAATCGATGTTTTTTTTTCCGTCCACTTCGCGTTTAGTCTTTTGTTTCCCCCATTTCTTAATACTTCAAAATTAACCCAGTCATTGAAGATTGGTTTCAGAGAACTTTAGCTACAATTTCCCTATAAGATTTTCCATCTTTATGGTGAAAAATGATTGAATACTATCCTTCGTCGCATATTTTCTTCTGGTTTATTATGATATGCAAAAAGCTTATATAGTAACATTTTGAATGCAGCAAATTCCTCATAACTAGTTTGTAATAGAGTAAATCATTTCTGGGCGACTCACCAGTAGTTTTTTGGAGAGCCATGGCGTCAACAGATGATATTCTGGCAAAAAATTGAATTTCAATGGGACCAAAGTAGATATTAAGTTTTTAAGTTTAAAATATTTTTCTGAAGAAAATTTTCTTGTTAATTAGTTAATTTGTTGAATTCTTATTATTTTCCGGTTAATTTCTTAAAAAATGGTAACTATTAGTATACTTAGTTACAAATATTATAAAAGTAATGAGGAAAAACAATTTATTGCCAAAAACCACCTGCGTCCAAACTAGAAATCCTTTTATTTAGAGCCTTTTAATAACATCTTTTTTTATTTCACGTTCATGGCCTTTGCTACTAAGGCAATTAGCAACGGCAATTCTAATTTTTCATAATGAAAATTCCATTTTTGAGCAGGATTCGAACCCGAAACCTTAGCAACGCAGGGCACATGTGTTAACACTACGCTACGTCGGTGGGCTATAATAGCTTTGACAATACCAAAACAGTGTTTAGAAAGTGATCTTTCATATTAATGATTTTTTCGTACCATCAAAAAAAAAAAAAAATTCTTGGAGATAGTTCTATTAAATTTTCCCAAAACACGGGGTAAGGTGGTTTCTGAAATTATTGTTTCAACTGTACACCTAAGTAAGTGGTTGCTGTTTACTCTTTATTTCTGCATTAAATATTTCTCCGTATTATGACATAATCGTGCGTACGCTACTGATCAATCTCGATAAAGCTACAACATATAAAAATCATGAATACGTAAGCATTTCTAAAAGACGCTAATCTTCATTCAACAAACAAAGAATTAAAATATTCATATTTACTTAAATGAGGGTTAATTTTCGGCCACGTCAGCTGTATATTCGAGGATTCTATTCCGGATATCGAGGGGATATATTTAGACCGAACATAAAATATACATTTGCAAATAGTGCGATTAGTAATAATCCTTGAAATTCCGGTAGTTTATAGATTATGGCACAAATGTTTTCCACTAATGGTTTATAAAAAAAAAACTCGTGACTAGAAAATCAAATCGGATTGATATTAAAAACGATAAAATATAAGCTAGGGTAACTTAAGGGGAAATAGTTTTTTTACGTTGTTTCAAATCTATTTATAATTAATAGCAATTAAAAAAGTTCCGGACATACTTAAGAGTGTGGGGGGGGGGGATAATCTGAACTGATTCTATTAGACCTAGGATTTTCAATATGCTTATTCGTAGAATCATTTCCAACAGTTTGTTACTATCAGCCGCAAGGGCAGAGTTTATAGGGGTATCGAGAGAAATTTTTGGGTTCATGACAAGGAAACTGAATTCAATCTGCAGACGAGAATGCACATATTTCCCTCTGACCTTATGGCTATCCAGGTCAGTAATTACATTGGGAAACAAAAATGAACTTATTTTTTGTGACATGGACAAAACATGGTGTATCCCACGTAAAATTTGACCTAAAAGCCGAAAATGACCTCAGACTATCACCCATCATATTTATGCTTTGAGGTATTGTTGGTTTCTAACGAAATATAGTGATAGACGTATTATTATTCATTTAACTTATCTCAAAATGTTGTTATGATGTTTTACGTCGATATTTTTGTTTCTGAAGCATCTCTAATTAATGTCTTCCAGTGTTCAGCAAGCAAATTTGGGCTCCATATCGCTTTTCCATGGCGGAAACATCGTAGTGGAATCGTTTCCCCATGTTCGTTACATACTGCACCGATATCTTCTGGAAAGAAATCTAGATGAGAGACCAGAAACTGAATTTTTAAAGACATCCTACATCCCATTTCTTTGTAGTAATCAAGTACTTCATTCATGATATATCTTGATTGATTTAAGTCTCGAAAGTCATTAAGTTCAGCCTGTGATATCAGATGCGGCTCTGTTGAACATTCTGGTACGTTAAATAGAGGTTCAGTTTCAATTTCTTTTGCGAATTCTGCATAACCATTTGAAGAATCAGAAGATGTCAATCAGAAGAAGTCCAAGATTCTGGTCCTTTCGGGATAGGAAGTTAATTATTATGTTCGACGGGTCATTAAGATGATGGTAAATTAGGATACTGCATAGTATGTTTAGACTTTGATCCAATACCTATTATATTAGTGAGGCAAAAATAACAATCCGTAATATGGTCTTTTGATACTCTTCAAACCATTGGTATTTCCAAAGTGCATTTTACGATTTGCGTCTTTTAAACAACCTGTTAACAACCTTACACAAGTCTTACAACATATATGAGGAGCCCATGTTTTGTCTTGTTTTCCAACTTTAACTTCGAAATAAAGTGCGTAAGCTCTTCGCATAAGCGCGATAAAATTACGTTTTTTCGATTTGAAAGTCAACTCTCCGTATATGTAACAAAAAGTATTGGTACTATTTACGTACTGCCTACGCATTATACTTAAAATTAAGCAAAATTAAAGTAAAAGAAAAATATAAATTACTTAGAACTCAAAGAGTTACCAGTCGCGATATAAAAAATAAAACAGATAGGGATACCTGTAGTTTACTAATACACGCAATCTATTTTGAAGCACACATTTAGGCCTGATAAGTAGGAATAAACTGATCTTAACCAGTTGTATTCGTCACCGCAGATGTATGTCGTGAGTTGACGCAATATAAAAATATTGCATATTGCGAAATATAAATTTTCATGTTACAGAAAACCTACGGGCAATAGAATAATTCTGTTTTCAGATTTGTTTTCAGCGTATCAAAATACATCTGTAATACCTAAAAGTTGCCATGTCACAAATAGTGTGTTTATCAGTGTTATTAATACAAGTTTTACTTTATGCTCTGGGTATGGCTTACGAAGCTTGGATTAAATGTAAAAATATTCGGTCCTATTATCATTCTTTTTGCGATAGATGTTTGTTTCTGTTAGACAGGATAACTTAATAACATAAATTAGTTTATTATACTTAGCCAGGGACGTGATATCCAGCTTGAGAGTAGTCTTGGTGGAGAAAGTATAATACCAGTATATGTATCATCTAAAATTAACCAAACTATGTCATTGTGTGCAAAATTATTAAAATTTAAAATTATTTTTATTACCAGAGCCGCCAAGAGGAGCTGACATCTGACACTATTGTTACCGACCCAGTTAAGAAAGGGACCAGGCCCGTTAATAATTTGTCTCTACATGTTAGGGTAACCGAGCATAAGAAGAAAGTTCAACAGGGCGAAATTTACAGTTCCAAACTGGCTGAACATGCTTGGGAAAATGAACACCATTTCCAATGGAAAGATGCTAAACCCTTAATGTATGAGGAAAACAAGTTCAAGAGAAAATTGAAAGAGTCTGCTTTGATCGAAAACTCTGGAGATGCTGTCAGCCAAGCCAGCATAGAATTTCCTCAACTCTGGCTTTCTATTATTCAAAACAATCCTCTTAATCCTCAAGTCACTAATCCAGTAACAAACAACTCATTACCACACAATAATGTGACAAACAACCTTAATCCGGTCGTTAATCCTCAGCAGGTAGTCGCGTCCCTACCCATACCTGATCCCAACCACCCAACCAATAGCAACGCACCTATAACCTGCTCCCACTCTTACAATACTAGGTATAAAAACTCGAAGAAAACTGAAATGTTTATCACTTCTCGTGATCGCTGAAGACGGAAACAGATGGTTGAGCAGTTTCCGAAACGTCCGAATTTTTTATATTACTCTTGAAGTATTATATCTTTTTGATACTAATACTCATTATATTGTACTATTCTAGCCTAGTACTATCAGCAATGGCAAACGTCCAAAATAAAGGTGTCTGCATTAATATTGGACCATTGCAAAATAATTTCAAAGATATTAATAATTTTTACATAGATAAAACAAAAAAATAATAAGCAGTGTGCCCATTTTCGGGGCGGTAAACACACTGAATCCGGTACTTCGTTTTTGGAGCAACATATTTGGGTATGTGATTGCAAAGAAAATAAAAAAAACTTTTTTGAATATAATAGTAATTATCTTACTATAATTGTTACAAGTTATTTTTTTGGTGCGCAGCATCAAAGACTATTTACGCCTAACACACCCCATGTAGATGACTAGAATTTACATTAAAAGAATACATAAAACACAAATTATAAATAAAAATCTTTATACAATAAAAGAAATTTTGCACGGACTAACACAAATAAATTAAAATAAATGTCTATTCGAAAAACTGAACAGATGAAGAGTGATGGTAAGAAACTGTAAAGGGACCTAACACCATCGGATATCACAGGTCAAGATAAATAACACATTAAAATAAATTGTAAAACTTCATACAGTAAACAATAAATTCGATTCCCTCAGGGAGAGTATCAGCCTCTCCATGAGTACCCTGTCGTAACCTAAAGCAAATGACAGGTCATAGCACAAGCCTAACCTAACCTAACGTCCTCGAAATACACTACACTGAGTTAAAAATGTAACACAGACAAATCTGTGACACGTCTTACAAATAGGAGGCTCATCACCTCGAAGGAGGTATCCATTGGTCCACCAACAGCGGCCAACACAAAACCGTGTGATGGCGGTTTTCTCCTTGTGGTTAATCCTGCACGAAGAACCCCATGGTATAACGTCCCCCTTAATCTGCCTGAACTTCACATTTTGTGAACTGTTCCAATCAGGCTGCCACTTGGCTAGCAGCAGATGTTAGCAAATATGTTACTCACATCAACCATAGGTCTGTGAGAGGCGGCTTTAACACATTTGAAACTTAAAACATTAGCCGCTTCATTGTCTTAAATTCCAACGTCGTCACCTAAAGCAACTGACAGGGCATAGTACAGGCCTAACTACCTGACATCCTCTAACTACACAAGCTGTTAAAAAGTGTAACTCAAAAAAATCTGATAAATGTCTTATAAAAAGGAACCTCCTCGCCTCAAAGGAGGTGTCTATGGATCACCCAACAGTGGCCTATATTAGTGTCTCTCAAACCTTCGACAGTTGCGGACCACTTTCAGAATTCAACACTAACCGCGGACCACCAACATCAAGAAAAACATTATTTTTGCATAAAGGCCCATTATTAATACTAACTACTAATAATACTATGAACTTTTGTGAACGCGGAGCACCAATAACCGACCCGCGGACCACCTGTTGAGATACACTGGCCTATATGAAGAAGTGTGATGGTGGTTTTCCCCCTACGATTAATTATGCAGGAAGATCCCCATGGTTTAACGTCTCTCTTAAGCCGTCTCAACTTCACATTTTTACAGTACTGCGATTTGTTGTTCGTTATTTAATAAATATTTAGAATTTACATGCTTTTTTCAGCCGATAGAAGTGATTCGTTCTGTTTTTCTTTTTCTGTAAGTTTTTAAGAAGTGGGCCCAAACCACCGGTCTGTCTCGGGCCCGGAAATTTCTTTTGGTGGTCCTGACTGTTACCTACTATTATTCGCAAAATTATAACGCGTAGTTTTATCTCTAAATTTTTGTATGTAAAAAATGTGGTACAGTTCTGAGAACTTATATCAAAATACAGCAATTACAGTAAGATAAAATACGAAAAATAATAAAGCAAAAATAAAAATAAATAAAATAAGGGGTTTGATTAAAGCAAATAATCCTTAATTTGGGTGTCGAAAATAGCAATTACCTTAAAATTTACATATCAATTTAGCTACTGATAAGCATTAATAATAGAGTGTATAGCAGTTTGTACTCTAACTATCAAATCTGGAACATGCAGATTTATAAGTCTGGATACAGAATGTAATTATATAGAGTCATTACAGAGCAATTATTACACGTACCTACATACATACATACATACTATATCAGGTATATCTTTTGCAAAATTTAATTAACAACATCCCATTCATGCTGAAATTATTTTCAAAAAGAAATTACTAAAAGGTGTTGCAAAATTATGTAAATAGAGATAATTATTTTCGTGAGGGGAAAATTATTCAACGTATAAAATGGGATGGGCGGTGTAAATTTTTAATTTTAAAAGAAAAATATACTCCTGTGATTAATTTAAAAATTGTTGGTAAATTACAGAGGGAAGGAAAAGACTCAATTATTAATTTCCGAACTTAAACAGGAAATTATTTGATGTACAATACTGCGTCATATATTTATTTTTCCAATAAATTTATCCAACAAAGAATGCAACCTTGATTAACACAACAAAAATTGTTTATTTTTATAGCTTTCTTTTTATACACGTGCACTAGAAACCAGAACAGTGTTTCTTAATTCGAAGTTTGAGATTCAAAATGCGCCCTTGTGTTAAAATAGTCAGTGGCCTACCGAAAAGGGAGGATTTGGTGCTCGTAATCTTATTTCAACATATTCTTTTGATTTAGATGGTTGCAATTTTAATATTTTTACATTTTAACCTAATACTAAATATGGCTAAGTAATTTTGCTGATACAGTGGTACCTCGAGTTACAAACCTCTCGAAATACAAACTTTTCGAGGTAAAAACTATTTTATATCCAATTTTGACCTCTAGGTACGAACCGTGATGTTTTTCTTTTTAAATGAATCAAAGCCTGTTTTACATTACATTTTTTTACTTTTTCCGCAGTACTAGAAACAGGCTACGTGTAACAAATCGAAAACTGAAACACAAAAACACACACAAGAAAGTTGTTCATTTTTAGGGTTTTGCAGGTATGACCAAAAAACCCTTATACCGTCATTTTGTCGTCTGTCTGTCTGTCTGTCTGTCTGTCTGTCTGTCTGTTCGGTAAAAATTGTAGCCAAACGGGTAAACCTAGAGAGTTGAAATTTGGCATGCTTATACAACTCTTTGACCCACACATAGAAAAAATACTAAAACATCTAAAAAACATATCCCCCTAAAAATATAAACAAAAATGTGCTCATCAAAAAAAAATATATTTTTTTAAAATTCTGAGTAGGGTATCAAATGAAAGCCCTTAGTACGTGGAGTAACGATCAAAATTTTATTTTTGCAAAATAAATTATTTTGATGCAATTTTTGCCAAAATTGTGCAAAAAAATTTTTGTCCCACACCCTGTAGCCCAGATGGTTTAAACTAAAAATCTGAAAAAATTCTAGGTAATGTACATTGGTGTGAACCGGAATAGTACAACAGGAATTTTTGATCAGATTATGTTTTCGGAAAATAACGCATTTTTTGTGTTTTTAACTAAAATGTTAAATATTTAATTCGCTATGTAACACTTCAGATAAGAAACTCGGGTAGCTCAGATGGTTTCGTAACGCACTTTGTAAATTGCAGTGCGAACGTTTACAGAGTTCGAATCCTGTTAATTTTATTTTTTTCTGTTTTTTTTTTTTTGCATTTCTATTTTGTTTAAATTATTTTGTCAAAATTCTAGTTATTTTTGGTAAATGTTGCATTTATTTTTTAAAAGCGTAAATTTAATAACCAGTGGGAAGTGTTGAAATTATAATTTAATTCTGTTTGACGAAATCAGAGGGCGGGATTTATGGTATAAGCAACCAATGGAAGCCATAGGCGCAATTTTAAAAATCTTACTGAACCTTGCTGTATAAATAAAATACTGTACATATTTAGAAACTTAAATAATGGTATTAGGCATTCGAATTAAAATTCATAAAAAAATATTTTGACATAAAATTTGTTTTGGCATCCCAAATAATCATCATTCAGTTACTAAATACCTGCAAAACCCAGAAATGTGTGAAGATTCACACTTCACATAAATTTTTTTACAATTTAAAGGAAGATTATTTTCATACTAATCATGTGAAACAGAAAATTTCATAAATAAAAATTAATATTTAATGTTATACAAAATGCACATTTATAGTGAAAAAATGCTCCTTCTCACTCCTCCATTTCTTTGCATTTAGTTGAAAATAGTTTTTTTTTTTTTTTTTTTGATTTGCTTTATTATTTTTTATTTATTTAATCTGGGAACGGATTAATAAGATATAATGGAAAAAATAAGTTTCTAGATACATAGTTTTTAAGATACGAACCGCAGTCAGGAACAAATTAAGTTTGTAAGTCAAGGTGCCATTGTATATCTAAATGTGCAACCAAAATCAGTACTAGATGTTTCCAGATGAGTAAGAAAGTTATTAAAAAAAAATATTTCTATGAGAGCTCTTAAAAATATTAGTAACGTTACCAGTAAACAACGTATTGCTAAACGATCATTATATTCGTTAAATTATTTAAAAAATTAATCTCCAAAACACCGTCTTCAAACAAGTAAGAATATTGAAAAATGGACTTTCTTAGCTATTTATATACAAATATATGCATATATGATGCTTTATATATTTTGCCAGTCCATATTTTATAGGTCCAAAAGAAGACTGAATATTATTATATAATCAATAAATGTGTACATCTTTAAACTCAATTTTGTATTTAATATGTACGAGACTAATAGAAATGAAAATTTATATTTTTGATCTAAATAAAAATAGAAAAACTTAGAATATGTATATTTAAGCGTTTGTTTTGGCGCCCCTAAGAGCTGGCGCCCTGGGCCTGTGCCCCTGTCGCCCCTGCCTTTCACCGCCGCTGTATGTATTGTAGGTGTACGTACTGCATTTTTCATCTTACTTTTGCATATTATTATAATAATTATTATCCATTAATAATAGGGCAGCTAAATATAACCTATGCAGTCGGTTGTCGTAGAACAAGTTCTTAAATCCCGGGGTCAGTTTGGATAAACGACGTTTGACTTTTTTAAGAGCTATTATGTCCTATTAAGTGGGGCTGACCAGACGGAAGTAGCGAATTCCAGATGTAGTCTAACGTAGGTAACGTACATTTTTTGTACGGTCTCTGGTGAGGGGTGATGGCAAGATTTTGACAGAGGATAGGCCTTATTAACCTGTTGCGTTCAGAAAATACTTGAAGTTACTGTAATTCCCAGATAAGTTTGCAAACTATCTTTTATTGGTTGTGTGCTATTTAGGCAGTAGTTGTGCTGAGCATTGTTGCGGCTCATGTGTAGAACATTAGTCTTTGAAATATTTAGGGGTAACATCCAGGTTGCAATCCACTTCGTCGATATCCTTCTGTAGCACCGTTCAGTAACTCTCAGAATCATCAAACAATTTCGTCTGATCAGCAAACATGCAGAGTGGAGATGTGATGACGTCTTTCAAGTCTGTGATGTATATTAAGAACATGAGTGGACCTAGCACAGATCCCTGCGGGATGCTCCTAAGGACTACTTGTGACTCAGAATTAGTCTTCTATACGCAAACGGAACAATAGATCAAAAAGAAAGACCTTAATCCACGGTAGTGATGAATGCCATAATGTTCTAATTTGCTCATTGGAACACTAGCTCTAGAACATCTTATTATTTATTTATCGTAAAGTCAATACAAAAATTTTACGTAAGTTATCTTGATGCCAACAGAAGAATTCCGTAAGATGACATGTCATACGAAACCCTTAATTTAGATTTGTAGTTTTTAAATCAGCTAAGAATTTGAATCGTTTGTAGTAATTTCGCTTAATAAAATAAATTACTTTTAAAAAAATCATGATTTACAGCAGTTAATTTGTAATATATATATATTTTAAATTTATATTGTTCTTTATTTTCATGTCAGATGAGGACCTCAGGGAGCTCAATAGCCATACTTTCGGAAGAGCCCAACATTTCTAGTTACGCGACGGCTAAGTTAAGAATTTTTAAGGTTGCACCAACTCGACCTGTGATGATAAATATTCTTAACTTCAAAAACCGTCTGGGCATTTATACTGAATATTTTATTTTTGTTGAAAACTTTTGTGTTGAAAACAAACACGAAAATTTATTGCATATTATTTACAACTCAACTCTATACATATTGCAAGAAAAAGAGACTAAAACTTTACGAAAATAGACATTGTATTATCAACTCTCTTTAATAAAGAAAAAAGTATATTTATGTCCTGTAATACAGCACAAACATAATTATATACAATTTCCTCTACAATTCTGAGAAGGGGCAATGTCCCCTTTGACCAGCACAAATTGTATTACATACTGCTACACTGTGTAATATTGGCAAAAAAATATACCGTGAAAATATTTGTTGTGTAATATTATGAGCATGACGGCATCGGTAGTGTTAGCGATAATGCTCCGCGTACAAAAAGTATTTGGTTTGAATCTCGGTTAAGGTATTACTGTATATAAAAATTCAACGATATTCAAAGTCCTTAACTTTACTGTTTATTGTGAACACTGACGTAGATTTTGACTACAAATGGTCATCTCCAAGAGTACAATACGATGTTAAATGAAATAAAATAGAATAAAATAAGTAATTAAATAAGTTCAGATATAGAGCAAAAGTCAGTTGTTCTAGGAAAATAAAAAAATTATTCATATTTATTATACGCAAATTACGTATTTAAAGGGGTTAGATCTAGGAGTGGATTGAGAAAAGGACTGAGGTTATTATTTAACATATACTTTGCGTTATTTTTTTGTTTTTTTTTTTCATATACGAAACACAGTTCACCAGTATCAAATCAATGCTATCTTTCGTAAATCCTAACCTTCAAATGACTACTGTTAAATTTTCAACCAGCAGCGTCATTTAGTTTGTATTTGAGAGTCATTGAAAGCGAACAACTTTTGCATTTTTACAAAAATGAATAAAATCGAATATCGTGCCCCTGCACTTAGATACTTGTTTTTGAAAAAGAAAACGAACGATGAAATCAACACAGAATTCAACGATGTTTATGGGGACTCTGCATCTTCGATATTAACAATTAAATATTAGACAGATGAATTTAAGCGCGATAATAAGATCATTTAACCGTCCAGGCCATCCAAAAGAGGTCACCATGCCAGAAATGGTCGATAAAATTCATGGAATGATAATCGACGATCGACGAGTGACTAAGCGCGAGATAGTTGAGGCTGCGGGAATCTCAACAAAACGGGTACTCATTTTGCATGAATATTTGGGAATGAGGAAGCTCTCTGCCAGATGGGTGCCGTATTGCTCTCAGTTGACAACAAACGCGATTCTGTCCATTTCGAAGGGATTTTTGGTGATGTTCAACTACGATAAGAAGGACTTTTTGCGTCGTTTATTAACCGTGCACGAAATATGGATCCATCACAACACACCAGAGACCAAGGAACAATCCAAATACTGGACTGCTCAAAGTCAAAGTCAAAGAAATAGTGATGGCCACAGCTTTTTGGGATGAGCACGCTATCATTCACATCGACTACTTGGAAAAGGGCAAAACTACCACGGGCGTATATTATGCAGAGCTGTTGGACAGATTCAACGCCGATTTGAAGCGAAAGCGGCCGCATTTAGCGAAGAAGAAAAAATACTATTCTACCAGGATAACGCACCGATCCACAAGTGCGCAGACGCAATGGCAAAACTCCATGAATTACGCTACGAATTGGTTCCTCATCCACCATATTCGCCAGATTGGGCCCCCTTTGACTATTAATAATGGCTCGGTGGTAAGAGTTTTGGGTCGAATGAGGAGGTTATCGCTGAAACAGAGCCCTATAACTTACACACACAGGCTCCAAAGATATAATTGCGTATGTTTTCAGCGTTAAAACGGGATATACAGTCCCTAGAAAGAATTTTTAATGCTGACTGGAACACATTGTCCCAAGGGGAGGAAAGGGTTAAGGAGAACTAGAATCTGAAATTTAATAACTCCTAACGATTGGATGAAACTTTAGATCATTTTGTTAAGAATTAATATTACTTCCAAATCACTTCCAAAAAATAAATAATTATAATAAACTACAAGATTATTTAAAACAGCATCCAAACACGTATGAAATATATACAGACGGCTCCAAAACAAACTCAAGCGCTGGTTTCTCAATCTTTGACCCGCAATGCAACAAAATAATAATGCATCTATCTCAAAATTCTTTTAATAGATTCCATATAGAGTTATTGGCCATATATCAACCCACACAATATATCTTACAACTGCCAAATCTCCTGAACAAAACATCAGTTGCTATATTTTCAGACAGCTATAGCGCCTTACAGAAAATTGCAAATCCTGGATTCAAGAACAATGAACCAATAATATATAGAATAATTCATAACATCCATCTATTCAAGAACAACAAGGACACAGAAATTAAATTAATATGGATTAAAGGGCACTCCGATATACCGGGCAACATTATAGCGGACAATAAGGCCAGAGAAGCTGCAAAACATGGCACAGTCATTAATGAATCACACTTTCCGACTGAATATATGTCAACTATAACAAACAGCTGTTACACCGCATGGCAAACTGAATATACCCGGCAATCGGAAAATAAAGGAGAATTTTATCATAACTTGCAAAGAAGGATTAAGACACCATGGTACAAAACTGTCTCATTTTCCAAAAAATACAGCTCTGCAATCTGCAAAATGCGCTTAAACCATACGCTTGCTCCTGTACATCTGTGTAAACTTAAAATAATTGATTCGAACACATGCACCCATTGCCAAAATGCAGTTGCAGATACAAATCACCTAATATTATCCTGCCCAAATTTCCAGGCACAACAAATACAGTTTATAGAATCCCTAATTAAAAACAAAATAGTACTTCCAACCGACATGAATATTATATTAAAAACTAGAAACATTAACATATATATAGCCCTATGCGAATATTTAAAAAACACTAAAATACAAATATAAATCATTCTCATTAAATAATATCTCTATTCTCTATTGTAAACCTTTCTAAGACCCCCCTCCAACAACAATGTTGTTACAACATATCTCCTAGCTGCGTCGGGTCTCGCCAGCGACCTCCCAGCTCCCTTCAATCATCCTTCCCCCACTCCTACTCATGTACATTAAATAAAATTACAAAATAGCTCCAGACCAATTGCCCTAAATGTAAAGGTCCGAAATGAAAAAAAATATATATATATATATATATATTATAATATGATAAGAATTACTTAGTTATACCTGCGAAGCTTTAAAAATGAGTACCTGCTTATACAAGAATAATAGGAATGGTCAAAGTACCTCCCTGACCACGTGCCTTTTATATAAGACTGGAGGTATTCGATACCAGAATCTTTTTCTGAACTATTACTGTACTACCAAACCACGTTAAAATTTCGTAATGAATGCCAAGTCAAGAAATGTAATAGTTTAAAATAACTTAAACTAGGTATCGATTCTTTAATGTCTCACAAAATATTCCATTGTATATTTTTATTTTGTGACATTATACAAAGTATAACACTGGAGCTAAACATAACCTCATTTGCATTAAAAAAAGAACCATAATGTTATTACAGAACATGTGTATCACTAGTCAATTTGTAGATCTATAGATACAGTCTATGTAATTTTAAGTCCATTCGTAATACAATATAATGAAGGGGCAGTCAGTCAGATTAGTGTCGAAGTTTGTCAGTGTACTGTTCTTTGACATGAAACACGATACGTTTTACATTTATTTGACGATGTACACTATTTAATTTGTGTTCATTATTAAAAGATATATTCTCATGAGACTGTTATGTTGAGGAGTGACGCATCGTTTTTTATGACGAAGTGCGTTGCAGCTAAACTACCAAAGAGCATCGAACTGATTCTTGACTCATTGATCATAAAATTATGTACAGTAGTTTTTGCTCGTAAAATTTTATTTTTTTGGAATAAATTACTCTGCACAAATAGGCACTAGAGAATGGGTGTGAAGTTATTGTTTTTTTATATATATTTTTGTTTCGTTTTATTTTCCCCCTCTTTGGTTTAACGTTCTGTCTTTCCCTCTCTTCTTGGACACTGTCGCTCTGGTTGATTGTGTTCATATACATAAAAAAATGATTTTATAAAGAGCTAGTTTTTTCTGTTAGTATTATATACAAGGTGATACATATAACGTATAGGGATTATAACTTTTCTTTTAATACGTCGTGTGCATGGTGCGGATTTTGTAAGAGGAATATACGAGAGTTACCTTTTAAGTTTTTACAAACGACCACTAGATGGCAACATTGAAATGTGTCATTACTATATACGTTAAATTTGATATTTGTTATTGTGAAATCAGTAGCAGCTTATAAATAGACCAAGTAGTTTGTTGACAGTGAGCATTTAACAAGTTTGTGGGAAAAATGGATATTATTCGTGAAGGTTTTCGTTGGATGGTTATTTACGATTTTAGTAAAGACCTAACTCAACAATGCATAGATTCGCTTCGTTTAACTTTTGGTAATGAAGCACTATCGGAAAAGACTGTTTACAATTGGTTTGCAGAATTTCGTCAAGGTCGTGCGTCCGTCAGTGATGAATCTTATGAAGATCGACCAAAATCGGTTGTGATTCAAAAAAACATCGATGCTGTACGCAAAACGATTGAAGAATATCGGCATGTGACTTACCGTGAGATAGAGTCATATTTTGGCATATCGCAGACTGCAATACATTCGAATTTGCATGAAAATTTAGCTGTGAAAAAGATCTGTTCTCGATGGATTCCGCATAATTTGACTGAAGCTAAAAAAAATTCTCGTGCTGACTGGTGTCAGGGAATGCTAAAAAAAAATCAACCTAGGCAAAATCCGTATACAACATCAATACAGGTGACGAAGCTTGGATTTATTTATATGAACTGGAAACTAAGCAACAATCCACTGTTTGGGTCTTCTAAGATGAACCGAAACCCACAAAAGTTCTTCGTTCACGAAGTACTTCCAAGAAGATGATGGCTTGTTTCTTTGGTTCTCATTGCCCGTATTCACCTGATTTATCCCTTAACGACTTTTTTTTGTTCCCCAATGTCAAACAAAAAATGCGTGGACAGCGAATTTCATCTCCTCAAGAAGCTGTTGAAGCAATCGAAAACCATGTTTTTGAGATATCAGTTTCAGAGTGGAAAAAATGTTTCGAGAATTGGTTTGCACGCATGCAAAATTGTATAAATCTTAAAGGCGAATCTTTTAAAAAGCAATAAAACAGTGTGACCAAAAAAAAATCTTTCTTAGTTTTTGTAAAAACTTAAAAGGTAGCCCTCGTAATGTGACTTACGGTGCGTTAGCCACGAATTCGTACAATGTGCATCCCAATATTCTGGTTTAAATTTAATATCTGTAGGTAATTTTCATATTTAATTTTATTTTATCTACACTGTTTTCCTTTCCCAGCCGTACCATGTACCGTTGCGTTGTAGTAATTTACCACCAAATTTTTTCGTTAATTGATAATGCATCACCGTTTACACTTTTAGCCGCAAAATAATCCTTCAAAATCTCAATTTTTCAAGAAACAGAACAATGATTGACCATTCGAAAAACTTCGTTCATGACTTTAGAGCCCAATGGGAGAACTGGAAACTATTCCACATGTACAACAAACGTGTTCAGCTACTCTGTCCAATATTCTAAGTACACGATGCATCTTCTCTCTCGAAGTATTGCTGCACGCTTGAGTATTTTCTTCTCCAAAATATATATTGCTTCAAAAATCAACTTTCGCCAAGTAAGACGATTTGTAGTTGTTTATTCCCAGGACATGATTCTGTTATCATATTCCAATTTAGAGTACAGGATCTGTTTAGCAGATGACCATCTTCCATTTGGATAACATGAGCTACCCATTTTAAGTTATAGTGTTTCAATGCTTCGCATATCTGTTTAGTTACGTATCTTGCCACTTAATTTTAAGTATTTAATTCGGAGATCTCTTATGTAACTTTTCCAACTGGTGTTTAAGTCGTTTATATAAACACCACTATTATTTTATGTGTAATAATACACGGAACCACATATACACGAGTATCCTACAACTGTCGCTGTTTCTTGTACACTCTTCGATTGTTCATTCGGTCGTCACAGATTTTTATTTAATTATCTTGCCACCATTGGTTTAGTTTAATGTCATCCATTTTCTTCACAGACTTACTTTTCTTTTTTTCTCTTTGATAGAGTCCAGTCCATGTTTTCTTGAGCCATCTCATGTCGTTCATTTTATTAACGCGTTCGTACCAAAATGTCTCTTCCCTTTTATCTTTTATTCTTTGCATTCATCTTTGCATCTATCTAGAGTTGTCTGAATTTTTCGTAGATAGTCTATCTATGTTTGTATCAATGTATTTTTGTCGGATTTTCTTTTCTAGTATCCAAGATTTTGAGGAATTGTGAGGTTTAACAAATACATAGGTGTACAACTTTGCTTCCGCCGTTTTTTCCGAAATTCGAGGCTTTATTGTAAAAAACTGGTTACTTAAAGTATTATCCATCGCCGGCCACTACTTTCTCCCATCTTTCGGGCAGCATACGAATCCCGCGTTGAAAAAATTGGTCATCTTTTGAAGCGATCCACGAGTCGATCCAATTTTTTTAATTTTTCATAAGACCGGAAGTACTGGTCAGTCAGACCGTGTGCCATTGTTCGAAGAAAGTGATAGTCAGAGGGAGCAACGTCTGGAGAATACTGCGGGTGGGGTAGGACTTCCCATTTCAATGTATGCAGGTATGACTTGACCACTTTCGCAACATGAGCTCGAGCATTGTTATGCTGCAAAATCATTTTATCGTGTCTCTCGTTGTACTGAGGTCGTTTGTCTTTCAATGCCCGGCTCAAACGCATTAATTGCGTTCGATAACGAACGCCTGTGATTATTTCAATCGGTTTTAAAAGCTCATAATACCCTACGCCGAGCTGGTCCCACCAAATACAGAGAATGACCCTGGAGCCGTGAATATTCGGTTTGGCCGTCGACGTGGAAGCATGACCGGAATATCCCCATGATTTTATGCGCTTGGGGTTTTCGGAATGAACACATTTTTGGTCCCTAGTCACAATGTGATGCAGAAATCCCTTTCGTTTTTGTCTTTCAAGCAACTGTTCACAAGCAAACAAACGCCGTTTAACATCTCTTGGTTTCAACTCATACAGCACCCAATTTCCTTTCTTCTGAATCATTCCCATGTCTTTAAGGCGTTTTGAAATTGCTTGTTGAGTCACTCCCAATGATCGTGCCAATTCTTCTTGACTTTGACACGAGTCTTCATCAAGTAATGCCTCCAATTCTGCATCTTCGAAAACCTTCTATCTTCCACCAGTATGCCGGCCTTCGACGTGAAAATCAGCGTTCTTGAAGCATTAAAACCACTCACGACACGTTCTTTCACTAATAGCGGCCTCACCATAAGTATTTGAAAGCATTCGATGAGCCTCAGCCGCAGATTTTTTCATATTGAAGCAGAAAATTAAAACCTCCTGCAAATAACAAGAATTTGGCTAGTAAACTGATATTTTCAATCGAGAATAATTTTATGATGCAGACACAAATCGACTAATGTTTTTATGGGGTTATGTTGACAGACGCCAAAGTTTATTGTATGACGTCTATGATCTATTTATTTCGACCACTACTTACTGCTAAAGCCATCTATAAGAAAACGGCGGAAGCAAAGTTGTACAACTATATAAAAATGTGATAATCTATATGCCACATTCATAAACCTTTCCATATTTTACCCCTTGAAAATATTAAAATCCCTAATGAATGGGGAAAAACAGAACTGGATACTTCTTTATTATTATAATAAAATATTTTTTTATGGTTTGCAATTTACTTCATTAAGCATCGTAATAGTACTTTTTTTCACCATAAAACCCTTGAGATGACTTTATATAGCATCACACATCTAACATTAAGTCAATTTTAAAAGTAATTTATTTCTTTGTCACCAACCTTTATTTACTAAGAGTAACAACCGATATTAATCTGTAATAAATTTCATACAAAATGACTCTATAAATATTTTATAGGAGGATACTCAATTATATTGACGAAAACCACTGGAGTTTTGTTTTATGATGAAAATGATCCAATCATGATAACGCAACGGACATTTTCCTCAAATAAAAACGAAAATAAAAGAGTAGAGGTTGGATGGATTTGGCTGAGACTGAAGTGTTTCCAGTTGATAAAAATATTGAGAAAAAACTGTGGCTTCTTGCCAGTTCAACCGTACTATTTAACATAGTTTGCTTCATGTATGATATTCATAATAATGGAAGATGAATTTAAATGAGTAATTTAGAAGAATATTATGGAAACTGTTTGATTGATAAGGTAATAGATATTTTAGCTATTTATGTAACAAGTGAGTGAGGTTGATAAAGTCTGAGTAATTACGAGTTTTTATTAAAATATGTTGATTATAGGACGAAAAAAAGTTCTATGGTAGGCCTTGAATCCTATTTTTTAAAATACTAAGTTGGCAATTCTATGCTTCTTATTATTTTTTAGTATTTATTTCAATAATTAAAATACAAATATGTGTATATTTTTACAGATATATGTTTGTTTTGAATATAACCTCAAACTTGGACGTCAAATGTCATTTAAATTATTATTATTATTAGTATCAGAATATAAAGAGCAAAAGCTAAAACGTTTGTTATGCTCAAGAAGACAACAAAAATACAAACATATTAGTATATAATTAAAAATAACATAGAGTTTATAAATTCAATAAAAGGGCTATTCGTGATTTGAAGTTGGTGGACGGCGTTGACACAGTGCTCTCGGGTAAGGCATTCTATGGGTCAAACACTCGATTAGTCAGAAAATTCTGTTGCAGTTGCTTTCCGTACTTCTCGTGGTGAAGCTTCAGAGACTGATCTCTAAAGGATGGTTTCCAATTGACGTAGACGTAGAACGTAGAAATAAAACGTAAAACGTAGATTTCTTTGCTTTGGTTTCCAATAAATTTAGAACATTGTACCGAAAGTTAAGTTAACCTCTTTGTAAAAGAAGTTTCTTAAAAAGTATAGAATAACATGTATTCGTCAAACAATATGGACGACGCTAGCAATTTTTATTATTACTGCTAATTAGTCGCAAACAACGTCGTAAACACAGAATATCTAAAGCACAATGGCAGTTTAGACCAATTTTGGAACCAGGACCACCCCGTTGGTGTACATAAGATACCCCAAATTACGCTCATTTGTTGCGTCGCCCGTATGCAGCGCACACGCTGCGGCCCTGTACGCCAAAAAGTTTCCACAATTAATTTATCTATTGTACAAACGACATTTATTTATTTATTTTGTATGTTTTGTCATTTTCTATTATTTGTTCCTATTGGCCGGACGTAAAAACTTAGACGAGAAATTAAAAAATATGAATATTCTACGTGAACGTTTCTACGTCTACGTCCATCTACGTCTGATTGGAAACCATAGCATTCATTTTCCTATTACTTATATATTCACGTAGACGTAGAATTCTACGTCTACGTCAATTGGAAAGCATCCTTTAGACGTTGGTGGGCGTTAATGGTTATAAACTTCTGAACATTTGCTGCTTATGATTCTCATAACATTTTGATGCTACACACCAAATTTGTCCACTCATATTGTATTCTAATAGAATAGGTAAATATTTATATACTATTTTGTAATGCAATGTTAACTATAGTAATGCTATTTCAGCACCTAATGACTGATAATAAATATATTATCTGAAAATGCCGTACGAGTTTTAGTTTATCGTATATTCATTGGATATTACATAGTCTACATATAATTGTTAAGAATATGGTTCTGTAGAATAAGGAGCTGGTGGCTGATTTTTTAACCAATCGAGTGTTTGAACCATGAAATGCCTTGCCTGGTGGAACCGTGTCAGCACCGTCCATCAACTCCTTCAAATCACGAATGACCTTCTTATTGAATTTGTAAACTCACTATTTTTATTTTATCCTAATTTGATGTGTAGAATAAAAATGTTCGGGAATCATAAGCAGCAAATATTCATATGTCTATAACCATCAACGCCCACCAACGTCTTAGAGGCCACTCTCTGAATCTTCGCCACGAAAAGTACGGGAAGCAACTGCAACAGAATTTTCTAGCCAATCGAGTGACCGCCGGGCGATCTTCCTAGTTATTGCTAGACACGCCAGGATTCTTTCCGAAAATATTTATCGCAGGTGTATAATAATGGGGTTACACGTGGAGTCAGTCATTCCGTAAGTAAGTATATAGTCGACAGCCTGCAGTGAAATATCAAAGAGTAGAAGCTACCAAGTGAAGTTGAGATATTTGTATTGAACGGGGATATTAATTAATTAATTAATTGTGTTGTTGTTGCTAACGACCTGTCGTTTAAATATTCGGTTATAAATATATGCAGGGACGTTACTGCCTGGGGGTCCAGGCGTTCTAAGAACTCTGGAACCGTCCTTTGAAGATCAAAATATACTAGAACAAAATGTATTTGAAGGGCAGCAAAACATGTATTGGAACCTCGGTATGAAGAATCCTCGAACCTTTTTGAAATCATCGTACATATATAATTAGCTAGTGTGTGTTTGTGACCTGGGTAACACTGTGACGTCATTTTTCCTAAGGTTCTCGTGATTGGCTAAGTGGGGACGCTTGAGGTCTCTTGATTAACAGGTATTTTGCAGATTTATTCTCTAAGAATCTATGAATATTAACATATAGAAATGTGTAAGATTTCGTAGGCATAAACAAGAAACTATAGATACTACTATATGATTTGACCGATACGAACAATATTTTGCAGATTTATTCTCTAAGAAACTGCGAATTAAATAACATATAGATATATCTAGGATTTCGTAGGCATAAACAAGAAACTCTAGACACTCGTATATCCTATGATAGATATGAAAAATATTTTGCAGATTTATTTTCTAAGAATCTGGGGATAAAATAACATGTAGAAATGTCTAGGATTTCGTAGGCATAAACAAGAAACTCTAGACACTCCTACATTCTTTGAGTGAACAATATTTTGCAGATTTATTCTCTAAAAAACTACGGATAAAATTACATATAGAAATGTTTAGGGTTTCGTAGGCATAAAAGAGAAACTCTAGACACGCCTATATCCTTTAACCGATATGCACAATATTTTGCAGATTTATTCTCTAAGAATCAACGAATATAATTACATACGTAAATGTCTAGGATTTCGTAGGCATAAATTAATTTTGCTAATTTAAGTTTTCCCATCTTAAAAAGTTCATGAATAAATAATCTAACTATATAATTAGCAAGTGTCTGTATGTAGTGTCGGTAACATTATGACGTCAATTTTTCTCATGATTGGCTAACTGGGGACACCTTGTCTTTTGATTGGCTGACAGGTTACACCCTCTCCCGTGATTGGCTAACGGGTGATATCCTGTTCCGTGATTTGCTGACCGGCGATGAAATTAAGACACGTTAAAAAATAAAACCAAATACACATACAAACAATAGAAATTTTTATATTATAAATCCGTCATTGTTGACGGGTAATAACCTAGTCGTTTAATAAAAGTATTAATAATTTGTAGTCACAGATTCTCGTTAAAACATGTATTATTTGCCAAACTATTCTACGTTTTCAAGAGACATATATTTATTTTAGTTAATATCTCATAAATTATCAATTTGGGGGAGGGGTAAATTCTAAACTTTTTTGAAGATTAAATAATAAAGTATCTTTTAATATAATAATAGACCGGAAGTCTATCTACAAAAAGTATAAATTTTGATATATTTCCTAAAATTGAAAGAAGATAATTCAAATAGACTACTAAAAATTCTATATATTTCATTTGAACTATATATATTTTTTTTCTGTACCTCCGAACATCCGAAAACTCATAATCCCTCTATCTTGTTACAGTCTTTATAGGTATATATTATTGGGAGTTACATAACTGGACTGAAGCTACTGGACAAAGTCATAGAACGGGCTCTGTAGAATGTGCACGGAAGAAGAGAAAACCTTGCAGCATTTAGCGAACAGATGCAGAGAGATGGCAGTCTGGGAGGATGAAATAACAGAACTGATGAGTGAGGAAGACAAGGGAGAAAGATGGGCAAGATAACTGGAGGCAAGAAGGAAGGAGATACAAGAGAGAAGCCAGAAGGTGAACAGCAAGAAAGAGAGGGACACTGGCAGAAGAACAAAGAAATGAAATAAAAAAAAATTTAATACATTAATTTTATTTATTTTTTATTTCTTTATAATTGTTTGTTAATTGTTTGTAATTGTTAATACCCTAAACGCCGCAAGGCCTAGGGGAAATAAAGAATATAATAAAAATAATAATAATTAGATAGAATTTTGAATGAAGAAATTAGAAGAATATGGGTAAATACACATACATCGGAAAAAAAGCCTAGAATAGTTCGATTATAACATGTGATTAAAAAAAATATATCTATTAGAGTAGGCCGACAAAACAAATCACGTATGTCTTTGGAAAAATTTGGAAGGTTAGAAATGCTCACATAACCTTTGACACTACAGAGCTATTGAGCAGCTTTAAATTTTTCTTTAACCCTTACGTTACGGTGTCCTTTGGTTGCGGTGTGGGGTACAAATGTACCCCATTTTTATTTTATCGTAAATAAATAATTTATTTATAATTTGTATTCAGGTTTACTATGGAATATATTAAAAATGTTTTTTTAGCTGAAATTACAATATTTTCAATTGCAAGTTTGTCATACGCCGAACATTCGTAAAGTCTTGTTTCATACTAACCAATTAAATTTCTAGCAAAGCATAGTATACGCCCAACCTACTACTGCTACGTAGAGATTCAGACTGAATTGCTTGTTTATGCGTAGCTGCTTTGCAATAATCAGGGAATTTACCCGAGCTGACTCCGCCCTTTACTTAAAAATAACCAATAAAATTCATGAAAAATAAATTAATTTATATTAGGTGTTTAAAATAAAAAATTAAAACAATATTTACCTACATTGTTTCATAAGTTGGTAAATAAAGTATTTATGGTATTTATAAAACTCAAGAACGATTATTTTATTCAAATTTTGTGGGGTACATTTTTAATAGCAAACACTTAGAGTTAAACACTTAGATTTTCTTAAAAATAAATTGTTTATTTATTAATTTACCTTTTTATAAAATAGCAAGTTAAAATTGACCCAAACACTTAATCAAACAACTTCATATAAATATAAAATAATAAACTTATAAACTAAACAACATGGGATATCTTCATCAATCAGTTTCGGATTATCATGTTAATTGATCTAAATGATTAAACTCAAATTGATTAAACTTGCTAAACTGTCAAAAATGACAGTAATAAACAGTTTTTTGTTGCTTTTTTATCTTCAACATGCCTCCATATGTGCGCCTCATCGTTTAAAATGCTTAGTTTTATTATCCGTAATACCAGGTATTTACTTACATTGCTGCCATCTTTACTCCCTGCTATCCCTTTGTTCGATCCAAACTTGAATATTGTTCTATAGTTTGGGATCCGATTTACGACGTCCAGACAAATTATTTGGCAACGGATTCAGCACAAATTCCTTAAATTAATTTATTTTAGACCCATTAGTTCTTACCCTCTTCCTAAACTTGTTTATGAATCCTTATTTCAATTTTTCCTCCCAACCCTTATCCTTACACAGTAAACATAATTCATTGTCGTTTTTTAAAAAACTTATATCAAACAGAATTGAAGATCCTGCACTTTTCCAGTTTTAAAATCATCTTATCTCCCTGGTCCATCTTCGTAACTCCTTACTTTTCTTTTTACCGCATGCACGTACTAATCTCTTTTTCAAATCATCAATAAATGCATGTGTTTATGTTATCTTACAGATATTCGACATATTCATCTATATTACGATAACTTCTTGGTTTTTCCTTCATGCAGTTACTATTTGAACTTCTATTCATTTCCTAATTTTTTTGGATTTTTTAAAATTGTTTCTTGATTTATTATTATTATTATTATTTTATTGCTATAAATTCGAACAGAATGCTCTTTCTCTGAAAACAGCCACTAACGTCACGAACGCAGATACCAGATTTTTTCAGTGGTTGTGTTCGTTAATAACGGATTGAGAACCATCTACAAGTCATATTGCCATTACTTGGCACATATACGATGACTTCACTAGACGGACCTGTTGACTCATTGACCTGTTCTCGTTGAAAAAACACTCTAACACAATATTATATGTTTTTAGGAGAAAAAATTATCTGAAAAAATCTCAATATTGTGTATTTATGGGAACCGGAATAGTTCAACAGGATTTTTTACAAAGTTTAATGTTTGGAAAAATTGATTTTTTGGGTGAAACTTTTTTTTAAATTTATTTTTTGTTATCAAAAGAAAACTCTTAATATGCAGATGAAAAGTAGCTTTTAAAAATTTCTTTATCGTAATACGAATTTAGATAAAATTTTGCTAAAAAGGCCCTGGTCGCGCACCTTTTAACTCTAAAAATCTCAAAACATTCTTCTGATTAATGCACATTCATGTGAACCGACATAATACCACAGAAATTTTTGATCTGATAAGATAGATAGATAGATAGATAGATAGATAGATAGATAGATAGATAGATAGATAGATAGATAGATAGATAGATAGATAGATAGATAGATAGATAGATAGATAGATAGATAGATAGATAGATAGATAGATAGATAGATAGATAGATAGATAGATAGATAGATAGATAGATAGATAGATAGATAGATAGATAGATAGATAGATAGATAGATAGATAGATAGATAGATAGATAGATAGATAGATAGATAGATAGATAGATAGATAGATAGATAGATAGATAGATAGATAGATAGATAGATAGATAGATAGATAGATAGATAGATAGATAGATAGATAGATAGATAGATACTTTATTCTTGCCTTTCGGCTTTGAATAATAATTATTTCGAAAGTTAACGAATTATTTGCAATACCGTGCTCACAATATTTATCTGACTGACTGGAGCACTGAAGAGTTATGACTGGGATATGATGCGAGCGCATCTCAAGTACGGTTCTTGAGTAAAAGTCTTTAGATTGAAGCTCGTGGATTATTCTTTCAAAAGTTATCGAACTTATAATTTTTAATATGTTCCCACTATTTGACTTATCGCTTACCTACTATGAAATACCTACAAAACTCTGAAACTCTGAAATGTGTGACTATACACACAACAAATTTTTTTATGTATTTTATTTTATTCATTATTCTTTCGCATTGTATTATCAGTTTTAAACTTTTATTTTGGTATCAATTTGATATAAATTTGAAATAAAATTAGTAATAAGCTATACATCAAATTTTGCACCGAATTTTTATTTACCACTAGCAGTGTACCCGCTGCTTCGCTACCGAAATAAAGTAGTCGTAGCCCGCTTAGATCTGGCCCATTTCGAAATCGGTTCAAGACTGGTTGCTACGAATCGTTTTATATTCAAATATATTTATTTGTTTTAATCTACAATTGTATTAATATGTGCTTCTTATACAAATAATTTAAGTACGAATTTCTTTGTAAACATTGGTAGTACAGACATTTAATATCAACACGTATAAGTATCCCGATGTGCTAACCTAGGAAAATGCCCATGTGAGAATCATTGCCAAAGGCAGCGCCAGTCACGTAAAGCATTTTATGTTGCACCTTACGAAATTATTTATTATAATTTTTATGATATTTAGTATAATTACTTCGTGATTATTCCTGATTTATAAATCGTACCTATATAGATCAGAGCACTTTTTTTCGTTAGTAAATATTCTTGCCACCGAAGTAAGTTTTCTTCGTATTGCTTTAGGGGGTTACAATAATGTTCAATAGCGAATTTAACGTTACAATTGTCGTCTAAAATGAAAATAAAGAAAATTGTGATATATATCCTCGGGAACATTTTTGTTGCAATATTAAACCCAAAATTCGTTAATATAGGTATATTTTGAATATGTGTATCTTTTATAGTTTAAATATTTCTTAATTGATCGGAAAGCTGGTGTCTTACCGCGATGATATATAGCTTAAAATCTTTCCAGACAAATTTGGAATACGCTGTTGCAAATAGCACTAAAATCGGTTTATCCGTTTTTGAGTTTTAATACATATACCGATTTTAAACAGACGCCTATGTGCCAAAAAGAAATGAAACAGGTCACTTGAAGGGTTTTATGAATATCTATGAATCTAGATTTACCTTGTATGGGTTGATCAGAGCAAAATACTGAACCTCGTTTTTGTACATGTGTATGGGTAATCTTTGTAACCAAAAACCAAGTCGATAGCTCATTATAGGTCTGAGATATTGAGGAATCCGTGAAAGAAACATTTCACCACATTAGGGGTCGAATTTAAAAAAAATCTTTCTTAATAGGTGCTCACATCATGGAAGGAACATTCCTTCCTCCACGAATTTCATGTTTCTATGTCCAGGGGGCGTTCTATTGAATAAAAAATAATAATTTACCCTTTTAGGCGTGAAAATTTAAAAGAAAACTGTCAAGAAGTTTCTAAGATTTTAAAAAGACATCTATATGCCAAAATACAATAATATAACTCAACATACATAGGAAATACGAAGGGTTCTATAATTCACTCCGAATACATAATAAATTTATCCCTTTAAGGGTTGATTAGAACAAAATCCTGAATTTAGTTCTTAACATTTGTATGTGTAAACTTTGTAAGCAAAAACTAAGTCAATATCTCATTGGGCCTAAGAGATATTGAGGAATCCCTGAAATCACTTAACAGCCCCTTAGGGGTCGTATTTCGAAAATTCTCTTCTTAGTGATCGCTTACGACATGGAGGAAATATACTTCTCGAATTTCATGTTTCTAGGTCTAGTGATTTGGGCTGAACGTTGATGAGTCAGTCAGGTCATGTATTTATATACATATGTATATAAGAAAATTTTATAAATGATATACCTATATACAGAAGAAGATTAAACAGAAAAGATTTGTTTATTTATTTATTTATATTATTGATATTGTAACAACTTCTGTTATACACATGTTTAATGTTAAGTCAATATTAAGAGATATTTCAAGTTTATAAGTAGCGCTCCTTCTGTCCCCCTAAATATTCAGAAGCTACACTAAACAGAAAATAATCGTTCTTCAATCAAAGTCTTTATAAATTATCTTTATAAATTGTTGATGTAAAGTAAATAATAAGCGAGATATTTCCAGTATTTTAGTTTTAGCACCTCCCCCATCTCCCTTCCCCTGCTTCTTAACCAATTGAAAAATTTATAGGATAACATGTATTTGTATTTTTATTTTAAACAGCTTTTCTCATGTGCGTTTTTGCTGTTAAGTCAAAAGTAAATGAGATATTTCAAAAGTTTAGTTTTAGGTTGTCCCTTCGTAACTCCCGTAAATCAATCCAATAAAATAAAAATCATTAAAAAAAAATATTTGTTTTCTTATTACAGTGAAACCTCTATCTATCGTTCCTCGAATAATAATTTTCCCGTATACCTATATCGTTATTTCTTGCGGTTCCGAATTAATTTCATACAAAACACGCAAAAATAGATCGCATCGATCATTTCTCTCTGTATCATTTTACCGCATTCATCGTTTAAATTACGCAGCAAATTTCGTGTTTTTTCAAATTGAAAACTTTTTTTATGCGCATTCGATAACTGATGCCGAAAAAAATTTAATTTGTAACACCGAAAGAATATTGATTTCTAACGGCAATATAAAAAGCCAAAAAGCAAATGACGATGAAAGATTATATACAATACAAAGTATAATTTTTTTTGTCGGCATGCAGCTTCCTTTTTTATTTTGTTACGATATTTTTTATTTAAAATTTTATTTAGAATATATATGTACGTACATATTAAACATTTAAATATGTATTAATGTGTTTTTCATTGTTTTCCCGCATCCATAGTTTATTTCAATAGGTCCCTTCAAAAACGATAGATAGAGGTTTCACTGTATAAGCAATTTTTCTGTCAAGTCTACGTCTTAAGTGATACCATTTTTTTTCTTCTGATTTTCGATTTGCCTCCTTATATTGACTGCATTTCCTACCTATATACCAAATTCCAACTCGGTACACACAGATTTTCTGTTTTATATATATAAAAGATTTAAATAAAAGAATAGAAAAAAAAAATAAATAAAAATAACAAAGTTCATAAAAATGCCCTAAAATAAAAAACCAGAAAACAGGTGCTCCACTTTAGTCTCGCTCTGCATACACTAATCAAAAATTTTACTAAATAACAATATATAAATCTTATCAGCTAGAGCAGAGCAATGATGAATCGCGCCGAACGACATTGAACGATGTTTCACGAACTTACTATAGTTGTCCAAACAACCATTGAAACGAAATTCCCGCGATCTCGCTGAGCGCATCATACATACTTCGATGGTCCAATATAATTAAAAACAAAATTATTAATTTCTCGTTTCTGATGGGACTTTTTTGAAATTTTCGATTTTTCTAGTTATGATGAAAGCATTCCCTACCTGTATGCAAAATTTCAACTCGGTAGCATATCTGGAAGTGGGTTAGAACTTCCGGACATAGCCACAAATATTGTCTTTTATATATAAAGATTATTATTGTAAGAAAAAACCAAGTCGATATCCTATTGATCCTAAGAAATATTAAGGAATCCTTGAAATCACATGTCACACCTTTTCACCCTTTGGGGCTGAAATTAAAAAAAAACTGTCAAAACTTTTTCGAAATATTTTAAAAATACACCTATGTGCCAAAAAGTAATGTCACATCTCAACAATCACAGGAAATACGACGGGATGTATAATTCACTCCAATTGTAGATTCACCCCTGTAAGGGTTGATAAGAACAAAATCCTGAAATTAGTTTTTCGGTATTTATATGGGTAATTTTTGTAAGCAAAAAGCAAGTGGATATCTTATTGGTCCTAAGAGATATTAAAGAAACCTTGAAATCACATATCACCCTTTTTCACCCTTTAGGGGTGAAATTTTAAAAAACTGTCAAAACCATTTCGAGATATTATAAAAAGACACTTATGTGCCAAAAAGAAACCTTATAACTCCACAAACACAGGAAATAAGACGGGTTGTAAAATTCACCCCGATTGTAGATTCACCCCTTTAGGGGTTGATTAGGGCAAAAAACCGAAATTGGTTTTTCGGCATTTATATGGGTAATACTTGTAAGCAGAAACTAAGTCGATATCCCATCGGCCCTAAGAGATATTAAGGAATTCGTGAAATCACATTTCACCCCTTTTCATCCCTTAGGAGTGAAATTTCGAAAAATCCCTTCTTAGTGGGTGCTTACGTCACGGAGCGAATATACTCTCCAAATTTCAAGTTCCTAGGCCCAGCGGTTCGGGCTGGGCGGTGATGAGTGAATGAGTCAGTCAGTCAGGACACTTGCTTTTATATATATAGATAGAAGATAGATAGATATATAATAAACATACATCCGTTCGCAACAGTTGTTTAGGTTAGACTGACTGTAAACTAAATGCAACCTCAGGCTTCGGGTTATAACAATTACGCACGAAAATGCACGATGTCCGAAGCTGCACTAAAGCCATCCAACTAAATATTTCTCAAAACTATGTTAATGCCCAAATATAAATAAAAACAAAATTCATGAATATCGTTTCTAATGCGATTTTTGTTATCGTTATACAGACGGCATTTTCTACCTGTAAACCAAATTTCCACACTCATCAAATTTGCATAAAAACTCAGTACCATATGTGGGTTACAATTTCCGAATATTTTCTATTTTATAGATACAGAAAATAGATGTTTTTAAACAAAAATAGAAGAATGAGCAAGTAGCCCACACTGAAAAAATATGGCTATCAATCGCATTTAAATCAATATTCGTAAAAAAAAGATACAAAAAAAAATAATTATAATAAAAATAAGTTAAGAAAACTCCGTTAAAAATAATTATCCAGAAAACAGATATTCAGCTTATGTCTCGCTCTACATACACGAACCATAAGTTTTGCTAAATAACAATAACAATTTATTATCAGCTGTAACCAAACACCGGTTTTATTTTCTACAATGTTTACGTCCTGATAAAGGTTATTCTCGGGCCGAACACTTCCGATATTTAGCGAACACTCACGATGTTCATACAGTTAGACAGTCAACTATTGAATGAAAATTCCTATCCGGTCACTGCATATGTGATAGATATACCAATGGTCGAATGTAATTAAAAACAAAATTATTAATTTCTCGTTTCTGATGGGACTTTTTTGAGATTTTCGATTTTTCTAGTTATGATGAAGCCATTTGCTACCTGTATGCAAAATTTCAACTCGGTAGCGTATCTGGAAGTGGGTTAGAATTTCCGGACATAGCCACAAATATCCATTTTTATATATAAAGAAGAAGATATTTTTCGGACCATAAGACGCACCTTTTTACATAGAAAAATCGGCTCAAAATTGGGGTGCGTCTTATGGTCCGAAGGTATGGACGATTACAAGAGGTACGTTAATTCAGAGCGCATAAAATAGAATCAACGAAAAAGATTTTAAAAGAAATGAATACAGAATCAGCAGTCTTTTCTGGAGGCTTTACAAGTAAATTACAACCCTTGGATATGTCTATAAATAAAAAAAAAAAAATTATGCGGGAAGAATGGAACAAGTGGATAACAAAGCCAAATCACGATGTTACAACAAGACGCATGAAACGGACAATTTCAAAAGTATGTATCTGGCCAAAAAAATCTTGGGAAGCTGTAAATGAAAAGACGATTATAAAGTCTTTTAAGAAATGCGGTATAAGCAACGAACTGGATGAAACCGAAGATGGATTAATTTTTGAAGAGACTGATAATAGTTCAGACGAAAATAATACGAACAATGACATTAATATACTAAAGACTGATATTATAAAGAGTTAAGATAAATAGAATGTTGCTGGTACAAGTTATCGTAATAAATAAAAATTAATAATTTGTGAATATATTTTTATATCATATATATTTTTGTGCTAAAAATTGTCTCGTAAAATTGGGGTGCGTCTTATCGTTCGAAGATAAGTGCATAAGACGCACTAATGGTCCGAAAAATACGGTATCTAATATATTTAACACAGAATATATTTAACTGTAGAAAATATTTTTGTAAAAATGTTCTCGTTCAATAACCTTATAATAGATATCAAACAACAATGTTCTGTAATTTTTTAAATATGTTTGGGGGTTTCAAAAAACTTTTATATTTATATAGTTTTGTGTAGAACTGTTCAAATAATACATCAATATTTTGTCGCCATGATTGTTTTTGGTTAAGAACCTTCGTCTAAATATATTATACATCACGATAATGGAATGCCACTTGATAACGTGTACTTTACACATATTAAATTATTTTTACCCGCAGCACCTATATTGAGAACCGTGGCAGATTCAAGATGGTGACAGAAATAGACTACCAAGTACAATAACTATAAATAGTTTTTACAGCAGAATTAAATAGCTACAAATATATTTGTAGAATGAAACTTTAGCTACAACTTGCTGCGTGTTAAGTAAATATGCGTCAAATAAAAAGACAAGGGGGAATGCCAACAATATGGCATCTATAATGCAATTTATTTATTTACCATTACACGACATTTTTTTTTACAGTTAAAAATATCCTATTTGATAGATAAGAATTCGCGACAAATTTTGATTGTGTAGAATGTTACTAATATTATTTCAAATTATTAGTTATAAGAAACTATACTGTTGTGCGCTCCTATAAGCAGCTATTTACTAAAAACTGCTTAATATGTCTGTTTGATATTTCACAGCTGATTAAAAGGAATATTTTCATGGTACGCTTAATTACAATTACTTCCAGTTTTTACTGATAATTACTTTACAGAATAATTCATGTTAATTAACTTTATGTTGCGACATCTTTCTCTCTCTCTGTATAATATAACAATAATATGAATATTTTATTATTTTACATTTATTATATCTTTATTATGCTTAGTAATTCATGAATTTCAAAAGTTTTGCGCTTCTACATATGAGAGGTTCTATTATGTTGTAATGTTTGACAATTAAACAAATTCTAATTTTAGTGAATAGTTTCGTTCATTCATATCGAACTGGTCTATTATATACAGCAAGGTATAAATTTTTTAAATTTAACACAGAATTCACTATATTATTTCGTAAAAGAGTAATAATCCATTATTAAATTGAATTATGAGCTTGTAATTAATTTAACTTATTAAATTCCGCTTTTTCATATTAATTATGTTTTATGAATATTTATCCTCGTTCTCAATTGGTTATTAATTTCTACGAAATATACCTAGCAAAATGTTTGGAATTTTTAAATTAATTTTGCCAAATACGTAGAGTCTTCACGAGAAAAATAAAAAAGAAAATATCTATAAAAAACCCTTTAATCAACAAACTTTATTTAGAGAAAAGAGTATGTAATGAAGAGCGATGAAGATTTTGTAGCGAAAGCTGTATAAAAAGCGATTGAGACTAGCAGTGAAGTGTGTATTCATAGAGGAATAAATTGAAGCAATCCGGTGTGTCATATCTAGCGTCGAAAACTTCAACTCGTTTATTTTTACACGGGAATTCCTAAATATTTGAGTAAAAGGTCCTAGGCAACAGAAATATTGTAGTGTGTACATCGGCGGAATTGTTCATTTCATATATTTATGAAGACGTGAACATCAGTGTCTAAATAATTGACAGAAGATCTTTTCAGGACGGTCCGGAGTGTAAGCTGAGTGACAGGAACAGAAACGAAACGGAGTTTATACAACAGACCGCACCGCAAGGAAGTGGTGCGGAGTCGGCGCCGTTAGACGCTCGTCGAGCGATATAGACGCTGTCGTGGGACGCCGAGCGTCAGTCGTGATGCGGCACGACCATCGTGCTACGTTTTCTCTATATGGCTGGAGTACGCGTGTGTTTGTTCCTCGTGGTGTTCGCGGCGACCGCCGGACAGTATCAAGTCGCTACGGATCTATTCGGTAAGCTTTCATCATTAACAGTGTTTTATTAAATATTTTTATTACTATTTTTTTACAATTAAATTACAAGTTTGTAAACCCCTCATAATTAAAAGTAATAAAAGTGACAATTAAATTTTTTTATACGGTATGAACGTATAAGTTTAATTTTCATTTATGGTGTGCTTGCGTCGGAAAACACCGTAAAATGTTGTGATGTTCTGTCATGTTTATAATAGAGAAAATTTTATGAATACAAGTTTGCATGCACGAGTTGTAAACAGTTATAAATTAGGCTATCTAAAATTGGGTTTAATAGCAGTCCGCGGTCATGAAGTTTTACAGAACGTGATTGTTACGGGTCGTCCGCCTATAAATATTAAATGTATTCAGTAACCTGCTGGGAAGCAAAATACTAGATTTATATAGAGATTCAATACGAGTTATTTATTCAAAAATCAAATCCCAATGCTATTACATCCATTATTAATCCAGTGCTTTATAAAAGAAATTTCCAGTGTAAATTTGAACTTTCACCTGCATAACAATTAATGTACCAGCTAATAACGTGCTTTTTGTTCAATAAATTATAACTCCATAAATCGTTGAACTCAATTCGCTGAATATAAAATCATCCGAACATGTTTTATCATAAAAAATTGAGTAAGATTTGGCAACTGACGTAATCTAAAATCCTTTTAGGAAGCAAATTCAACCAACCAATCGTTTTAGTAAATAAAAGTTTCATGTTGGTAATGTCAAGCTGCCACTGATTTTCATCACGTTTTATTGGAAGCGCGCGTCCGAAGTGCAGAGCACGGGCCTCGGTAAGAACGAGTTTGCCATACGTCACCGGTGCTCGCTGTTCAACCGTGTTCCACTCGTACGGTGGTCGGGTTAAAAGAAAAAAGTCAAAGTTGCGTGTCACATTATTCAAGTAAGGTGCAGCACTCGGGTAGGCCGGAAAACAGACAGGAAAGCACTTCCGGCTTTCACCTGGCTCTTTCCACGAGCTCCAGCGCGCGGTCCCATTGTTCACATCCGACCCATTTCTACCGCTTCTCGGACGGTCAGACACTCATAATAAAGTCCGCCCGATGGTGTGTCATGATAAACAAATCAATAGTTGTTCCCAAGAGAAAATCACACTTTTCTCAATCGCCATTGACATCACCATCAACCTATACTCTCAACGAATCGATAGTGTAAGTGAACAGAACTGACATTCTCCTTATATCCTTCCGTATCCTTCGTTATCATTTTGCTAGTCGGCGATCTCGTACTCGTACCCGATCTTTGCTGCTGTTAGTATGCATGAGAGGAGGGAATTTCACCTACGAGCCATTGTAAAATATTTGACACAAACTGCCGGGCTATCGTTTATTTTCAAGGGTCGTTGATGCTACACGAAATTGATCCCGCCACCATTACCCACCTCGAGGTCGTAGGCCGGGTATTTTCATTCATGTATCATGTCCGCTCAGTGTAAAACTCTTTTATAATATACGATAGGCGTCATAAAGAAGTCATATGGAAATTTTGCAGTTAAGTCTGTGCGATCGACGAACTGAATCTCGGTCCTGGTCCCGGTCCGTATCCGGAGAACTCTCGAGTTAGAGACACGAATATATCAGGCACATTACCAAACCATGCGTGCCTTGTACCTAACAGTGTACAGCGAGCGTACTCGGAGCCGAGATCCAGTCCACTAAACACCCCTAATTGGCCCGCCACGGGTCGTAAGCATGCTCACGCGCTACTGTATAATGAGATTATCTTTTCAAATATTCGCTATGCCACCCCAAGGATGGATCAGTTTGTTTCGTAAACCCATGAGTATTACCCAATTACTTGAGGATTTACCTTGCCATACACATAAATAAAAAAATCCAATGATAAGTTTGTTCGCGGCAGGTCATCAAAACATCGAGCCAATTCCGCAACATAACGAAACAAGTGTTGTATAAAAAACTTCCTTGTAGATCGTTTCTCGAATAGCACAACACTCATCGCATAAACCAATATTACTTTTACGTTTGTTTAAAATAAATACTAACAAGTTTATAATACACGTTTTCCTTCGTTAAAACTTGTGTCGAGTCAACAAATAACGACTTTCAGATAAATTTTTATAAAAAGTTGACTCGCACTAGAAGTTAGCATCACATGAAACGTGAGAGTTGGTACATAAAGAGACGAGACGAACTGACATAGCGACTATACACGTAGGTATTCGTACAGTGGAACTTCATTACCGGAGGCAGCATTTTTAGGGAATTTTATTTGTGATGTAAAGATGTTTTGGGTGACGCGAGACGGACGTGCCGAGTACCAACTACGGATCGACAAGAGCTCGGAGCGCGACCGTATCCTGGTGACATTGACGGCGGTGGGCTGACGATGTGGGAGATGATTGGATCACTTTTATGAGGTCCCCAAGGATTAACAAAGCAACGAAGCAAGAACGACCGCGCAGGCCGTAGGGACTTCAACGTGATGTTCCGTACAACGTAAACCTTACTGACCATACGACTGTGCGGCCGTACGACATACGGAACCGTGAACATTTCGAAAGATAAAACAGCCAACACTCGCTTACACATTGCGCCGGGCGTGCCACAAAAAAACTACTAGCGACAGCATATACAAGTTAATGAAGAAGAATTATACCGTGAGTCTACGACTCGGGACGAGCTGTCACCCTGACGTCCTGACCCTTGTCTGATACGACTGTTTTAGCGTTTTATCGCACTTATCCTTGGCCCCTCTCTCTCAAAACACGGGCGCCTCTTCTCGTCCTCTCAGATCGTGCAGAGTTATGATGGATAATAATTTAATGAAGTCCTGTGCAGATGAAGCACCAGAAACAATGCATACTTCAATAATTTAAAACACCGGCGCGGCAGTTAGTTAAATTGATGATGGTCAGAGAGTGTGTGGAAGATGAAACGCCTACTGCGCCTATGCTCGTCGTACCTACTCTTTTAAAGTTATTAGAATTTTTTACAATGTTCTGGAATAGGTACACAAGCTCGTTTTACGAGCGACCAGCAAATTAACTAAAACTGCGGACTGAAATTAACTTGAAAATGCGACTAATTTAGGAAACGTTCACGAAGCTGACGAGGAGAAAAGTGATTTATATTTGTTTGTGCCCAGTTTTGAGCTGCTGAATTTTTTAATTAACCTAAAGGTAATTCCTGGCAAACATCTTTAGAGACGGAGCTTTATTATTCACAATATTTCTAGAAACATTTCAAGTGTACCCTTCTTCCATAATGCTCAGTTGCGAACGCGCCACACTTCTCTTAACTCGCCTTGAGTTGGACAAGCCGTCTTAGAAGGGACAAATTAAATTGTATAACAACTTTGTTTAGACGGTTATAAAAACAAACGAACTGCGGATAAATAACGTAATTAAATTTGCTTTGCAGATTTATTGCACCCAAGTAACACAACGTCTTAAACCCTAGAGGCAACTTAATTTTTATCGCGCGAGAAGGCGGACTTATTAACGACAACAAAAAATGTCACCATATTTCATAATAATGCGCAATAACATACATGCGACGTAATCCCACCACGGTAGCACATTGTCTGTGGTGAAGAATACACACTCGTGCTGTATGTTTCATGTAGTTCTTCAAGTTTTTTAAAATCACTTCATCTTTCCGACGATCGCTCCACTTAAAACATCTGTCAGGAGAATCTGTGAACTCCTTAGCAGTAAGAGTACATGCTATGCTTGCCGTCTATGATATTTCATCAATGCACCGGGAAAGCTTCGAGCGATGTCACATTAATAATTACAGAAGATTTGAATATTACATTGCAGTAGACTGGCGAGGGACTACCGCTTGAATGAAATGAAAATCATAACGTATAACGGGTGCGCGCGAGCCCTCATGCTGACAATAGATACATATGTAACAATTAAATGTGTTGGCTCTGTTATAAATAAACTAGGAGAGCCAAGTCCTAATTAAACACACGGTATACGGCTTACATTTCGCTCACAATTCATCAGTCACCGCTTCTGTAATTTATATGTAAAGTAAAACCAATGATGTAAAACTAATGAATGGCTCTCTACAATACAATACAATTAATAGATTGTTGGCAGCGAGTTGTAGAAACTCTAATAGTCTTAACAGAGAACCAAAATGATATTAAGTTCATTATGGGTGGGAAATTAAACAACTAAGCCAAAACTAATATTGAATACTGCGGGAGATCGTGAGTGATGTTAAACTAGCTTAGCTTCCCGTATTTTCTAAGTTTCTTTTTAAACACATTTTTTCTCCAAAGTAAATAATAAATGAGATAGTTCAAAAACACGAATAGTGTATATACTTATACACGTTTGGCGTAGCTATGTTTAAACGAGGAACAAAGCAAATTGACAAACTGTGCACTTGTAATCCTATAATATAATACGCCTGTTTGTATGTTCGTATCATAGAGGTTCGTATGTTCGACCGGTCGTTTCTTCATTCCCCGATAGAGGCGCGCATATGTTAATTATTTATGTCAAAATTGTTTAAAATATATTGTTGATGCAATAATAGTAAATTTTCTACGAACACTTTTTATAATTATTATAAGATGCAATAATAGTGAATATTCTACGAACACTTTTTATAATAATTGATAGAATTGTAAGAAATTATTGTTTATGTATTGGACAGTAGTGTGCTGTGAATTTTTGTTTTGAGTGTTGACAATAAATTAGTAAATATGACAGTTGTGTTTTTCATTAAAAAATCACTTCACAATTATTAATTTAGTTGTGAAATACACGGATCGGTTTTTTTACGAAACAAAACACAGAAAAACGTTATCCTTCCGTGATATTCGACATTTTTGACTAAAATTATTATTAGCAGAAAAATAATTATTTTAAAAAATATTTGGTTTTAATGAAAGTAAGTAAGAAAAATGTGACTTTTTTTTCTTTATTATTATTTTTTCAATGATTTATTATTTTTTTATTTATACGCAGTGGCTGTGGGTTTTGCGGGGCCTCGGGAAAATAATGCATTTGGTGTCAAAAACTTGCCCTAGCTACTAATAATTGTTAGAAATATCCCCCTAAGCGCGGGGCCTCGGGAAAAATCCCCAAAGTCCCGACCTCTGAGCCGGCCCTGTTTCTACGATTTCTAGGACAAGATTTACAATATCCCACTGCAAACTCTATACAGATGGCAGCACATAACGACTAAACTAAATAATTCAAGAATTATCAGTGGCTCTAAAACAATGGTTTCTGTTTATTTATCACATTAAAACATCATTTACCTTTTAGTTTAGGTTAGATTCACCTTAAAAGCACTATCTTAAGTTATGGTTGATAACTGTTTTTTTTTTTTTTATAAACCACCTAAAAATAAATTGTATTTTAACTGTTCTGTGCAGGGCCAGGGACAGTGATTCACCTTAAAAACACTATCTTAGGTTATGGTTGATAACTGTTTATTTAATTTGTTTATAAACCACCTAAAAATAAATTGTGTTTTAAAAGTTCTGCACAGTCCCACCTGTTTAGAATCTCTGTATATTGAACAAATGACGTGTGTGTGACGCATGCGCAGTGTTCAGTGGGATATTGTAAATGTACCCCATACTCATTATTTGTCCAGTTTTTAATAATACGCGAGGAGTTGATTCAATTTATTTTTTTTTTTTTTTGATGATGTTAGGCGTATGGATAGAGAAAGAAGTCTGAGGTGTCGAGCAAGTTCCACATTGATTTTATTATTTTAAATGAGGATATGGTGATAAGGACAAATACAAATATCCATACCCTGAATGGGATTCGAACCGGGGACCTCTAGCGCGAGAAGCAGGGTCGCTTCCTCTGTGCTACTGAGGTCGGCTTCAAGTGATTATAAATCACTATCCATAAAAAAGTTTTCTGTTTCTGGTTTTCTGGGATTCTCGTAAAATTGGCTGGACATATCGTTACTACGGATGTAAGTATTGATCAAAGATATCGATATTTTTTATCAGTATCAGAATAGTTTCGTAGTATCGATAACGATATTGGTATGGGAACCAAAATATCGATTCTACGTGTTATTGATTATTGTACTAATAATAATTAAAAAAAAAAAAAACTGCACAAAACAAAGTATTTAGTCTTTAAAAAGTGAGCACCTGGCAACTTAAGAAAATAAAAAATTCTATTTGTTCGGCTTAAACATTTAGAATGGACTTTATTTAATATTTAAAATGATTACTTATTTATGTCTTACTGACCACATGGTTTTCATATCTTTGGCTAGAGAACTTACCTTCTCTGCCCTTATATGCTGCGTTGGGAACCTATAATTATTATATTATTATTATTTTTTTATAAATATTGATCGAAGTTGGCCATGCTTTGTATTAATATCAGTATAGGCTCGTAATGTCAGTATTGGAGAAAAGTGTCAATATTTCCTGGTTATTGTACTAGTAAAAATGAGGAGTATAAAAAATAACAAACAAATATATTTGGACAATCTTTAGATTAATTAAGAAAGAACATCCAAGTCCTAGAGGGGATGTTTTTCAATGAAAATATCGACTTAATAATAATAGGATTTGTGAGATTAAAATACATATTGGTTACTTTTACATATTTTGAATATGAGTATCATGTAGTGTTGTGAGTTACGGTAAATTACCAAAATAATAATTTACCGATTTGAAATTAGCACGTAATTTTTTACATTCGCGCGTGACATGTTTCATTCAGTGCTGCCATCTGTAGTAGTTCTACCAATATTACCGATAATAATTGAATCGCCTTTCGTTAAAAGGTTTGTTACTATTTTGCACAATTTCAGGTTTATACTCTTTTTAGTTCTAAGGACGTCAACGCATTATTTCTTGTTAAAAGGAGCTCTTGGAAAAGGAACAGCTCAAAGTTGTTTTTAATTGTTAAAAGGGAAGTTGTCACTGACAAGTACCCTTTTAGCACAGCTTCCTGCTCTGTGACATAGATTTTGCAATGATCAAAAAGAAGCCAGATAATGTATAGAATTTATGATATTCATAAACTAACGGAATTAGTAGCAGCATATCTCAGTAATATGTAATTGTTGAAAAAAAACTCTTCTCAAATGACTCGCGATTTTGGAAAGAATTAATGTCTAAGTATTACAAAAAGACAACAACAAAACAGCTCTTATTTCCTGGTAAAGTTGAGTGAATTATTCCATATTTCTGTCCACTAGTTCATTTATGAATCAGTTTATCCTGGAGTGATTACAGCTCCTACTTTCTTAAACGAAAAATACTCATCAGACCATTGAGCTACCAACAACTGAAACATACCCCTCCAGTAGTTAAAATAAATCAAAATAAGGTAGGCTATCTCGCAAAAATAATGTCATACATTCCTAATGACTAGAAGCTGTATTACCAAAATATTATAATAAATTGGCTAGCGACTGTTGTTCAACAGGAACATGCTGAGCACATCGAAGATTTAGGATTTGTGCATTACTTTGGTTGATTTTTACCCGTCGTAAATTATAATAATATTTTATAGGAGTATCTGTTAATTTTATTTTAAAATTTCTGAATTTCAATAAAACTTTATACTGAAAGATATTATGTAATGTTTACAACCATTACACCCAATATCATAAAATATTAAGTGTAAAATATTCAGCAACAAGGTAGCTATTTGTTTAAAGGGTATTTGTACGGAAAACTTTAGAATTTTTTAAGCCAAAAGTTGATAAAATAAAAGAGCGGTCTGGATAGTCTCTTAACTTGAACGTTTTTTAACACATACAATTTTATATTTAAAAATTAACATTTTATTAAAGACGGAGACAGTTTATTTTGTTGTCCCAAAAGTTTGGTTTTAATGACAACTGCCCTTTTTACCAATAGCTATTTATTTATAACCGATACAAGTAAATCATCGAAACGAAAATTATAGAGTACCTACTTAAACACTGGCATCTATAGTATTTCTAGTAGCATTATTTGCTATAATACAAAAAAGTTAATTCCGTGTATTGGTAAAGCACGTTTGTCGTATGGAAAACCATTATGTTAACTGAAGCAAATCTCAAAAAAAATTCTAAGAAGTTTGCTCAATCGCATGGAATGGTTCACTGATTTTAGTTGTGATCGTACGAGCACGAATTATGTAAGTGTCTGGGCCTTCGAGTGAGGTCACAGCTGATGAGATGGTCAATAAAATTCATGATATCGTTTGGGCCAACAGCTGAGAGAAGATACGCTAGATAGCCAAGATGGTAAACATCTCAGGTGAACGTGTGTTTTATATTCTGCACAAATATTTAGACATGAAAATGCTATCAGCAAAATGGTTTCCGCGTTTGTTCTTAGGGGATCAAAAACTGAATCGCGTCACCATTTCGAAGCAATGTTCCGACATACAAGCACAATCCAAGTGAGTTTGCGCAGCGTTTTATAACCGTTGATGAAACATGGATTCATCATACCACGCCAGAAATGAAAGAACAGCAAAACAGATTTCTCTTCTCTGTGCACCAAAGAACTCAAAAGGGGTTCCTTCGGCCGGAGAGTTCATGGTCCCAATTTCATGAGATAAGATAGACATAATCTTCATCGACTATCTGAAAAAGAGATAAAACAATCACAGGACAAAATTATGCCGCTTTATTAAATCAATCGCATGCTGAATTGATGAAAAAGCGGCCCCTTTTGGAGAAGAAAAAAGTTCAGTTCCACCATGGCAATGTATTAGCTTACTCGTCTGCAATTACAACGCCAAATTGACCGAAATGCGTTACGAACTGCTCCCGCAACAACATTCTCCAGATCTGTCCACCCTGTGTCTTCTCTTTCCAAGCATGTAGAAATAGCTCGCTGGAAAACGCTCGCAACGAACGAGGAAATTATCACTGAAACTCACGCCTATTTTACAGAATTCGAGAAATCGTAGTTTTTGAAAAGGAAGAAGCTGGAATATCGTTGAGCAAAATGTATCGAGTTAAAATAAGACTATGTTAAAAAATACGACTTATCGTATTTTGGTAAAAATAATCTTTCATTTTGAAGTCACTGAGTTACAGAGCAACCCTTGTGCAAAGTACGAATTCCTCAAATAGTCCAAAATAAAATCCAATAGTTGATAGGGACGCGCAAGATAATCCTGAACGGAAATTGATATTTTTATGTTAATATTATTATTTTTATTTTTTAAATTTATTTATTTGGTCTTAGATACTATGGCCATTAACCAGGATACAAGTTTTTATTAGTTTATTTACTAATACATTTTATACCTTAATACTACAAATACAAACATCCATGGCATCACCGGAATTTGAACCCGAGCCACCCTAGTCTAACAGTTAAGAGGCCAGTATATTAACCATTGCACCATGGTGACAGGCAAAGGTTATTATTAAATGAGCTAATTATTTTCATTTAAACTAGGATTCTATTTCATGAGGCTTTTGTTTAAAAGGGTCAAATTACACTTGGAACTAAATTTCGATTATTTTAAACCTTCACTTATATTCATGTTAATTAAATTTTGAAAACTTTCTGATGTTTTATTAAAATTTTGACAGTGTTCATTCTTCAAAATAGTCTTTCGTACTTTTGAACATTAGTTTGTTACATTTATGACAGTAATAACAGGCTTTATATAAATACATTTCTTGTATTTAGATACCGAGTGATTATGTAGAGATGAAAGCGTTAGTATATGTTATAATTCATTATGGTACGAATGTTTACCTTTAACATAAAATATATAATTACATTACAAAATATTAGTTTAGTTGCAAGTGCACTGGCTTTGGGTCGTGTTCTTGCATATCAATGAAATGTTAAATATATTATTGTGTAAAACTTCTACAGATACTGTATTTAGACATAGAGGATGTGTGCAAAAACAAGAAATTGCATATTAATTTAATATTTAGTTTTGGACGTTCCAAATGAAAAATCTGTGATAAGAAATTGCTTCATCTTCTTCTTCTCTACATAAAATTCCTATCCATTTCGAATGTTGGTTATTATCCGGGCTATTTGGTAGAAATTGTGGGCTAAAAGCTGGACCTAGAGAGTTAAAATTTGGCATGATTGTATAACTCTTTGACCCACATATCATTGGTTTACTGCAAAAACCAGACACCTTCCAAAATGTCGTTTCGAGTAGTTAGCATTTTTAGATTTGAAAAGACTTAATAAATCGTAAAGGAAAATAAAGTTGTTTTGCTATAAACATGTCCTTGATTGTTTAAATAAGCAGTAAACTTGTTTAGGGGCCTACAGATGGGTTCCATGATATTTGAACATACGACAGATTAACATGCGACACTTTAACATGGACAGATTAACATCCGACAGATGAACATAGACACATTTTAACACACTACAAATGAACACTGCGACATATTATCATAGTGACAGATGAACATAAGTCAGTTAAACACAAGACATTTGATCTCACATTTCATTTTTATTTTTAATAATTTAATATTAAAAATACTTAGCTATCTGATTATCTATTATAACAATGTATGTAATTATTTTATGTGGTGTATATGTAAATGCTTTTCATTATTTTATTGATTTTTTTGTTCCAAAGTAACTATAATCGCTTCACTAATAAACAAACTTATTAGAACGAAATCATTCTTTTTACCTACCGACATCGAGATAAACCGAAGTATAACATTGTTTAAAATAACCAAAAAGATCAAGATATACCAAGTTATCTCATAGATCAAAACAAATATATAAAAAATCTCAAAAATTTCCCATAATTATTTGATTTTGAAATCTATATAAATATAAATCTGAAAATCTGTATTTTGTCGCTGACCAACCGCTGACCACCGCTAATCAACCGCTGACCACCGCTAATCAACCGCTGACCAATCGTTGACTAAACGATGACCAATCGATGACCAACTATTGACCAACCGCTGAACTTATATGCTAGGTTAAATAAAAAATAAAAACAAAAACATATGTGAGATCAAATGTCGTGTGTTCAATTAACTTATGTTCATCTGTCGCTTTAATAATCAGACCAATTCTGTAACTCAGTTACTATGATCATTGTAACTAAATTTGTCTCTATGAGCAAGGTCAGTTACTATCATGAATGAAAGTCATTATACTTTTTATAATATTTTATCTTGTAGTAACGTTGCTACACAGTAATTTTTTACAGAATTGATCTGTATAAGTCACAGTGTTTATTTGTCGTGTGTTAAAATGTGTCTATGTTCATCGGTCGCATGTTAATTTGTTGTATGTTCACATGTCGAGACACCCTACAGATGGTGTGCCAGCGTTCGCCAGCGCTAGTTCTGACGCTGGCTGTAACATATAACACTGGCGGACACTTGTACTTGCGTACCATAGAGACGATGTGTATTGCCTTTGCCTTTTTTGTTTGCCTTTGCCAAGTTAGTCGCTGGTCAAGTAGAAAAATAGCGAACATGGGCCAGCGCTTGTAAAATGGCGTCTGACAGTGAAAGTGAGGTTATGGTCGCAGCTTCGACCTTGATTTTGATATTTAAATTAGATTAAAAGTACAAAAAATACTTTTTACTTTAAGTAGACTTCATAACTACGCAAAAATGGTTATAACCTTCCTCTTAAGCACAAGACTCTCGACTGATGTGATGCGCGTCGTGTGTACGGTGCTAACATGCATGTACAAGTCTACACCGATGTTGGTTAAACTTCTTTTACTTGTGATAGAATACCGCCTCGGAAGAGGACGTTGGCTAGCGCTAAGCCCAGCCTATGCTGGCTGTGACTTGTGACTTGTTGCCCCTAAACACGATCCGCGGAGCTGGACAAGTATAAATATTGGCTGTAACTTGCCACGCCATCTTTAGAGCATACTAAACACAATCATATGTATACAAGTTTACTTTAAAAATGAAAAAAAAAAATCCTCATGCGCTGGCTAAAATACTGGAGCTTTCTTGATTTCATAACACTTAGTGGTCATAACACTTTTTAGTTACCCTAGTTTTTTCGTGCTTTGGAGAATTTCATTTGTGACTTTTCATCTGTCTCTGGCACCCTGAACATTCTTTAAATCCACATCTCAAATGCTTTCAGTTTTTAACTTGGCACCTCCGTCAGGGTTCATGATTCTTCACAATATCAAGAATAGAGAACCCATAGCAGCACAAAAGTACAATACGATCGAGAAAAAAATAATAAAATATTTGAATTTAAACGCGGTCGTACAAACACGATGATGCGGAACGCTCTGGTCGCCCAAAATCGGCAGTTGTTCCGGAAAAAATAAAAAAAGTCCACAAAATAGTTTTGAAAGATCGTCAAGTGAAGTTGCGTGAGATAGCTGACATCTTAAAGATATTAGAAGGTAGTGTGTTTACAATTTTACACGAAAATTTGAGCATGCGTAATTGCTTTCGAAGTGGGTGCCGCGTTCGCTGACACCGACTCAAAAACAACAACGCGTCGTCGATTCAGAGCGCTATTTGGAATTGTTCAAGGGAGATAAAAAGGATTTCTTGCGTCGGTATGTGACAATGGATGAAACATGGATGCACTACTACACACCTGAATCAAAAAGATCGTCAGCAGAGTGGACAACAGTCGGTGAAAGTCGTCCAAAGCGACCAAAAACTCAAAAGTCAGCTGGCAAAGTTATGGCATCCGTATTTTGAGACGCGCATGGTATTTTGTTTATCGACTATCTTCAGAAAAGTAAAACTATCAATAGCGAATACTACATGGCATTATTAGATCGATTGAGTGTAGTAATCAAGAAAAAACGGCTTCACATGCAAAAGAAAACCATGCTCTTTCACCAAGACAACGCACCGTCTCACAAGTCGATGAAAACGATGGTTAAATTGAATGAATTACGCTTCGACTTGCTTTCTCATCCACCGTGCTCTCAAGATCTGGCCCCAACGACTACTGGCTTTTTGCAGACCTCAAAAAGATGCTCCAGATGAAGAAGTAATTGCCGAAACCGATGCCTATTTTGAGGGCAAAGACAAATCGTTCTACAAAGAAGGCATCGAAAAGTTAGTGGAGCGTTGGAATGAATGTATCACTCTTGAAGGAGAGTATGTTGATGAATAAAGTCGAATTTCTAAAAAAAAATTGTCTTTAAATTACGTTTAAATTCAATCTAACTCTATATTAGCAACTTTACTCCCTAGGAAATATAGGTTTCCCATCCCGTTTTAGAAGTGATTGAATATGAAAGTCTTTCATTGGTTTAGGCGGAACTAGATTTTCTATTCTAGTAACTTTTACTGATTAAGTGAGGTTTTTGATAATTTTGTTTAGCAAAAGTCTACTTCAAACCTAGAAGTAGCCAAAAGAAGAGCTCATGACAACTTACAAAAATGAAAATTCCAGTTAGTTCCACCTAAACGTTTGGAATAACCTATACCTAACTTTTTTGAAATTTGTAAACACTGGTAACACAGCAAATTTATTCACTTCATTATTTTACGTTATGACGTCATGTTACTAAGTTATTTTATATTAATCGTGAAAAAACTTCAACATCCTTGCCAGCATTTGAGGCATGCTATTCAGACTATAACTTTGGTAAGATTTTATTTTGTTATCTAACAAATATACAAGTGAATATATTTTGGACAATGAGCAATAAGTTCGTATATAAATAAGAATATCTTATTTTTATCTTCCAAATAAGCTTAAAAATTCGTCTTTTCTGAGAATAAGGGGATGAAAAAGAAAACCGAAAATTATTACATATACGCATACTTAGGCTATACTTCGTTAAATTAGAGAAATGTAAATCCTCAATGTCAAGTTTTGAAGATATGTCTTGGTGGTCTGGTCTGGTATTGAATTAAAAATTATATTCGTGAAATGAAAAGCTGACAGAAGCTTATGAAAGTACGAAACAAATGATAATTCTATTGGAAGTTTTTATCTTTTCGAGCAGCATTAAATATTCTGAAGACAAAGTTTTAAGCCGTACAATGGATAAATTTAAATTACACTTTTAAATAAAATCAAATGCAACTAATGAATGAAACCCTCTTCGTTAACAAGTAATGAATTCAAAAGTCCAATTTTATATATTTCTTTTTATTACAACATTTCATACAATTATTTTCAGTATAAACAAAATGTTTAACTCAACTGGGAATTTTTAATTTGAAAAACAGTTTCTTCATTCCTAGAATATTTCACTTTGTTTTTCTCAACTTTATTTTCTGTGAAGTATCAAACCCAGTTTACTGTTTGACGTAATTTTTCTTGTACTCAATTTATATTTAATTCTCAGAATCGGATAAATAAATAATAGAAAACTTTTATCTACTATTCAATAGGAAGAGGGTAGATGATTAAGAGTAACAAACTTCAAGACTTTATTTAAGCTTGTTATCGAGTATTTCCCTTGTCTGGACAGTAATCATACCGGAGGTTTAGATCTCAGTTCCACCTCCTCCAAACATTTACTATAAAGATGCATGCTAAGCATATCCTGGAGGATATGCTTAGGTTAAGCCTAAGGATGGATCCTTTTTTTTTTTTTTTAAAGAGGAGAAATCTTCGCAAAGACACTTGCATGCCCGTGCGTGCAGGTAGTGCAGGATTTCTACCTGCTAAAACTCCCCTTCTTCGCCACGCTTGAGGCATCCGGAACCATCGGTTAGGATATCATCGTCAGATGCCCCCTGGTAGTCTATTCAGGCTCCCCTCTATTCGACTCCTGCTGTCTGCTCCTTTCTTCTGTCTCCTTCCTTTCCATGATGGCTTTAATCATCTTGTGGATGGCATCCCACTTCCTCCTGGATTGCATCATTTCCGCAACCAGGGCGTCAGGTGTTAATGCCGCTGGGCATAGGGCCCCCACTTCCACCCTCGCCGCGTCCCAACGCATGCACTGAAAGATGGTGTGCTCCACAGAGTCCACCATTCCGCAGTACACGCACGTATCCTCCAGGTCCTTACCGATTCTCTTCGTATACGTACGAAAAGAACCGTGACCTGTCAACGCTTGGGTCAGCCAGTAGTCTAGCTTACGGTGAGGGCATTCAAGCCAGGTCCTTACGTCTGGTATTAGACGTTTCGTCCACTGGCCTCTGGTGGTGTTCCTATTCCATTCGTCCTGCCATTGAGCGATGCTCTGCTCCCTGGCATTCCGTCTGGTGTTCTCGCCGCGACTGGCACTCTCGGTCACCGTCCTCCTTTCCTCGACCAGGAGGAAAATTGGAACGGTTCCCGTGATCACCTGCAGGGCAACGCTCGACACGGTACGGTAGGCCGACGCGCACCTGAGCAGTGCCTTCCGCTGTGCACCTATAAGGATATCCCTATATTTTGCATATTTGCACACCTCGTGCCAAATAGAGGCTCCGTATAGGAGTATCGAGTGCACCACTCCGCAAAGCACCGCCCTTTTTCCACTCGAGGGGCCTCCAACATTCGGCATCAGTCTGCCGAGCATAGATGTCCTCACTTCGGCTTTCCTAACGGAAAAGGATGGATCCTTAGGCTGGCCCATGGCCAGATACCACGCGCCTTCAATTTAAGTGGAACACAAGTGATCTTTTCAATTAGCCAGCGGTGAGTGGCATCCTTCCGAGACCTGATATGGCCGTAGACTTTTCTTACGAGTCCAACTCTCTGCTCAACATTCTAGTCCTGTTTTCAGTTTACCTGAACATCACAGGAAGCCATGATCGCAGATGCGTTCTAGTGAAGTTAGAAGACTTTGGTTTCAGTAGAAATTCCTGCAGGTTGTAATCTGATACATATAATTCTCGTTCTCACTGAACAAGTTAGTGTTAAATACCTAGTCATCCCATGAATACTGTTGCAAAGTTTTCAGTAAAATTCCAGAAGATACTTAAATATATTTTAATTTTCTTTAAGTACGTAATTCATAGATGTTATCATCTAAAACAAAAAACACTAATCAGTTTTGAAAATAGTTAACTTGACTGTTGCACATTTTGATGAAAAGATTTTTAATAATTTCAATCGCCTGGACGACATGGTGTATGATAAAAATTCACAAGAAGCTTCTGAGAAAGCGCCGCAGATCCAGAGGGGCTTTTGCCCTGCTTCAGTTATGGTTTGACAGGGTGGGAGCTATGACAGTACCACTAACACTAAGTTTAGTACCGGTAACACTACTGCTTTAGTAGTGTTTAGTACCAGTAACACTAAGCTTCATTTATAAAAACCTGGGGTAAAAATGTCTGTCAAAATGTACTATAAAACCGTATTGAAGTCGATAGTTAAAGAACTGAATAAGTCTTTCGTTGCTGTTCACTAGTGGAGCTTCCAGCAAGATTCAGCGACAGCCCATAGGGCGAAGGCTGCGCAGCAGTGTGTTGAACGCGATATAACGGACTAAAGTCTGATATATACGAACTAAATAAGGGTTCTAGAACAAAATGTTGTCGGACAAAATGTCGCACACAAAATGGTACGGACAAAATGTCGCGAGGATAAGATGTCGCCGGACAAAATGTAGGATAAAATAAAATCTTTCATTCCGCTAGTAGACAACAACAACAAAATTAATCTTATCTACATAAATAAATTTGTAACTTAAATATTTTAATATTTTATATTTAAACCTTATTTACTGTCGTTCATAAACAAAATAAATAAATAAAATAAATAAAAGAAAATAAAGTTATTTTAACTATTTATTTATTTACAGTTTAACATTTTATTTATATTTAAGTTTTTATTAATAATGTAATCTGCATTTAGTATTGTCACATTTTTAATTATTACTTTTAATTATTTTTTGTATAGAAATTTTACCGATTATCATGATATTTTCAACACGTCTTAAGATATACCATTTAGCCTACTATCTAAAAATAATAGGTAGTATTTTTTTTAAATACTACCTAATGTTTTAAAAATATTACCAAAATTTTTAGTTTAGCAAATTTCTTCAAAATATTCTTTAATAAAATTAATATTTACAGTTAGTTTTTCACAAAACTCTTATCCATATCGATATGTCCGGCGACATTTTGTTCGACGACGTTTTATCCGTCGACATTTTGTCCGGCAACATTTTGTTCCCGCGAGATTTTGTACCCTAAAGGAGAAATACATTTATGCTACTGATCATTCGTCTAGCAGCTCTAACCTCAACCTCTTGGACTGCAAATTTTGTTTTTTGCTTCAAGACATTGCTTCAAGACATAGCTTGCAAGAAGAGGCACTCTAAATCGCTAGCCTGAGATTTTCTGTAGAAACCCTGTAATTCTGTTGACATGGTCGCAGAGATTTTTAAAACTGATTGGTGCTTCCTATTTAAGATGCATCTTTGTATTATGTACTAAAAGATATTTAAAATATCTTTAAGCATCTTGTGGAATTTAGGAAAAATGAGAGGGAACAATACTGTATTCTCTTTCCTGAAGATCACGATGTTGTCCAAAGATATACAGGATTATAAGGATTTTGATTTTACTTGAAGGGCTTACTTACAGGCCGTCTAAAATACCAATAATAATCAAGATAACGATATGGACTTTGTTAACTAGAAGAGAACTTCTTTTTTTGGCAATGAGTTGAGTCGTGTTGTTTTGAAGTAGTGGAAGAAATGCTGACAAATTAATATTATTATTACTAAAATTATTGCAAATTAACCCACCCAACCAACTATTAACAAACTTAAAATTTAAGCTGAATACAGTTACTTCCCCAAAATTTTAACGGTTTATACCTCTCTTAGTTTAATCCCTTTCCTGTAATTTATTTGCTTGCCCCCTTTTCTTAACTCACTTAGCTGTCTCCATTTAATAAAATCTAGTTCTTACTTCTTCTATAGTCAGATTCGGTAGAGTGTTGCTATGGAAATAGGGTACTCATACTAAACAACGAGTCTGTAGTTGTTGCAACATTTTGCAAATTGTGATTGGGTAATTCAGATGGTAATGTTGATGCCTGTTTCATACTTCGGGGACAACTTCGTGAATTTGAGGATTAGGGCTGCGTAAAATTGACATAAAACAAAGTATTCTGAACTATAGACGAAAACATAGAAAAGTTTTATCAGAGTGGTTGTAAACAAAAGTAAATCTAGTTTTAAGCTGTAACTTGAGCAATATTTTCAAAGATATGCATTCAGAACCTGATAATAATTTTATTTATTTAGCGTATGGCATATGTATACAAATCACAAAATTACAGTTATATAAAATATAAATAATAATAATAATAATAATAATAAAATAAAAAGTAAATTGGCATTAAAGACTTTTTCTATAAAATCTGCCTTCTTATTAGTAATTTTTAGGGTTTTGTATGTATGACCAAAAAACCCTTATACCGTCATTTTGTCGTCTGTCTGTCTGTTTGGCTGTCTGTCTGTGTCCATCCGTCAGTCTGTCTGTTAACATAAATTATTTTGACACGATTTTTGCTAAAAATGTTCCAAATTTTTTTTGTCTCACCCCCTGTAAGCCAGAGGGGGTAATCTAAAAATCTGAAAACATTCTAAGTAATGAACATTGGTATGAACCGGAATAGTACAACAGGAATTTTTTATCAGATTATGATATCGCGAGATAATGCAATTTTTGTATTTTTTTGTTGACGATGCAAAATATTTAATACGTTATGTAACACAGTAACCGTTCATAGTCTAATGGTTAGCCTTCTCGCTTCCTAAGCTGCAAACTAGGGTTCGCTTCCGGGCTGGAGACAATTTTATCTTATCTGTTTTTTTTTGCATTTTTTTATTTTGTTAAAATTCTAGTTATATTTTGGCAAATGTTGCATTTAATTTTTAAAAGCATAAATTTAATAACCAGTGAGAAATGTTGGAATTATAATTTAATTCTATGTTTTAATGTATACAAAATCAGAGGGGCGAAGCATATGACTTAAAACAACCAATGGAAGCCATAAGCGCAATTTTCAAAATCCTAATGAACCTTGCTATATAAAAAAAATACTGCACATATTTAGAAACCTAAATAATTGTATTAGGCATTCGAATTAAAAGTTAGTTAGTTAGTTAGATTTTTGGCGCACAGCAACAAAGGCTATTTGCGCCTAACGCAGCCCATCTAAATAACTTCACTACATATTAAAAACATTAAATTAAACAATAAATAACTAATTAAATTCAATAAAATTAAGCATACTCGATAAAAAAAATCTTGCACAGACAAACACATATAAATAGAATAAAAGGTCTGTTCGAAATATTGACTCAGGGTGATGGTAAGAGACTGTAAAGGATTCGAATTAAAATTAACAAACAAAAAATATTTTAACATAAAATTTGTTTTTAAAGCTCTTAGATTAACAGATGATAAATTATTTTAAAAATATAGTTCATTTTGCCGTGATTACTGTAAAGCAAAATTTGTCCTACACATTCAGCATGCCGCCTTCACTTATTATATGCCTGCGAAACCCTGCAATGTGTGGAAATTCACACTTCACATCAATTTTTTTCCAGTGCACACAACATACTCAAACCAAATAAAGAATCATCTATCATAGTTGACCTGATAGTTGACATAACAATTATAAAAATAGAAGTGTCTGCAGTTCCGGGCTAGACGCGATTTGACTGCTCACTTTGTTTACGTAGTTAGCTGTCAATAATTATAAGTATTTGGGCCCCTTTGTGGCTTTTCTATCGGTATCTTCATTTTGTATTTACGTCTATTTTTAGGGTTTTGTAGGTATTACCAAAAAACCCTTATACCGTCATTTTGTCGTCTGTCTGTCTGTCTGTCTGTCTGTCTGTTCGGTAAAAATTGTAGCCGAACGGCTAAACCTAGAGAGTTGAAATTTGGCATACTTATACAACTCTTTGACCCGCACATAGGAAAAATACTAAAACATCTAAAAAACATATCCCCCTAAAAATATAAACAAATATATGCTCATCGAAAAAAAAATATATATATTTTTGCGATTTTTGCCAAAATTGTGCAAAAAAAAAATTGTCCCACACCTGTATGATGGTTTAAATTAAAAATCTCAAAAAATTGTACATTGGTGTGAACCGGAATAGTATAACAGGAATTTTTGATCAGATTATGTTTTCGGAAAATAACGCATTTTTTGTGTTTTTAACTAAAATATGTAAAATATTTTAATAATAAACGTGTGAACCTGCGTGGTACAGTGGTAACGTTGTCGCTTCGTGAGTTGAAACTACTGTAAGAAACGACTCTTCGAATCCCGTCAATTTTTATTTTTTCTGTTTTGTTTCTGGATTTTTATTTTGATTAAATTATTTTGTCAAAATTCTAGTTATATTTTGGCAAATGTTACATTTAATTTTTAAAAGCGTAAATTATAACTAGTGGGAAGTATTGAAATTATAATTTAATTCTATGTTTGAATGTATACGAAATCATAGGGGCGGATTTTATGACTTAAACAACCAATGGAAGCCATAGGCGCAATTTTCAAAATATTATTGAACCTTGCTATATAAAAAATAATACTGCAAATATTTAGAAACCCAAATAATGGTATTAGGCATTCGAATTAAAATTAATAAAAAAATATTTTAACATAAATTTTGTTTTGGCATTCCAAATAATCATCATTCACTTACCTGCGAAATCCTGAAATGTGTGAAAATTCACACTTCACATAATTTTTTAATCTGTCATCGTGCCCGTAAGTACCATTTTTCGGGGAGATAGAGCATAACTATTGTCTTCTCGGGTCCGGAATTATTGTATATTGAATCATAATATCACCTCGGGCTATTGCGGCAATGATGATGAATAAATTTGAGAACAAAAAGCATAAGGGTTTGGAATAAATCACTTGAAAATGGAGACTTCGGAGAGGGAGAAGTGCCCCCGTTGCCTTTTACTATGGGCGCCCATGTGTCTAGCAATGCTAGATGTAGTCGGGCACGTCAGATTTCTTTTTTTGACACAGGAACGAAAATGCTGCCAATCTAGTTAAGTGTTAAGTTGTTTAGGGAAACTATATAGAAATATAACTTGTATGGACATTAGTTATATTTTATTTGAATAAAGAGTTTTTGAAAAAGTTCTGTTTATATTTGACGACCCTCATATATAAATTTAAATATTCTGATGTTGAATGCTTACTTTTCTAGTTTCTAAAGTTTTTTGGTGAATTCGTTTACACCCTGTGTGTTCAGCATTACCATAATTTAAAAAAAGAACCTAGAAATCTGTGTCACCAATGTTTGTAAAAAAGATAACGGCAAACACGTGATCCAATCTAAATTACACATGAATGGCGATGTCGATACTTTGAAAAGATTTAATCTAAACTACATAATCATCATCATCATCATTTTCGTACGGCATTTTGTTGAATCGAGATTTAAATTCATTCAAGGCTCACCTACGCAATATTTCGTTCGTGTATTTCAACTTGATAACTGTGTTATTTTATAAATTTGGTTTTATTATGTGTTGACTTCTTAGAATTTTTTCACATTGGTAATGAGAAGTCAATTAGAATGTTGTGGATCATTTGTATCAAAGGCAAATATAAATTGACATCTACAAATTAGTTGCGTTACCAATTACGCTATAAATAAGCTATAATTTTCAATACTGAATACATTCGTTTTCTCTTTAATTTTTAAGGTCTAAAAATAAATGTTTTTGATATTTCAATAGGAATGTTTTTTGTACGATTATGTGAACCAAATTTGAAACATCTACATATGGCATCAGTGGCTTAGCTACAAATTTTACACTTTAAAAATTCCATCATTTTGACGTGGATGCCGCTAGTGGATGTTCTGTATATTAGTATTCGACGTACCTTTATTATCTCACTCTTGAATGCATGAACATTCATGCATTCACGTTAACTTTTGCTAATATTGTCAAAGTTTGTTTATATCATTATGTATTTCGATCATCTGTTTTAAAAATTAAGGAAATGAAAAATAGAGGGTATCACTCCTCTGGACCCTGCTAGACATTCCTGTGGCTAGCTACGTCACTAAAAGTTGGCATTTGAAACTGTTTAATATTTAAATATTAATAACTTTCTTATGGAATAAGATATATTTTTTTTGCTGTCAAAACCTGCTTTTCCCCACATTATTTCCTGAAGGAGTTGATCTTAAAATCTGAAAAAATCCTCAATTATACACACTGATGTGAACCAAAATAGCTCAACAACAATTTTTGATCAGATTATATCTTTGGAAAATATCGATTTATTTTTGTTTCCTTAAAAAAGAAAATCGTAATTATTTTGATATTATGTGATGATGATTAACCTTTCTAGTATGTCATTCAGCAGCAATCAAGTATTTGAATTTATTGTGCAACTAGATATTAATAAAGGTGTTGGCTCAGATAATATACTATCTCTTTATAAAAAGATGCGGGCAGTCACTATCGGTACACTTATCAATCATTTTCAATAAATCTATAAATGAATCCGTTTTTTCTAGTATCTGGAAGAGGGCTCTCTGGAAGAGATCAAAAAAAAAATATATCGAAAATTATAGACCAATTTCAAAATTTTTTGAAAAATTTGTGCACTTATCGAATTTTTTTTGTAAAGCCTCGTATTATTAATGAACAACATTTATTCCACAAACGCTCAGTCAACAACAATATAATTTTATATACGGATTATATGCTTAAATCCGTAGATAATCGTTTGCAGGTAGATTCTATTTACATTGATTTCAACAAGGTATTTGATTTTATTGACCATAACATTTTATTATATAAACTTGCTAAATTCGACCGTGCATAATTGTTAGAATTAATGGATTTACTTCAAATTATAATAAAATTTCATCCAAAGTTCCACAGGGTTCGCACCCTGTGCCTGTACTATTCGACAATTTTATAAATGATATATACTTCTGTTTTTAAATTTCAAAATTCCTCTTATATGCTGACGATTTAAAATTTTTAAAAACATGTTACATCATACAATATTTGTGTAAAAATTCAATAGGATATCAAGCGGTTGATTAAATTAAAAGAAAATAAACTTAAATTAAACATATCTAAATGTTTTCATATAATGTTTTCGCCTAATAGATACATATTTGAATTAATTATAATATTAATTATTCAACCCTGGTTAAAGTTAATACAATTATAGATTTAGGTGTCACTGATTCAAAATTAATATTTAATATACATATTAATGATATCATTCAAAGATACTTGGTTTCCTAATTAGAACTGGTAGGATATTTACTAATTCGAAAACGCTCCTATTGCTATATTTTTCTTTAGTTAAATGTCAGCTTGAATATACTTTATTCTGTTGGAATCCTCAGTATGCTGTATATACAAGGTGTCTCAAAAGAAATTTTATATTTAGTGGATCGATTAAAAAAAAAAGTATGCTGTATATAGAAAAAATGTTTATTAATTATTAAAATACACTTTTTGAAGATTTATTTCTTAAAAATAATATCGTCTAAATGTAGACCCTCGCGTTCTCGGCATTCATTTAATCGAACAGTAAAATTACTTATGACGTCTCGGCAGGTGGACTCAGGGATGGCTGCCATTTCGTGACTATTTTCTTTCAAATGCGCCAGTGAAGTCGGTTTATTGGCGTAAACTTTAGATTTAAGATAACCCCATAGGAAAAAGTCCATAAGGGTTAAATCTGGACTGCGTGGAGGCCAATTTATGTCACCTCTCCGGGAGATCAATTTGCCTGAGAAAATTTCACGGCAAACAAAACACGTGGCAGAGACATATTGGACGTGTGTGAAGTTGCTCCGTCCTGTTGGAACCATGTTCTTTGGTTATAGCCAGGAAATTTTTGCAGTTCAGGTACCAAGAAGTTGTCTAACATGTCCACATAACGCTCTGAATTCACTGTAACTGCACGCCCCCTTTCGTCTTCAAAAAAGTAAGGGCCGATAATTCCTCGCGCCGACATCGCAGCCCATACGGTCACTTTAGGCGAATGTAGGGGTTTCTGATGTTTGCGTTTAGGATTCGTTGCACTCCAGTAGCGGCAGTTCTGCTTATTTACGTGGCCATTAAGATGAAAATGAGCTTCATCCGAAAACAAAATGTTGGTAAACGTTGAAAATGGCTCAATCACCTGATTTACGAAATTAAGCCTCTGACCGGCATCTTGGGGCTTTAATTCTTGCACCAATTGAATTTTGTAGGGGTGCAGCTTTAGGTCTTTGTGCATAATGCGATGTAATGATCATCTATGCACATTTAAAGCACTTGCGCGCTTCCGAATTGAAAGGTTCGGGTCGTCACGAACAGACTGATTAACATTCTCCACATTTTCTACCGTTCTTGATGACCTAGGTCGCCCGGATTTTGATTTATCCAGCGTTGTACCAGTCTCTTCAAACTTTTTAACCCAATGTCGAATGAGAGGAATCGCTTGGCGCATCATTTAAGTGGCGAAAACCTCGAATACTGCAGAATTTTCTACGCGCTACAGTCGCCGAATCACCGTTTTTGTAAAACTCTCGCACGCATAACGCGCGGTCTGCTCCCGAGAAACGCTCCATAGCGATTGTATTCCCAAGAGCCAGGCTACCGATTGACATAACCCCCGCGCCCCTCGGATACGTTGCGTTCACGCAGTAAGCTAAATAAATATAAAATTTCTTTTGAGACACCTTGTATAAAGCGGATGGAAAGTATTCAAAATAAGTTTACTAATTTTATCATTTACAAATTTCTGGATACTGATTTTAATTTAAAAATATTGGAGCACAGAAGGCGTGTCGTTGGCTGTATGTTCTTATATAAAATTTTAAATAATGACGTAAATTGTTCTGACCTGTTTACCTGTTTGTTTGGTATTGCATTCCAATACTTACCAGAATCAATGATATTGTTAAATGAGGAGCCCTGCAATGTTCCCAGGCGTAGAAATTGACCAGGTTCATGCTCCGAGGAGCACGTTCACGACGATCGTAAGGTAGGACTCACGATCTGGATGAAAACCGCGAAATAAAGAGAATGGACTTTATTATTACTGGGCGTAATCTCACACGATTGTAGAATGCTGGAGATAGAATTGGATATATACAGGTTGATGAACTTAGCTAGTGTTTGAAACGTCACGTAGTAAAGGGTTCTTTGAGATGCTATAGGCTCCGTAATACACCAAGTCTGGAATGGAGAGTATGGACACACAGCCACGATCAATTTCAAAAGTCCACACCATATATTCGCGAAATATACCTACACACACGAATGTGCATGCATGCGTAAAATGCATTCACGACAACAAAGCAGAGTGAACAAAAAGATGTAAAACAAGACTAATTCTACCCCTGTTTAAAGGCGCACGATACCAAGAGCTCAGATGATGCGAAGTCCGAAATGAGCGACTAAAATACACTAATACACGAGACGAAAGTATACGACATACATTAGTGAACTGCAGCAATGCAAGTAACCTGAACGGTGGTCGCGTACAAGTAGAACTGAGTACAAAAATGAACACGAAAAAGGAGGTTTGAATGTTATTCGGTAAAACTAAACTAAAAATAATGTTGGACAGATTTAATGTTAACAGATATATTTTATTTATCACATATCAATAGTAATTTTGCCATGAATTTTCCGGTTGTGCGAATGTCTTTGTTATACAATAGTGTATGTAAAAATGAACATACACCGGATGTTATAACTTAACTACATTCAAAATATTATCATCGAAGTATTTTAAATTTTTGTTTTAATGTTTAGTTAATCTTCTTTCATTCATTGTTTACGTTATTATTATTTAAAATATTACTATTATTTTTAATTATTAGCAGTGGCGGCTGGTGCACGGAGGGCAACGGGGCTATGCCCTCCCAATTATTTACTTTTGAAAAAGAAGAAAATCTTTAATAAAAAATAATAATAGTAATATGCATTATTTTCATTTTACCCATTTTAAATTAACATTTAGTTATATTGAAATGTTTATAACTTAAATTCGCATCACGTCGTGTTTCGCTTCCTAAAACAAATGTTTTTAGAATGGACATACACCAGGCAGGGCAAATGAGCAAATGTCTCCTATCCTTGTACGAGTGTAGGTGCAGGGTACAAGCGGGGTGAAGGACGAGCAATAGTATGTAACCTGTAGCAGCCATTGCAAGTGCGTCAAAACATATTTTGTCCGTAGTTTTAAGTATCAGTCGGAGTGCTTTATTTTGACATTTGTTTGTAGTTCTGTGTTATTAGAAGGTTATATATGTTCGATGTTTTAATAATAACATTATTAAAATAGTGTTTTATTAGTACCATGAGTTCAAAAAGTAATTACCTAAGGGTTGGCAATGGAAAAATAAAATAATGTCTACTGCAAGCTTTAGAATTAATTAATTGTTATCACTGTTATTTTTGTCCTGTCAAGTTATTTGTTATTATATAAAGCTTGCAGTAGACGTTATTATATTTTTCCATAGCCAACCCTTATTTAATTACTTTTTGAACTCATGGTATATTTGATAATAATTTACTTGCTAAAATTTTGTTAAGTTTGTGTGATTGTGTTTTATGTAAGTGGCGAATTTTTGAAGAAAAAATAAATAAATAAATAAATTTTAAATATGAATAAGAATGAAAATAGCGTGATTTCAATTTTAGAACTGGTTTCCAAAAATAATTGAACCTATGATATAAAAATTAGATTTAAAACTTTAGGACCACCAAGACCGGAATTCATTTTAACGAGTTCCGAAGCAAATAACAAAAAAAAAAAAAAACAATAAAGTTATTTCAAGGAAATTTCATTCAAAAACCTTTTTGATAAGCTTTGGCCCTAAAAAAGCTTCTTGCCCCACCAGAAAATAATGTCACGAACCGCCACAATTAGGACCACAGTTTATTAGTATTTTCTTTTTTTTTTAACTCTACTACTTGTTTCTGCTACTTTAAATTAATATAATTATTCTTTATATTTGTGCCCCACTGTTAATAGGCAGTTGCCTGTTGTGTGGACCTATTGTAATAAATAAATAAAATAAGTAAATAAATGATTTTTACATCTTTGCTTCTGTCTAGGACAATTTAATCAACAGATATGGAATAATCTGTTTTGTTTATTAAAAACATTCTTATAAAAATGTATGGAACTAGTGCAGAAGTTTAAACAATAAAATTAAAGGCTACAAATAGAACATATTTGCTAATGTAAATTTACCGTGGCATCAGATGCAAATAAACACGAACCCCAAATCAGTCGATACAGTAATGTGTGAAGTTAACCCATCGTCGAGTGATAATGGTAGCATTTCTAACGGTCATATATAAAACCCTATTTAAACTTATTCACCCCTTCATTATTGTTAGGAAAACTATTTATTTTATAGCTGTTTATTTATAGAATTGAACTGCGGTACAAAAATCCTATTATTTTTAATGGCTTTTAAAGCAACCGATAATCAAACGATTAAGATCGAAATTGGCTTCGTATCGGACCCAGTAGTTTAGAAATTGAAAGTGAAAGCAAACACACGCACACCCTACAATTTAATAACCCTTCCTCCTCAACCGAAACCAAAGTTAAAAAGCTTTATTGATTTTATTTGTGTAGAAAGCTAAATCAGATGAGATTACACCCGCTAAGAATCCTTTTGGTTTGTTTTTTAAATGATACAATAGTCGGTTGGTTAAAGGGAGTGTAAATTAGTAGTTATCGAACTATTTACAAACCGAGAAAGAAAAAGAAATGTAAAACGTTTGCTTGCATTTTTTTAATGATGCTTGTAATCGTTTTCTTCAGAGTAATTTTCTTTTGTGTTCTTATTTTATTTTAACCGTAATGTGAGAAATGTTTACCTTTAGAACTAAAGCTCTTAATGCTTTTCGTTATTCCAGTATGATGCATAGTATTGGAACAAAACATGGTCAAAATAATTTTTGGTGAAAATGTTCCAGTGAGTTTATTCATACCAACAGACCGATTCTGTAACTCCGTTACTATGATCATTGTAACTAAATTTGTCACTATGAGCAAAGTCAGTTACTATCATGAATGAAAGTCATTATACTTTTTATAATATATTATCTTGTAGTAACGTTACTACACAGTAAATTTTTAAAGAATTGATCTGACTATCTGCCATCAAAGTTAAATGGAGGGTTTGTGTGAATGAGGCAAAAATTCAATCCTTTTTAGGGTTTTGTAGGTATGACCAAAAAACCCTTATAACGTCACTCATGTGTCTGCCTGTCTGTACAGTAGATAATAATATTTTATTCATGCTTACGACGTTTACATTTGTTAGTACCTATATACATGATAATTATACTGAACAAAAGTTGAAATGCATTGAAAATGAAAATACAATATTAAATTTGATAGATACAAAAATAATAATAATAATAATAATAAAAATAACAATAGTAGAAAAAATTCATTGTTTTTAAGTGTAGTTACTAAGATTAATATTGAAAAATTCATCCGAATTGTAAACAAAATGCTCAATAAGTATTTTTTTTAACATGAGCTTAAATAATCTAATTGACAATTTTTTTATAGAATCAGGTAGGTAGTAAAAAAAGCGGCTGCAAAAAAAATAACATTCCTAGATTTAGACAATCTAAGTCTTGGTAGTCTGATGCTATCACCAGAGCAAACATTGTAATCATGTCTTGAGGAAACGGTTACAAACTTGTTTGAGTTTTCTTAAATGTATACCAGAGAAACATACACGAATAAACTATAAAAAGACATAATGTTACATTTCCTAAAGAGCTCTCGTCGATGGTACCTGTTAGAAAAATTATTTAGGATTCTTACAACACGTTTTTAAAGTAAAAAATTCTGTTGACAGACGAAGTTATACCCCAGTGAATTATGTCGTAAGTTAAGCGCGACTGCAAAGGAGCAAAATAAAACGTACGCAGCATAGCAAAAGATACAGACGTTTTCAGCCTCATGAACGCATAGACTACCCTTTTAAGAACGTTTGCCAAATAAGTTATGTGATCATGCCAGCTAAGTTGACTGTCGATATAAATCCCAAGAAATTTGATTGCCCCCCCTCTCCCAATTAATATTATTATTAATATTGCGGTTAAGAGAAAAATAATTTGTCGAATTTTGTGTTATTAAGGGAAATTAACCAATCCTCAACTATCACCATTTTGACAACAGATGTATGTCTTGTCAGGACGGTAGTGTCATCGGCGTAAAATATAACTTTGACACTTTCATTAAACAAATTTGGGAGTTCATTGATATAAACGATGAAAAAAATATATATTGTGGCCAAACGGATGGAATTAAAATTTTGGCATGTTAGTACACATATAGAAAATCAGCTGTAGCCACCATAGGACCGACCGCCATCACAAAGTACTTGTTTTATTTATGCTGCTTTATCCAAAAGTGTCTCAAATAAAACTAGTTAGTTAATGCTTTTATAGCAACTTTTGTTATTATTATTATTTTTTTTAATATTTCTTTGTTGTGAAATATTCGCAAAAATCTTAAAACCGACACGAGTAAACACCCATTTCTAGTTAACCGATTTTAAAGTTTAAATATGAAGTTTCGTAAAAATTCTTTTAGCCGAATTTGCTCTGCACGTGTACACCGAGCGACAGATAGACCGACAGACAAATTGACAGACATCATGCTAAAAATAGTCAAAATTTTATGTAGGAATCTCAATTCGTGGAGATCCATCGAAATCTCGAAATGTCAAAATCGGTATGATCACAATACCACCTTTATATATGTTGGCGGTCGGTAAAAAACTATTGAGATTAAAAAAAAAACAAATAGCGGGAAAAAATAAATATATTTTTTAAATTTTGAGTGGGGTATCAAAAGAAACTTTAATGCGTGGAGAATCCAATAAATTTTAATTTTAGAAAATTATTGTTTTTTTTTCGATTTTCGCAATAAATATGTCAAAAACATTTATCTGAACCCTTATATATCTAAAATTTTATACTCTTTCAAAATTGTATTTGTTTAGTGACGTTCATTATTTCCACCTCAAACAACCTAGGTCAGAATAATCTCTTTATACTGGAGATTCTTAGTATGCGGGTTGCCAGCAATCTTTCCGCCACTTTTGTGGGACTCCAAATAGGGTACTACGACTCAGTATGTTGTGACATTTTTTTTTCTAGCCTTGTATTACTAATGAGGATGCGATTACGCCATTATTTTCTCTTGTATCTATTCCAATGCACGATATCTTTTATTCATGGATTTCTGTTGACCAAAGATCAACCCTATTGGCACAAATATTCCCAATTTTATACACAAATAATTAGATATTAATAAAACTAAAAACTAAATAACTAACTAACATAAAGTCTCTTCTATTACTTATATATGGTAATCAAATTTTTCATATTACAAATGACAATATTTTCTTTATTCTAAAGATAATAAATCATTCTCCTGTATTCCTTTTTTGTTTCCTTTGTTCTACTTCCAACGGACAGCCAGTGTTCTTATGTGTGTTTCGATATTTCAACTTCTATAAAGAATCATATTACATTTAGTGACCGGCTGTTATTGTTGTTACATTCACATTTAATACAAGTGACGGTGTCACAAAAGTTTTAGAATAAAAAAATAAACACCACTGTCTCAGGAGAGAAAATGAAAAATTATCTGACATTTCACGACTGACCCATTGTTAGTAATAAGAAAAGTAGTACAAACACATGTTATAAAATTATTGTACATTTAATACAAGTTCTTTTTTTTTCGACAAAGAAATCCAGGAGTATTTAAGCTGGTACGAAAATTTATAGTTGTCTCCTAATAATTTATTTTAGTTACAACCATCAAATAGTAAATGCGTTATGTATCCAACAGTATTTACATACAGCAGCTCATATTACGTTCTGTGTATAATGGGACGCGCAAGCATATTCTGCCATGCATAATCAACGATTTATACACGGCAAGTTTATTATAATTATTTATTTTTTTTTAGTAAGTTAGTTAAAATATTTGGCGCTCAGGAACGATGGTTATTTGCGCGTCTTTTCTTTTTTCATTCATGGGGTTCCTGAAAATGATTCATGACTTTCCATTCCTGAAAAAAGAGTACTGCTTGATGAATTTATTGCATGAATAGCTATTAGTTAGAAAAATTACTTCGTTTGTAACAACGTAAAAAAGCTACTGGTAACTAGTTTTGGTAAACTTTACTCTAGCCATCTATTAGGGAAGGTTTTAAATATTTCAAGTTGAACTGATAGTTAGGGTTTAAGCCACGGGTAATATAGAGTGTTATTGTGTTCGCAAAATATAAGTTGCTAATTTTATACAGCCATGAATAAAAAGACTAAAGGAAGGAGGCTATAATAGTTATTTCCCAGCAAACATTTTTATACGGACCAGTACTGTTGAAGCACATACTCCCCGGCATTGAAAGTAATGGGCCAGTGCTGTCATTTCGCACTGGGCCAGTACCCCGGTGTCCCCGTGGCCGTTAGCTGGTCCATTGATGTATCAATTGCTGGTCCAGCAGCGGTAAAGTGCAAAATAATCGCATTAGTTGCAAGATTTATTTCTGACGGACTAGTGCTTATATTATACCCACTCTCTAGTATTTCAAATGTAACATATGTGTACTTGCCCAGTATTAAAATAAATTAATGGTTAGGTGCAAAATAAATACTCATTTGGCCATTTTCACCATAGTTGAATAAATTTATTTAACAAATAAAGTTGACAATATCGCATCGGTTTTAAACTATTAATGAAGAAATTAACATTGCTGTCAATAGAATGATGCGATATTGTTAACTTAAGTTGTTAAATAAATTTATTCAACGATGGTAAAACTGGCGGATTGTAAATTGCATTAACAGTTATAATTTATTGATTTATTTATAAATATTAAATAAATATAATTTCAGGAATAACAAGAATTAGAATTATAACAGACCAGTTGCATCCTAAAGATAAGTGGTGACTAATAATTTTCGCCAATATTCGACTTGTATTGCCTACAACATCTTTTCTCCCTGACTTGAAGAGTGCCAACCTAAAGAAATCATACTTGTTAAAATAAATTCTGTAGCAAATTTTATAAGCAATAATGCTATAAGCTGTTCACTGTTGTAAGAACAAACTAGATCTGGTTATTTTGGTGATTTTTATAGTGTATTACTGACTTTTAGAAACTTGGTTATATTGTAAAAAAGGCTTTACAGTTTTGGATTAGGTTTTTATTATTTTAGATTAGTATTATATTTACAAAATATTTAAGATGTCACTATTCAAAATGAAATATGACAAATTATATTTTTTTAAATGATCAATTTATAATCTTGTAACAAATTTATTAATAACTGAAAATTTTATTACATGAAAAAAACTATGATTGAACTAAACTAAAAATTAAACAATTTAACATGAAACAGTTAGTGTAAACTACGACCTTAAATCTAACAAAACACACACAAATCACAATAAAAAACTTTATAATGCTCACAAAACAATAACTATTCAAATACACTTCTTGACAAACTATCCACAAACACGTCTCAACTTGTACTGACTAACCCTCGAAGGCCAGCCGTTATGGGTTTTATGACTAAGCCGCTACAATCAAGTATGAGTGGAGACGATAGCTGTGTAAAACAATAATTTATCGACTTTATTAGCATAAAAAAGAATAGAAAAGTTGCTTAAAAAAATTTAAAACAAAAGTAAAATGTAACATATTAGCAAAAATAAGGAGTGCTTATAGAATGCTGGTATAGTACTTCGTATAGGAGGAGTGCGAAATACAAATGTGAAGTACATTATTATTACTGGCGTTGCACAACCTTTGGGTGCCAGCAATTTACCAACAGAAAAAGCAGTTTGCCGGCATTCGGCCGATGGTTGAATGTTTGCTGCGTTGTGTACCATGGCCAAAAAGTAGATCTTTTTCGATCACATCTGAATTTAAAGGCCAAGGCGCAGCCGAGGACTTTAAAGAGATAAGGACGAAAAAGATCTTTTTGACCAATTTATATTTATTTACTTACATTGGATAATTTATGGTTACTGAACAATTTTTGCAATTATAAATGTTCGACTGTCAAATGTTCCAATGTAACCATTGAGATCTTGATACTTGAGAAATGACACATAGTTAGCTCTAGTATCCAGCGTCCAAAAAAATAAGTGAATCAGCCTAGGCCGAAAAAGATTTTTTTTATGGCCGGTACTAGAGGATTAAAAATAACTGTTCTTGATCTGGTGGCTAAAAAAAAAAAATACATTTTACAAATTTTTCTGACGAAATTAAGTCATCCAACGACCACAATTACTACTAATATTTTGTTGTCTTCGTATTAAAAAGTGATAATTTACATTTATTCTGATAATTTAAAGTATATTCATAATTTATAAATCATTAAAAAAAACCAGGGCTAAAATAGTTTTTAGTTATTTTATAATTTAATATAAAATTACGCATTTAACCTGAAATTTGGTATCTTGTCAAAATAGCTAGCTATACTGTTTGTGGTCGAGCAAAAAACGCAAAATACAAAGACTAAAAGAAGTACTTTTCATTCGTAAATATTTTCCATTCATATTATATAATTGAATTAATAATATTTTGATAAATCTCAACATACACGTTACTTAACAATGGCGTACTGTCATAATTTTCTGCTATAAGTTCTATATGTATTTATTTACTTTTGTGTATCATTAATTTTATTATAATAAATTACTGATATAATAATGTTTTAAAGATTGTTTGTATAACTTTAGCTTCCTTTGAAAATATCAAGATTGGATAAAAATTATTTTAATAAATTGTCCTACGCCACTGAACAGCCGGAAAATATTGTCCGCCATTTTGAAAGACCATCTTGGTCTATTCGAATAGCATGTAATGCTCCTTGCTTTAGTCTTTTCATTCAAGGGATGCAGCACTATCCGAAATTAGGGAACTATCCAAAATACGATTACTCTTCTCTAAAAAATCACTCTCGAAACATAAACAATGGGGAGCAGAAATTAGATTAGTTGATAATTGTAAAGCTGTAAACAAACCTAAAATACAAACATAAATGTTCGTCTTGGTTTGCTGGCCGCCCAGGTACAACACAATATTGCTGCTCTTATTAATTATATATCATTTAATTAAGAATTTGATAAGTAATGTTTACATTTATATCTGTATATACAATATTTTAAATATGTATCATTCAAAAGAAGTATTTTCTAATTTTTATTTTCATAAATTAAAATAGATAAGAATAAAGATCCTTAAACATAAACGGTTTTATTTAAGATGAATATTTTATTCCATAAAAAACTATTAATACATAACAAATACAACTATTAATATTAAATATATTGAAAGTAATGGCCCTACATTGGGCGTCATTTGATGTAAATCGCGACTTGCGTGCCATCGTGGGCGAAGACAATTTCGTTCCATAAATCACGCCATATTTAAAACGGCTAGCCAAAACTCTAACTCAGAGAGAATCGAGAGAGATAACAGGATCACTCAAAAGCATATGCTGATGCCCACCGCCGAGAAGAACCTAATTATAAAATCGGCGATAAGGTACTAGTTACAATACACCCGTTAAGTAGGGCCTCGAGAGGATACACCTCTAAATTCGTACCTCGACGTGACGGTTCTTACCAAATACTTAGTCAGTTATCCCCTACTACCTTCCAAATTGCCTTTCTTGCCAATCCAACTACGCCCATTGGCGTATATCATGCTCCAACTGAGGCTGTAACGGGAAGCCACTGTGCCCAGTTATGTTAGTGCGAAGTGATGAGGGTTGCTATGGTTATGAGGTTGTTGACTGTGCGTTGAGTGTTAAAACGTCTAAAAATACAAAACTATTTTAACTTTTAAATTGTATTATAATTAACTTAAATTAACACAATTGTTACTATATGACGTGGATAGTATAGTGTTATTAATTATGTAGTTTGTTCTACCGCTAAAGATATCTTAATAAATATATTTTTGCAATAAAATGCTACAAAGTGAAATAAATTATTGTTTACAAGTCTAATTTCTTGCATACATGTTTCTATTGCCAATAATGCACGATTAATTACTCTTTCTTATGACATCGACGACCTGAGGTAATTTGCCATTAATTTTAATTTGAAAAAACTGTTTTCCCCTGCCTCCACAATTACAGGCAGGGTTAAAAAAATCTGAAAGCCAGAAAAAATTTAGGAAGTGAATTAACTAATTCTATGTCTATTATTTAATCCAAAGTAATTCATGCTTTTGAATAATTCAAGTCCATTCAGGTATTTGCCACAGCACAATCAGTCTACAACCGACCGCCAGGTGAGGGGGCACCTTTTGCATCCTCGCCACGAACGGATCTGCACATAAACGAAAATAAATACTTAATAGGCGTGCTTGCACAACTGAATATAAGCGCCTAATGTGGAACATAACCAAATTCCGAACACAACCGAATGTTTATTTAATTCATTATCGGACAGAAAAATATATGTCTAAATTATCTTAATTATTGCTTTTATGAATAAATTATCAAAGCTAATAAAATATTTAACAAAATTTTCAATGCCACTAATTTTAACAAGAGGTAGACGTCATTTAACTTCTTTTGTCCTTGCATAAAAAACTTGTAGACTTTAAAAATAATTATAAATTCAATTATACTTTCCTATACTAAAATACGTATTACTACTAAAAGCTTTCGTGATATTTTGAATTAAATATAAGCTACTACTTACGTATGTTAACATGTTGAGCACCAGACAGGTCTGAAGCCAGAAGTCCATACAAAAGATTACATATTTACATCATATTTTAACTGAATATATTCATGGTTAAAGTTAACGAGATAAGCTTGATTTTATTGTAAGTTTTACATAAAATGTGAGATTTGATAGAATAAGATATACATAATTTTTGAAAATATGCAAAAAAAATCATGCTTAAAAATTAGTTAATCCAAATGATGTCAAAGAAAAACCAAATTGTGAATGTTAAAATTTATTATTTACCACAATCCAAAAATATAATTGATAGATCATAGACCGGGAGCTCATGACAGTTTTTGGTCTCCGATTTCATACAGCATGCCTTTTGGAGGAGAGAATATTTACCCTGTGACAACAAAAAAGGGATGGTACTAAACCCCTGCACGATTTCCGGTCATAGGATTTAATATTGCTTGCCCTTTTGTCAAAAGAAAGTTATAACAAATTTAAAGTCTTTTAAATATATGCATGCGATTCGGAGGGTCCCAAAGGGCTCAAACGGTCATGTGATCTTGTAATAAAAAAATATGATTTTCCACGTTTTCATACAGCATGCCTATAATTAAAAGACATTTGTTATAACTTTCTTTTGACAAAAGGGCAAGCAATATTAAATCAGAGAAAAACACAAAAATTTTGTGCAAGTGGAAATGCAATTTTCCCTATGACCGGAAAGCGTGCAGGGGTTTAGTACCATCCCTTTTTTGTTGTCACAGGGTAAATATTCTCTCCTCCAAAATGCATGCTGTATGAAATCGGAGACCAAAAATGTTATGAGCTCCCGGTCTATCATATAGCTGGTTTTAGAATGGAGTTTAAAGGTCAATTCTTCAAAGCCATCACAGTCACCGCCTCATATATTTTCACAGGAGAGTAAATAAAAATCTGTATTGATTACGAATTCATTGTACAGTAAATATGTATTTGTTTATAATTAAAGCTAATTAAACAAGAGTCAGTTTTATTTTATAGTTATTTTACCATAAAAATTTGTAACAAAAATAGTATCATATTATATATTTGGCATATATCATTTTAATATCGCTAACATCGGTGGTTTATAGTTAGCTTGTTTCTCGCATTTGTTGTATCTCAAATATTAACTAAATAGGTTCTTGATGTATAGATAGGTAAACATGCATCAAAAACCTATTGATGCATGTATTCTTGGTTATGACTTGATCTCATTAAAATACTTCTTCATTTTCTTAACATTTTATATCTATTTATGAATGTAAGCCTTCATCAAATCTTTCTATTTAATTCCATTCAATGTTGTTTTTTCTTATTTAGAAGAGCTATCACCTATGTTGGCAATTTTCTTTACTATATCTTTTTAACGGCTTTAGTGTGGTACATCTCTTTTCGCTTGTATAATTGAGCAACCAGTTACTTATTTAATAAGGTTTATCTATTTGGTAGGGCACCGACCACAATACTTTCTAATATGAAATTTCCCTTGCACAATTAATCTCTCTATATTGTCACTGCTTCGTCATTGTACATGACCAAAGCAAATAGCTATTCTGCTTTGGACTGTTGTCGATAGCTTTATGGGATCTTTAATTTCCTCCATAATTATTGAGGCATGAGATCTCCATGGACCGTGAACTGGCGGTCTGTTGACCACATTGTGCTTTGAAGAAGTCAGTAAGGTAAATTTTTGACGCACAGCAACGATGACTAGTTGCGCCTAACGCAGCCCATTTAAATGAGTAGATTAAATATTAACGAAAATTAATAAAACAATAAATAGAAAAATAAAAGTAATTATGCACTGACAAGCACAAATAAATGAGAATAAAAAAGAATAAAGGTCTGTTCAAATGCTCAATTTCTGATTGGAAAATTAATCTTTGATCAGTTTTAATCTCGCTCCCGTACTTACACATCTGTCGAAACGATTGTAGATCACTATCCAGTCGAATTCTTGATATTTTTTTAACCCAGCAGGCTTACCTCCTCTTGCTTTTACTTTGCAAATATGTGCACCAATAATGTTACTTAGAACACAAATCCGCCAAAATTATATATTGGAACACGCTTAAGCCTCATTTATAATTGATCTATAGCACAAGTGCATGGCATAAGAATAAAGATGTATGTATGGAGTATACTGTCTATTTATTACAAACAGATGTTCGTACTATAAGCATAACAGTGATACACCATGTTGCTAAGGAACACAAACCCACCAAATTTTTGTAACGGAACACGCTTACAGGTTAACAGTTTAAGAGACTATGTAGAAAGCAACCATTAGGATTGATACATGCAAAAAGGTGGTTATCCCTAGATTACTGCAGATTCCAACAATTTTACCATTTCAGTTCAAGCGCCTTCAATTTCCTGCCATGGTTTGTTTTGCGGTATTAATAAGTCGCAGAGTCAAATCCTGAAGATGACTGGCGTTTATTTGCCGAGTTCATGCTTCATGAATGTGCAGTTATATGTAGCGTGTCGGTTCTAGCAACAAGCTATACCTGCTAGCGCGTAATGGTAAAACTAAAAATATTATTTGGAAAACGGTTCTCAGTTTCGATAAGTAATCCTGTTCAGTTTAATCCTGGTCTTTTACATGTCTATAGTATTGTCTTCTGCCCTGTAACCTAATTACGAGTAAGTATGTAGTAAGTTCTAATAAAATGTAGGTCAACAATGTAGAAGCAGATCTTCTATTTAGAATTAATTTATAATGTGAAATATAATACAATTCAGAAATACATATTTTAATTATAGAAATGGCAAAAACAATTATATGTATTTATTTTCACAAAAAAACATATTATATCACATTTTTGACAACGTCATAAAAACCATAGAAACATTAGTAGAAATTATTGGAATAGTTTACAAAGTTTTTATAACGAACAATCCCATAGCGAAGCAGAGTGGGGCAGCTAGATTTTAATAGATTTCTTACGGCCATTTTATTTCGGTTGTACATGATTCGGAGTTAGCAATGGTCGAACTAGAGAAGTTAACTTATGACCAACCTCACAGTGTCTCATAAGTTTAATGTCAGCCCGGTTATTGCTAGGTCTATCGTTTATCATAACTTTGGTCTTGGTATGTTTAATATATCGACCGTATTTCTAACTATGGTTCTTAAGCACTGATATTAATTCAGAGAGTTCTTTAGGGTTACAGTCATGCATAGCACAGTCATGATTGCAGGTTGTGCCGGTATAAAATAGGATTTTAAGTTTAACGGTGTGTTTCTCAGATATGTGATGCGCAATACAGAGCTGTTGTGAGAGAAAACGGTCTGGCTTGTAACAGTGAGGTGCTTTATCAACTGGGAAATGTATCAGAGTTAAACATAACCCTGTTCGTTCAGCATATACTGTTACGAAGAACACACTGCAGCTAACATTGCACTTATTACATATTTGCATAGAACAAAAACTGTCGACTTGAAATATCTACACTTTTTCTTGTTCTTCTTCTTCTTTTATGTTTGTTGGCTTGGATTTCCATTCCGCCAGTGATTAGCTGCATTATGTACAAGCGTCCTGAATAAAATGCTATTTTCAAAACATGTTAAACATTAATTATATGTATGAATAATTAAATTTAATTAAATAATGTAATGTATTAACGTTAATACTGAATGGGAAAATAGAAATATCATATTTCTGCTGTTACGGGTCTTAACAGCAGGGTTGAAATTCAAAATAGTTAACCAGTACACTATAAAATAAAAAATTAAATCTCTTAAAAATATGATGATAAAATAATATTACCAAATAGTAGTTGTAGCGTAAATTATTTTAATAATTTCCATATCATTTGTTGATTTTTAGGATTTTGTAGGTATGACTAAAAGACTTTTTACAAAAAATCAGATTAAGAAACAATAATAAAATCAGATTCTACACTATTGGCATTTGGGAATGTAAACAATTTTTAAAAGAGTTCACTGAGACTGCACTCACACTATCACTGGTTAACTCGTTCCACTTATGGAAAACTCTATTCGAAAGGAAATTTTCACGGGGGATTCGTTTAAATTTTTCACGACTTAGTTTTAGGGTATGTCCGGTAAGTCTTGTGTTATTACTTAACTTGAACATATAGCACAAGTTAAGGGAAAAGTCATTGTCTAGAATTCTCCATGTTTGGATGAGATCACCTCTCGCTCTTCTTTTGGAAAGAATAGGCAGCTTGAGATGTTGGAGCCATTCTGGATATTGACGACCGCGAATTGCACGTGGCAATCTGCTGGCACGTCGTTGGACAGATTCCATCGCTTGAATGTCACGTTGAAAGTATGGGGACCAGACACTGACTGAGTATTCTAGGTGAGGTCTGATATGTTTTGTAAAGTTTGACTATAAATGTTTGGAAAAAATGTGCTATATAAACGTTTTATCCCGCACCCAATTAATCTAAAAATCTGAAAAAAACGGAGTAATGCACATAATTATGAACCGGAATATCACGACAGGATTTTTGATCAGATTATATTTTCGAAAGATATTATATTTTTTGTGCTATTGTTTGAATTATGTATTTTTTAAGAGGAATAAATTATTTATAGTAGTGAAATAGTGACTTCTAAATCGAATACTAAATCTAACACATTGTTAACAGTGAGACATATATTTCTGAATTGAAATAAAATGAAGCCATTCATCAACACATTTCTTATTAATTTAATTAAGACCTAAGCAAGTCGCAGAAAAAATATTTTGAAGCAGTTATAATAAAATTATATATGGATATCTATAAATAGTATATTAGTAATGGGATGAGTTAATAAATTAATTGAGACCAGTCATATAGTAGACCAAATTCTTTGCTTGCTTTTGAAATATATAAAATAATTTTATCGAAAATTGGTACTTAAAAGCAGAGTTTTAACGACCAATATCGACTTCGTTTCCCCATTAAAATAATTTTACTTGATATGACGTAGATATGTTTTTACCTTTATGAGTACTTTATGTGTTTTAATTTAATTGAATCCTGAAAACGTAACCTTTATGTTATGTATCAAACATTAACTAAAGGGAGGAAAAATACATGTATCTAAAATATTAAATTTTAAACATGATCACTGTCATGTAGGTCACTAAAAGAAAAGTTTTACTAATTAACACATCAAAGGAAAGAGCGACAAAGATTCACTTTGTAAAGAATGGCCAATTAATTTTATTTCACAGCTGATTTACAGTTTTATTTTTCAGTAAACTGGATATATCTATCATGTCAGTATTTTTATTTAATATTCTTCTTCTTATTGCGTAGCTATTTTATTAGAATAGGGGTGGGGTACCTTTTACTATGGTCAGGCCATACTATCTCTCCCCCATTTTATTTACGCTGCTTATAACCCCCAAATATTACAAGTTCTTATACAAAACTAACAATCTGGAATAAAATAAGTAGAAATCTATACATCAAACTTGCTCCGAATTAATATCTATTGTAAACGCAGAAGGTAAAATTTATTTACACTTATATTTTTGTAGTTTACGGAATACTAACAAAACTTTTCGCCCGGAGGCACAAACTGTCTGTATATTTGCCTGAGTAAGTATAAAAACCGACTGCCTACATAAAAACAGCTCGTTAACAAGTAAAATCTGTTCGATTGTTGCATTGTTCCATGTTTTTCTAAAGACTTCTAGATTATTCCATGGTTTCCATAGATATGCCTTACTAGAACTTTCTAGATTAGTCCACGAAATTCTACCATAGGCGTCCCATGAAGGAAATCATAACATTTTCGTTACACTATCTAATCTAGGAATTTCTTAATTGTAGAAAAATTGTTGTAAAAATGCTATCGTTCAATAACTTAATAAAAGATATTAAACAATAAAGTCCTTACTTTTTAAAAATATATTAGTGGGTTTTATATAACGTTTTGTATAGAAATGTTCAAATGAGTCAACATTTTTTTCGATATGATTGTTTAGGCGAATTTATGAGAATTTAGAACCTTCATCTAAAAATATTATACTTAATGATAATGAAATGACACTTGATATACGTGTTCTTTTCGAAAAGTAAATCATTTTTACCCCCAGCACCTATATTGAAAACTACGGCAGATTCAAAGCGACAAAAATAACCTAAGAAGTACAGCTATAAGTAGTTTCCACAATATAATAAAATAGCAAGAAGAAACATATTTGTAGAATAAAGCTACAATTTGCTGCATTGCACGCAAAAATGGGTCTAATGGCTTACAATATGGCGTCTATAATGCAATTTATTTATTTAAAATTACATTAACATTTTTTTTAAATAAAATATATTCTGTTCAATGTATAAAAATTCGTTGCAAATTTTGATACATAATTTGTTACTACTTTTATTTCAGATTGTTATTTTTGTATGAGAAACTATACGGTTTGTCCCTTAAGTACAAAAAAAAAATATGTGGAAAATAAATAATAATTTCTCAAATTGTAATTTAAATTATTTATTAGACACCTTATTTAACACTTTGAGCCCCACATGCCCTCCGGTGGGTCACACCTGTACTGCACTGATAACCCACCGAAGGGCATGTGGAGTTGAATGTGTTGAATTATTTTTATATATGTAGATAAGTATGGAGTACAGAGACGCTGGTTCGATACCCCCCAACTCCTTCGTATTTTTATCTTCCGATATTGTGCAGACAGCTCTGGAGTCGACTCAGCCTCAAGTATTTAATACTTTTAAATGAGTACCTGTTCATACAAGGATTATAAGACCGGTCAAAACGTCACACTGACCACGTGAAAACATACCTTCTCTGCCCCTTATACACCTATATTAGCGTTAAGAACCTATTATTTTATTTATTTATGTACAGAAGTACATGTTTCCCCATTGTTTGAAGGAAGTGTCCATAGGTCCACCAACAGTGGCTTATACGGTGTGTGATGATGGTTTCCTCCCTGCGGTTAATCCTGCAGGAAGGGCCCATGGTATAACGTATCCTTTAATATGTCTCAACTTCACTGTCATTTACTTACTTTTTAGCAATTGAATGGGGCTTTTATTACACTAAATTTCCAAAACCCACATTCAATCTTTAAATGTCACTAGTTTTCCAAATCTGGCTCGTATTAAATCAAAAAGACCGCTGTGGCCACCACAGGACCGACCGCCCTCACAAAGTACTTGTTTAATTTATGCTGCTTTATCAGAAAATGTCTCAAATAAAAGTTGTTAGTTATTGCTTTTATAGCAATTTTTGTTAAATAATTTTTTTCGAATTATTTCTCTGTTGTGAAATATTCACAAAAATCTTAAAACCGACACTAGTAAACTCCCATTTCTAGTTAACCGATTTTTACCAAATTGATCAACTGCCATTGATGTCAAAAACTTAAATATGAAGTTTCATAAAAATCCTTTTAGCTGAATGTGTTCTGCACGTGTACACGAATCGACAGACAGACCAACCGACAGACAGACAGACATCATGCTAAAAATAGTCAAAACGTTATGTAGGGACCTCAATTCGTGGAGATCCATCGAAATGTCAAAATTGGTATGATCACAATACCTCCCTTATATATGTTGGCGGTAGGTAAAAACAGACTATACTTTAGTTACTCGGATCTCTTTATTTTCTAACTGTCCTACTGTTTCTTCTGCTGTTTTAAGTTATCTGTTTACTTGATAAAGTCTTTAAATAAAAAAACAGTTCCTTATTTTTCCCCAATTTCTGAACAAATCTAACTTTATATAAAACCTTATCCATAGTAATAATGTCGAGTGGTACTTGTATTTTTATTTTCTTTCTGATTTTGATGACGTAATATAAATGTCAACGAATTAATTGTTTGCAGACAGAGTGTAAGTAGTACAGCCTTCTGCTGCAAATTAAAAATGTTGCCAACTTTGCTGAACACTTTAAGAATTAAGTTAATGATTTTAATTACCAGTGCGCGCGAACCCTTCAGCTATCACTCTCTCTCTAAATTTCATGCGGTCCAACCCCTTTTCATTTCAACCCTCACGTAGGGTGAAAATGTAGATAAGATATCATATCAAATTAGCAATAAATTAAATAGTTTTAAAAGTTAATTTAATTAAATAAACTTACTTATTTTATCACGTAATTACACATTTTTATTTCCTCATTAAAATATCAACTTACTGATGATATACAGCGTGTCTCCAAACCAAGTTTACATTATATATAATGGATAAAAAAATGAGTAAAAGTTTTATTTTGGGCAATTAAGTTTGTTTTGTCTTTCAGCGTTAAGTTTCGATATTTTCAAATCAAGTGGGCCTTGATTGTTTGAAGAAAACTAATTTACTTAAGACCGCTTTTACAAATCTCGGATATGCAGCGTAATAAATATCGGAGGTATGCTTCGATTATTAGACTTGGTCTTTCAAGATCAACAAAGAATAGGTTGAAGTAATATCCTTTTCACACTAGAACTTTTAGATAAGATAAGTGAGGTGATTTTAAGTGAGGTGATATTAAGTGAGGTTGACTTTAAATGCTAGTGTGAATGCACGTGATCTTGCTCGAATACAGCATAACTTAAAGATAGAGATTCCTCTCTCAAATTTAGATCGCGTGGTACCCATTTCCAACATAATTTATAATATAATACTATTTGAATTTGTGTTGTCAACATTTTATATTATCATATACAAGAATTATATCTTATATCGAGGTTATAAGAAATTTATTCTTATTGTTAGAATTAAATTAGTTCTTTAACTTACTTACTTACTTACTTAATCCTAAGCCTTTCTATCTTTTGGAGTAAGGCGTTGTTGGAGTAGAGGTTCCGTGGTACCTCTTCCGGTGGTCTTTTCCATATTTCTCTCCAGACTTTCCTATTTGCGGTTTTGCTGGTTTTGATATCCGTCCATCTGACTCCTCTTCTCTCTGTCGCTTGTCTCACTTCTTCTTTCCAGATCTTAATTGGTCGTCCTCTTCTTCTTTTTTCTATCGGCCTCGCCTCATTGACTGCTTCAGCTGTTCTTTCATCTCCCATCCACATGTCCTAGCCATCTCTTGTGTAAGCCATTGAACTGGTTTTGTCTGCAATTGTTCCCTGAACGTCGCGTTTCTAATCCAGTCCATCTATGTCTTTCCCGATATTTTCCTTAAAATTCTGAATTATTTACTTCTAATTTTACTCTGGTGTTTTATCCTGGTAGTCCACGATTCATTGGCATATGTGAATATTGGCACTGTTATCTTTTGAATACCTCTACTTTTGCTTCTGTGGGGATCTGTTTACTGCCAAGAAATCTGCCTCTGATGGCTCTGCTTCTGTATTTATTGTTGCTCCCAAGTATTTGTAATTGTTCACTTTTTCTAAGTTTATGTCTTCTATTTTTATACAGTGTGTTTTGTTCTTTCCATTTATTATCATTGTCTTTGTTTTATTTTTGTTTATCACCATATTTTATTGCCTTAGTTCTGTGTAGTACACTGCTATGTTATGTTGCAGTTCATGTTCATTTTCTGCCACTATTAACATATCATCTACATAGCATAATTCTGTTATTTTTACTTCTTTCATCTTCCAGTATCCTACCATGTAGGGCTTTGTTTTCTTCTTACATTGTTTCACAACGTCGTCAAACACAACTGCGAAGAGGAGTACACAACCCTGAGGCATATTCCCGTAGAGAATGTTTTGGAAGTTTCATTCCTTGTTCTAACATAGCTTTTGCTACTTTGGTACCAGCTCTTCACGTGTCTGATTGTGTCTGCCTCTATACCTCTATTTCTTAGACACCTATATGAATATATATGTTAATACAAGTGGAATAAATTATTTATTGTAGAATGGAATCAAATATCTATAGATAAGTGTTTAATGATAAGTCAAAATGTCCGTCTGGGCAGACAATTGAAATCTGGTGACTCCAAATTAAGAATAAAATTATCAGAGCATCTGGCAGCACCGGCGATTTAAACACCTAGTGTGAATGCAAACCAATCTTAAATATCAGTGGACTTTAAGTTCGCCTATCTTAAAGTTCTAGTGTGAAAAGGGTATGAGTTGACTATTTGCTAATTACATTGTCAACTTACAACATAGGCGGCGAAATAAGAATTTAATGTGGTATCATTGTGTATTGTAATGCGCGTTGCATAGATTCATTTTATGAATTTTTATGGTTATTGTATATAATTGGTATAGTTATAAGTGGTTATATTAGTGATAATTATTAACAACGAGATGATTTAAAAACTGGTATATAAGACCGTTTTTAATTGCAATCATTAACAATTAACATATTTATTAAAAGTGCGCAACCAATTAAACGATTTTTTAAATAAAATCGTATGCCGATGCTGAAATATTTCAAAATATTTTCACTGAATCACCGATATACGTTATTGATAATGCACATCAAAAAGTAAAATACAACTAAACGAAAGCATCCTAGATAATTTTCGAAATGGCAAGTTGCTTAGTTGCTTAGCAAAATTTGGGAGATGATTGGGCTGATTAAAATGTTCTATTCCGGGCGCCTTTAATGAAATTGAAGTTGGAGAATTGCATCTATTATTCCGCTAGTTTAAAAGAAGATTTTCTAATCCTGACATAATTCTTTGTGTAAGGAAATCGGCGGTGAATTGGTTGGACATATTGACTTGTATACATTGGACTGTTTGGTTTTAAAGTGTTAATCTTTACAATTAATTCAACAAAGTTTATTATTGAACGCCTTGTACAACATTTCGAATTGTAAATTTAATAAACATTGTTTTTAAATTAATTTTCATTGTCAGCAGAAAAATAATTTTTTTGCAAATCTTGCAATTTTTAGTCTATTATTCATATTTTAAACTCTATCCGGGGACATGCTGTATATTGATATAAAACAGAGCACTATATAATATTAAAACATAGCATGGTAATTATGTTTAAATCACGAGTGAATCCAAATGTAATCGAACGATTTGAGCCATGTCGAAAACGAAGCGTGACGCTTTGCAAATTCCATATTTTTACATAAACAATTTAGCGTATACATTAATCGATTTAAATGGTTAATGTCCCGAAATGCTGAAATAAATACCGGTATTTAGATATCTATACGTCGTGACTGTGCAAATGGGTCAGATTTGATTTTTAAATTTTTAATTGGATTAATAAAAAAGCAATATTCACTGCATAACATTACCAGTTGGGGTTAAGCTTTCAATCCGGTTATTTTCAACATTGACTGTTTAATACGTAGTTTACACCAAGTACTTTTCAGAGTATGTTGTACTTGTAGTAGTTCAATTTGGGTCAATAACAGATTACTTGACATCATGTTAAATGAATGAAATATTATGATTTTACTGGACTATTTTTCTTTTTATCCAAGGGCAAATTCATATCAATTGCTCAGTTAAAATGTATCAAAACGTAGTCCATGCCGTCCCGTGCCATCTCAAGCAATCGCGTACGGAAAGTAATTTATTGCCGAATTTATGGACTTAGGCCCGATACCTGGTGGGTACCTACCTATTAAAGACTATAAAATTCGGCTTCTATCAACTTACTATGAACTAACAAGTGTACTATTATTATTATTCTGCGTCTCCTTTTGACTAGGATTTATCCTGTTATGGCCTATTCGGTTATCACCGAACCCATCTCTTGGGGATCATCTGTCTAGGTGGTCTATTTTCTCTTGATCGTCCTTACAAACGTGAGCTAGTCTTTCTTCTCCAACTCTTCTCACATGCTGATTCTCTTCCCGTTACCGGTATTATATCTGAGAATACCTTTGAGACCGGGTCAAAAAAAAAAATCATATCTCAGGTATATACCTACTCTTAGCATATCCACTGTCATAAAGTTTTCAGTGAAATTCCATAATATATTTGAAGATATTTAAATTTTCCTTTAACACATAATATAATGCGTGACATTATAAAAAGAACACCCAGTATTTATGATTATATCGCAATAATTTTCTGGATACCTATTTGGTTAGGTTAAGAAAAGAAACGATCAGTTTTTTAACCATATCAATACACTGGTTTTTGTCTTAAAATGTTTTTGTTTTTAAAACATGATAGGCGACAATGAACATTTGTTGCTACAGTGAGCATTATATTTTCATACAGTACATTTCTAAAAGTTTCTTTAATCTGTTTATTATGCCTAGACCGAGAAGACACGGAAATTTTCATCAACTTAGCGAGTTAGATTGGAGGTGAATAGTGGGTCTGCGAGAGGTCGGTTTATCCTTTGGAGAAATTCCACTAGGACGAATAGCAGTCTCATTACTGTAATGGTTTGTTGTCGAACACGAAGAGCAGGAGGTACAGAACGACGCCGAAAAAACCACAGAACGCGAAGATCGCCACCTTAGACTTTTGGCTCTAAGGGACAGCTTCACTTCCACAAAGATGATTGTAGGCCAACGGTTTACAGAACATGGCAGGCCTATTGGGATGCAAACTATTTATCGCCGCATATGAAGTTTTGGACTGTTTTCATACTGTCCTCATCTTGTGTTATTCCTCACTCTTGAGCATTGATGTAACCAACGGGAGCGGTGCAGAGAACGACTATAATGGAACCAGGATTGGAATACGGTGGTCTTTAGCGATGAATCCAGATTCTGTTTGGGTATGCATGATGGCCGAACAAGAGTAAAAAGGCAACGTGGTGAAGGACGTGATCTTCAATTTTATGTGGAAAGGCCAGTGCAGATGGAGATAAGGTCTGAGGGGCTATTGCTTATGGCAGTAGGTCACTTTTGGTCTTCACCAGAGGCAACATGACCGCCCAGCGTTACACTCAGGAAGTAGTGGAAACACATGTTCTACCCTACCTCAGGACTCTCCCCAATTCACTGTTTCAACCACACGTAGCCAGAGTTTCGTTGGAGTATTTTGAGCATAATCAAACCATTTTGTTGCCTTGGCCACCCAAATCTCTCTATCTTTCATCCAATGAACACGTCTGGGACATTATGGGTAGAAGCTTAATTTTCCTCTCAAATTCTAGTGGCACTTTGTCATGAGGTACAGGTTGCCTGGGATAAGATACCTCAGGAGGAAATCAATCATCTAATTAGGAGTATGCTCAGACGTGTTAATGAGTGCATTGCTCAACATGGAGGCTCAACCCATTACTAATTTTTCTCATGGTTCTAATTATCCGATTCTCTTCAAATTTTGATCGTTTACTTACTTTTTCCTACCAAACATGTATACCAAAAATTATTGAAATATACTAATTAATATTGGGTGTTCCTTTTTTAGTGTCGCGCAGTATACATAGATGCATCTTAAACAATAAATACCAGTGTTTTAAAAATGACCACCTCTGGCTGTTACTCAGCCCTCTGCAGCCACTCGTATGTAGAATTACGAAGGCTTTTTTGAAAAGATTTATGATATGAAGGAGACTTGAAACCGTGATAACGACAGGGTGTATGCTACAAGATCTAATGCAGTTATTACCCTGTTTCAAAATGGGGCGGCAGCTATTACGGTACCACTAAGCTTAATTTTTCAGATAAAGGGGTAAAAAGTCTATCAGAACCTATTGGGAAACCGTGTTGAAGTCGAAAGTTAAAGAAATAAATAACTCCCTTTTCGCTGATTACCACTGGATCTTCCAACAAGAGTCAGAGCCAGCCCGGCATAAGGCGAAGACTACAAAGCAGCGACTTTAAAGCAAAATATCGGCCTTCATTTTTCCTGCTGATTGGCTGTCCAGCAGCTCTGACCTCAATCATTTGGACTACAAATTGTGCTCCATTCTTCAGGACATAGACTGCAAGAAGAGACTCATCGCTTGTCTGACCCTAATAGACCATAATATCTGAAGCGCTCACTGATGATGGTAGTGGAAGGTTTTTCTGTAGAAACCCTTCTTAATTCTACATACGTGCGACCGAGACTTAAGAGCTTTGTAATTGCCAAAGGTGGTCATTTTGAAAACTGATATCTTCTTGTGGATATTCATTGAAAAGTTTGTGACATTATTTATGGTAAGACTAGGTATAGGAGAAACCAAATTTGGTTTTTGCATCGAACTCGGTAGAATATCTTGGTTTGATGATATGGTTTGGTTTTATAGCTATATGTAAGCTATTAGTATAAGTTAATGTCAAATTTATGAATTTTTTTAGAAATAGCTTTATACTTTTTCATAATATGCACAGGAATGTTTAGATATATAAGTTGGCAACATGAAATTCAGACAGTATTAATATAATTATTTATGTTAATTTTTATGGTATTTATAAATAATTTATACGTTTAGAAAATATCAATTTATAAAGCTATTTTTTGATATTATCTCCCTATCAATCTATGCTCCACTAATTTTCCGCAGTTGACATTTAAAAATTACGTCGTTGGATTTTCCAATAGAAATTAGTTTATTTATTTTTAAAAAATCCATCGCAAAATTTATTTCGAAAAACACTGCCACAAAAACATTTTTGAAGAATTTTATAATAATTTATAGAATCTTTATGAATTATGATCTGAGTATATCTATATATGGTTTCTAGCGCTTGCTATTTGAAACATAGTGCCTCTATAAAAGTGAACAAAGTGTTTAAGCTCGCCCACTATTGCCACTGCTGTTAACTTTTTTCTTGGCGAGCCTACGTTAAGTATCAACAGACCAGCCTCGTTTACGATTTCCATAAAATGTTCAGTTAAGTGTTAAGCCTTATTTATAATAAATCCATAGCGCATGTGCATAGCATAAACATAAAAATTTATCGATGGTGTACATTTTCCACTTAGATTTATTTTTTGACGGTTAGGTACATGAGTGTTGTACATAACATGGTCAGAAAAAAAAAAAAAAACCAAAATACTTAATATTAATATTACAAGGTTACATAAGTATTTTGTGAAATTAAAAATTTTGTGCAATGTATATCAGTTTCAGGATACCTAAACATAAATGTACAATACTATATACTCATTATAGTATCGTTTAAAAATTCTTCGGTGCTATAATAAGCCTTGCCTAATAGTAATATTTGAATAATTTTTTTGAAGAAATTCAAATTGAGTTTTCTTATTTCTTAGGGAAGTTAGTTATAAAGTTGGGCTCCTACATAATTTGGTGTCCTTTTAGTAACTGTGTAATGCCATTTTGGAACCCCTATATTATGTCTACTTATAATTCAATATTAATTAATTTCTTGATTTAATTTAAAGTTGTGTATATTTTCTTTAACATACAACAGTTGCTGATAAATATACAACGATGGCAAAGTTAAGATGTTCAGCTTTGGAAGCAGGTCTCTACAAGTTATTCGTGTATTAACCCTGTTAATAGTTCTAACAGCATTTTTTTGTACAAGGTGTCTCAAAAGAAATTTTATATTTAGTGGATCGATTAAAAAAAAAGTAAGCCGTATATAGAAAAAATGTTTATTAATTATTAAAATACACTTTTTGGGGATTTATTTCTTAAAAATAATATCGTCTAAATGTAGACCCTCGCGTTCTCGGCACTCATTTAATCGAACAGTAAAATTACTTATGACGTCTCGGCAGGTGGACTCAGGGATGGCTGCCATTTCGTGACAGATATTTTCTTTCAAATGCGCCAGTGAAGTCGGTTTATTGGCGTAAACTTTAGATTTAAGATAACCCCATAGGAAAAAGTCCATAGGGGTTAAATCTGGACTGCGTGGAGGCCAATTTATGTCACCTCTCCGGGAGATCAATTTGCCTGAGAAAACTTCACGAACACGTGGCAGAGACATATTGGACGGTGTGAAGTTGCTCCGTCCTGTTGGAACCATGTTCTTTGGTTATAGCCAGGAAAGTTTTGCAGTTCAGGTACCAAGAAGTTGTCTAACATCTCCACATAACGCTCTGAATGCACTGTAACTGCACGCCCCCTTTCGTCTTCAAAAAAGTAAGGGCCGATAATTCCTCGCGCCGACATCGCAGCCCATACGGTCACTTTAGGCGAATGTAGGGGTTTCTGATGTTTGCGTTTCGGATTCGTTGCACTCCAGTAGCGGCAGTTCTGCTTATTTACGTGGCCATTAAGATGAAAATGAGCTTCATCCGAAAATAAAATGTTGGTAAACGTTGAAAATCGCTCAATCACCTGATTTACGAAATTAAGCCTCTGACTGGCATCTTGGGGCTTTAATACTTGCACCAATTGAATTTTGTAGGGGTGCAGCTTTAGGTCTTTGTGCATAATGCGATGTAATGATGATCTATGCACATTTAAAGCACTTGCGCGGTTCCGAATTGAAAGGTTCGGGTCGTCACGAACAGACTGATTAACATTCCCCACATTTTCTACCGTTCTTGATGACCTAGGTCGCCCGGATTTTGATTTATCCAGCGTTGTACCAGTCTCTTCAAACTTTTTAACCCAATGTCGAATGAGAGGAATCGCTTGGCGCATCATTTAAGTGGCGAAAACCTCGAATACTGCAGAATTTTCTACGCGCTACAGTCGCCGAATCACCGTTTTTGTAAAACTCTCGCACGCATAACGCGCGGTCTGCTCTCGAGAAACGCTCCATAGCGATTGCATTCCCAAGAGCCAGGCTACCGATTGACATAACCCCCGCGCCCCTCGGATACGTTGCGTTCACGCAGTAAGCTAAATAAATATAAAATTTCTTTTGAGACACCTTGTATAATAAAAATTCATTGCCACTGTGACGAGTTGCTCTAAAGAATTAAACCATATGACATGACACATTGGAAGTAGGCATAATATACGGTTTTGAGTCCATCAGTAGACACAATTTGTCCCAGTATGGTTAAGACATAAACATTACTATTTAGTTTGCTAGTCACGTGTGTTCCCACGTTAGTTGGGCATCAATATGCAGACCCAGAAACTTCATACACATAGTCGTATAACGCATTGTCAGGCAATATTCTGTTTTGGCTAAACACAAGATTGCTTGTCTTTGTTTTATTTAGTGCCAGGTGATTAGCACAGAACCAGTCCAAGGCCTGGTTGAACAATTCATGAACCACATGGGATATTTCGCCTGGGAGACTCTTTTTTACAATACTGGTATCATCCGCAAACAATTTGTTACAAACAGACGTTCGTACTATACCCCGCTGGTCTATAGCTCATCATGGCTGGCCTATTCTGCAGTTTCCTGAATCAACTATAGGTCACTTTTTCAAATCTTTCAAAACAAAAAACAAATATCGGCTGTGTTTACTAAAAGGAAAATATCTTCCAGTCTAATTTTTTTTCTAGCGTAAAAATGTCTTCTTGGTTTTCAGTTCTAGTCCTAAGTAAGGCTTTAAATATCACATTAATTATTTGTGTGTAATATTATGGACCAAATTTACACGTTGACAACTTTTAATAAGTGTTACTTAAACTATAATAATTGTAATTTATGAGGACTCGCTTTTGGTAGTAAATTTTGTGTAATCTTCCATTTTCGTAAAAAACTACAATTACGACGGTACAAATTTCTCAAGAAAGTGTTGTAAAAAAGTACACTTATTGTTTTTGTACCTTTTGTGAGATAATTACACTACGCAGACTTAATTATCAGCAGTTAGCATAAACAATTCGTTTAGAATCACGAGTTGAAAAAAGTGAATGAACTGTATGAATTAAAATTTATGTATGACTGAAACAAACTGAATAGCGAATGAATAAAATTCGCTGCATGTTTTTCATTTAAATTTAGTGGTATGAAAAATTCATTAGATTTATAAAATTTATCCCATAATTTTATCCTATAATTTAGTTTTGTTTTTATGCGTTTTTCGTCTATCAAAATTTTACCCGTGATTACGATATATTAACAGTATTAATGCATATGAACGTGAAATTTTATAAAACTAATTTTATGAAATGTTACACTGATGTGAACTCGTTCATCAGATTTTAAATGCGCTTTGATTTATTTTTAAAGGATCCCAAAGAGTCATTTTTATTTTATAGTAAAATTGATAACCACAATATTGCTGTCAAAATTGTGATAACTATATTTTGTTTTACTGTTTTTTTTTTTTTATTATATATCTGTTTAAAGAATTTATTTCCGATAAAATGAAGATGCCATATTTATTTTCTTCTTCAAATGCTTTGATCTCCACTGACGTTAGCGATCATCAATAATATTTCCGTATCGTTATCAGTTCGCCTGAATAGCTCTGTAGTACTGACAGCTTACGACCTCAAGTTCTTCAGCCAAAAAGTTCTTTTCTCCCAGGTCCTGGATTTTTACCTATTTTTTTCTTGCATAATAAGCTGCATGTGATTGCTGCGTGTGATTTTGCATGATGTGGGCTTATATATTCATAGTTATCTTTTCTTGATAGTAAACATAATTTCTGTATTCCTTATTTTTCATCTTCTGTGGTAAGGGAGCGCTGAGTAATGGGAATCTCTGGATAATTGTAGACAATCTCATTGGTGCCCGCATTAAGGGGCAAGGGGCGTTTGGCTCCCACTGGAGTCTTCACTTTTAAGTGTTTTATTCCAAACCCTTCTGATTTTGTGATCTCAAATTTATTTATTTATTTATAAAAGCATTTTCTATTTACAAATTGAAAAATTAATTTGAATTTGAAATTTGACAAAATTTGAAAAATAAATTTGAAATTTGACTTTGAAATTTATTGATATATTTGTCTATTATATATTATTACTATTTTTATTATGTCTATTTTATGTTCACTATCAAATGTTAAACAAATTTTAGTTCATTTGCATTTAGTCGTTTCAAGTTTGCATTAAGGGGCCTCGCAAAGGTAAGCAGGGGCGCCAAGATAGGGCTCTGGCCCCGGTAATAAATACAATCCTTTTAATATTAAAAAATGAAATACTGAGACTATGAAGCCTCATCGACCTGAAATTTCGTTAAACGAGTTTTGTTGTTAAAAGAGAAATGTCCAAATTTATTCAAGAACACACTCTGTTGTTTGTTTCTGTTTAGTGCTATTTGGGTGAAAGCGTATTTTCGCTCTACACTGCGACAAAAACAAAATACAGAAGTAAATTGGATGCCACTCCTGATATTAGAATTCAGCTGTCCACAAGTCCCCCCGTAACTACCCTAATATTCATCAAATTGAAAAAATGCATAGAACAAATAAGATTTGTTTTCTTATAAACAATTTTTATTTTGTAGTTTTTTCTGTTAAGATAGTTCTGATAGTTAAGTTTTTTAGTACCAGTTTTAACTCAGAAACACCCCCGAAGAAAGAAAATTTGTAGATATCATGCCTATATTTGATCTTGATTGGTTCTGCTCTGTTTTACCAAATTTCGTTAAAATAGGTCAAGCCGTTTTTAAAACGGATATAACCTCTAATGTTATGAATTACTATATTATTATAGCAATTTGTTTTTCTATTTCTATTTAAATATTCCTAAAATTATATTTGTATTCTATTTTATTGTTATTTCTTAACTATAATACAAATATCCATCACCTTAAATTTTAAATAAATCAGTATAAAATTTCCTTAGGTTTTTATTTATAATTTATTCAGTAGAACTGTCTTGAAATAAATATCTATTATGAATATAGTCAATAAAAATATTTAAAAACATGCAACATCTATATTAATTTTGTATGCTAGTTTGAACTGCGCATACATGTGACTTATTCCCTTTCACGCTCTGATTGGTCAGAAGTTACGAGACAACCTTTACTTTAATAAACTTGGAACTCACCCGAGGAACAACGAAAATATTTGTTGCTAACTTAATATCTGATATCAACTCATTGGGGTGTAGGCAAAATTAGTGTTCATTTAATAATCAATTCGTATAACGTAATAAAAATAGAACGCCTATGTCTACATGTCCTTGGAAATAAGTTTGGTAACTAAATTTTCTGTCAAGTACTGCATAACGTTCAAGATTTAAGGATCGCTTTGAATTTACAAATGCATTATTTTAATCCCGCTTGTTTTTTCTCCAGCTGTTCTCTTCTTTCTAGAACTTCTTTTATCCATTGCCAACATGTTCTTAACTCCATCAACGATTAAGTAAGTAGAAATTGTCAGGCTTCCACAATTTTTGTTAAGGTGGAAAGGGTTCCTCTATTGAAATGGGAATCCCTGATCTAGTTTAACCAGGCAGTGCTTCGTCTTTTTTTCTAAACATGGTTGAATGGAAAATGCAATTATAAAAATATGATGTAAGGTTATGTGCTGACTACATCAAATCTTTTTTTAATCTTTGTAAGATTTATTGTTATTGTAGTTTTAAACATTCAAGCCCGTTGCTAATTTCCCAACAATTATGCAATTAAATAAAAATCACGACATTTAAAAAAAAAACTCCATGCAAATTCAAATATAAATATACACAAACGTCATTTATTCGAGAATTTATTAAATATTTTTAAAAAGAAAATTTGCAACTATGAATAATTTTGCATTAAAATGTAGCATTGCATACAAAAATGTCCTTTAATAAAGCAATTATTATAATACTATCATCGCAAATGTGATTCTAGCGTGAGTTAATATATTTCACGTGAATCAAAGTTTAAAATTTGTTGCAATTTTAAGCTCACATGAACAATGAAAAACTACTAACTCTTTGTTTTCCTTCTTATTTTATCAATAAAACATAGGTACAGAAGTGAGAAAACATTATTGAGTTCCTCAACTAAAGCACTTCTATAATGCGGAGAGCGTATATTTAGAAAATCTTTTTCGAAACCTATAAAAGTTTCAAGTTAAATTGGCATGATAAGAGAGTTGGTCATGACGTGACTACGATATTTTGTTATTCTTCGTTCACGAACTAAAACAATAGAATTCGAATCCCCATTTTATTACTCCGAAATTAATTAAATACACGAAAGTTTATATTTAACACGATGTTTTTTGATCAACGGCTATGTTTATACTTTAAACACAAACTATTATTCGTGATAGGTTATGCTAATTAACAACCTTAATTGTTTAATTATTTGTTTGTCTGTTACAAAAGACGCAATCACATTTTTTAATCTGTTTTTTCAACCTCTTTTTCTTTTACAAAAAACTTTCAAGTAGATACCGTTAAAAAATATTTTAGGGAACCGTGCTGATAATTCTAGAATCTTAGCAACGCGCATATAGAGATGGGAATTTATTTTTGAATATCGATATATGCGCGATTCGATATATCGTAAGTGTGATATCGATATTCGATATATATCGAAGTAAAAATATCGATATATCGAAATAACTAACTCGTAACATGTAAGATATATAAATAAGTTTTTTTTTTTTTTTTTGTTGGCTTGGCGGGAACAGAAGTCGCCATTTGACAGACAATCAATTTACAGTTGTTACTCACCCAACTACCAACCAACTTTCCAATATTTTCCTAATTAACTGCTCTTATAATTAAATATATATATGCTGTTCACTTTTGTATGGACAAACCAGATCTTTTTGGTAACTTTAATAGTAAATATAGTAATTTTTTTATATGATCTGTCTCGTTGTGTAATACTAACAGGTAAAGTTAATTTTTTATGTTGTATATTTACAAAACATTTATAATATTATCATTGTATTGGTTCACACAGATACGTCAAAATCCGTTTACATCACAAAAGTTACCAAAATATTCAGATCTAGTTACGTATTACAAAATGAAACAACTTATAGTAAAAGAACTTTTATAGTGTAAACCGACTTTAGATTTATTGGTTAGGATCATTATTAAGAGAGTGAAAATTTAAAAAAAGTATGCGTAATTTTATTGATTTTTATCTTTTTATTGATTGTTTAATTTATTGTTTTTAATATGTAGTGTAGTCCAGTCCTTCTTAAACTTTTTGATTTCGCGGCTCCCCTGCAACTCAAATCAATAACCCACGGCCCCCCTAATTTTTGTTTTTGGAACCAAGATTAGTTAAAATATATACATACATATAGTTTTTTACGCTCAGATCATTCACAGAATAATATTTGTGTATTTATGTAATATTATGTATTAAAGTTAAACCTACTCATCCTTTTTAAGTAATAAAATAATTAAGTGTTATATTTACACCTCTTCGCGGCCCCCTTGTGGGAACACCACGGCCCCCTAGGAGGCCGCGGCCCACCACTTTAAGAAGCACTGCTGTAGTCATTTAAATGGGCTGCGTTAGGCGCAAATAGCCTTTGTTGCTGTGCGCCAAAAATTATAACTAACTGAAGTTTTAAAAAAAAATTAATACCAACATGACATACACAGGTGCAAATTATTGAAATCAAACTTTCGTCTTACTTTAACGATTAGGAGGAACTAAATGTAAATTTCGTTATTTTAGGTCGTCAAAAAAAGAGACCTTGCTTGGGTTATTTCATGTTTCAGGTTTGGTATGTGAAAATTTTAAATTCCAACAGTGAAACTAACGCCAGTTAAACAATGGAAGCGAATGACATATGTCAAATATTTTAATACATTTTTCTATATTTTGAAGACTGAAAAATAAATAAATGGGACATTATTATTAAGAATGACCAAAAATTAAAATGCAATGAAAAGGACATTTTATAATGACAATCAATTTAATCTACAATTTGCAATGTGAGTATAATTTACAAAGCTTAAACAAAATGACCAAAAGTCTGAATTAATAGATAAAAATTACTAGATTTAAAAATCTAATTCCGCCTAAACGTTTGGAATTGCCTATAGTTTGTTTTTACAATATATATGTGAACAGCATATATTTATATGTAAAAAATATACAAGAATACCGATATTCTGTACAAATATCGATATTATGCGCGATATATCGCATTTCAAATATCGATATATTTTTCTAAAGTATCGATATTTTCGAAATATCGATATATCGTTCCCATCCCTACGCGCATAGCTTTAAAACCGTTGAACCCACATGGCAAAAATCAATTTACACACTGACAATTAAGCTTGTTCTTAAGCCTTCTTTAAAATAGGTCCATTACAAAACCACATCGCCTATGCATAAAGTCTGGTTTATAATAACTCCATAACATAGACGCATATGTATTGAACAATGGATTTGATCCTTCAAAACATCTGTTTGTAATAAACAGAACAAAGAGAGTAGTGTAATTTTTATGCTTATGTTCCATAGCATATCTATTATAAACCAGGCTTAAGGCTAATCAATGATGTATTACTGTTCTACTTACAGTACGAACATCTGTTTGTAATAAACAGACAATATACACTATTCATACATCTTTATACAGATACTGCTTTACACTGATACTGTTTTATACTGATACTGCTTTATACTGATCATGTGTTGATCAGCAGAATGGTGTGACGATTATTCGAAGTATTTATTTGAATGAAGAGCAGTATTGTTTATCTAAGTATTGTTTTATGACACAAAGAGAATTTAGAACAAAATTTAGCTATTATTATTGAATAATAAAAATCGCAATAAAATTCATATCATTTAATTTTTGCAACAAAAGAATACTTATTCATAACAATGGCAAGATGAAACTGATCACCTACAGCATCACGAATTGGACGCACAATAGGTTGAACAATATTATTCAAATATTGTTGTGCTGTTAAAAGTCCATTGGGAAAACGAGATCAGTTCTACCGCCAATGATTATCCCACCCCATACCATAACAGTACCACCTTTGTAACTGTAAACTTCCTGTACGTGCCTCAATCATTCCAAATTACCGGATCTTCTCCATACCCTTGTTCGACGAGAATCTGGATGAATTCCAAATCTGAACATATCTGTAAACAAAACTGTAGCCCAATCATTATCACACCAATATTGAAAATTGTGACACCAGTATAATCTTGCTCCGCGATTGCCTCTAGAGAGGGGTTAACATCTGATTGGTCGTCGAGATAGAATATTAGCTTTGTGGAGACAATTTCTTACAGTATCGCGACTAACAGTTAAGTTATGCGCTCGCTGTAACTCCCTTACCAATTCGGGTGCTGTAATAATAGGTTGTCTTCTAGACCAAAAATCTGTCTTTACCTGCTGTTGTACTGCGACCACGTCCCGGATGTTGTTCGGCCGGGCTCCCTGTTTCCTTGTAACGCCCATAACCGACTGATGCATCAACTTGCCTGAAGCCATCTTGGTGAAGTTCCACCGCACGATTCATCTCGTGGATAGTTAAATGCTGTCGCTCCATTATTAAAAAAGAATGACACTACTTAAAAACAATACAATTATAATATAAATATATATACATGTGATCAACCTAAGGATCATGTACTGAATAAAATTTGTCAAATTTGTATTTGTTTTGTCTTGTGGATTATTGTTTTTACTTGTTTTCCATAGTCAACTACTCTTAATTGCCTACTTTAATTGAAATACAACAACAATGTACAATAAGAAATATATTTTCATATTTTTTCAAAGTCCCCAGACTTTTCCGATGTGTGTATTTTATATTTATCAGGTTGGATGTGCTCTTAGTTTCATAGAGGTTACCAACCAATGATGTAGATGGGAGTAAGTATATTAATACTGTAAAGACATAAGAAGGATCCATATTATAAAGTCGTACAACATTCGTATTATATAACACTGGTAACATATTTCGTATTAAATAGGTATACTATTTATATAATAACTCCAAATGCAGTCTATAATAGTTGACATACATTTTAATTTCGAACTAACTAGTATTAAATTATTTAATTATTTGTACTAATAGTTGTTAAATTTAGTTTTAACCGGAATATTCTATGTGAAACTTGTATGCACGATTATCAGGCGGGTTTTCTGTGGACTCGGTTAACTATCTACAAGTGTCATTTCTACTACTGGCTCAAGAGTTTCTGCATATAGGCATTTATTTTCTTACATCTTCTTCAGGAATAACAAAAATGTGAGTATTTCATCTTCCGATATTGTGTGGTTATCTCTGGTGTCGAATCAGGTGAGGTATTTAATACTTAAAATAAGTTAATAATATACTGACCGGTCTGAAACATCAGACTTACTACGGCTTTTACATCTACTGCCTGAGGACTAGAAACGCAGAACTTGGCTTCCCTGCCCTTATAAGCTACAGTCTGTATAACAAGACGTCCTTGTTGATTTTTGGCGAACTATAAGAGAGACAAGGAAAAACTAAAAATAATTTTAAAATTTACTGTAAATATTATTGCGCTACTACCTAATAATTGGTCCACTCTCCATTATTATCAATTATTGCTTGGCATCTTTTCGGTACACTTTCTACCAGTTTTTCGGCATATTTTGACGGTGATCTCCATATCTGCCGTATTTGACGAGTTAGCTGATCCAAATTTTGAACGTTTTTTGTTCGAAGCCTATATTTCATGTAAAAATTATATTCATTAGAGAAAACCACAACACTCGCGGTCGCGGTCTAAATTTTCCTCTGCCCAGGCGAGTCGTTTTTCGACATGTTTCACCGATAACAATGGTTTTTGTTTGGTGCTCTTGAATTTAATACCATTTTCAATTAAACGACTTCTCAGAGTCATTATACCAAACTTAACGTTCTTTTTTAACAAAATTGATATTTACGTAAAGATAATATAGGATTAATTTTAAAAACGTTAAAAACCACATTATTTGTTTTTTAGTGATCACTCTTTTTAAAACCACGATTAGGTAAATCGTCAACATTTTTATTAATTATATAACGTTTCACCCAATACGTCACAAAGCCTACTGACTTGTGTATACAGTACCTAGACAAAATATTATAACTACTTATGATTTTTAAAAAATTCATTTTTTACACAAAATCAACAAAATTGTAATACACCAATTTTATTTTTATTTTGTATTTTATTATTACAAATTATTTTAGTAGATTTATAAAATGATTTTAATATTTTGTGTTGCCCCCCTTGGCTTTTATTACTGCCGCAATTCTTCGAGGCATACTTCAATACCTTCCCTATTACAATTTTCAATTTCTGGAGAGCCATGCCGTACTTTTTTAATATTATCTATTAACTTGTTTATTAGTATTATTTAAATCATAAACAAGTCTTTTCAGGAGGTTGCAAACATTTTCGATAGGATTGATATCCGGCGAATTACCTGGCCAGGCCAAAATCGGTACTTTTTGTTCTTACAAATCAGTCTCAGAATAAAAATACAGAGTTGAAGATGTTTAAAACAGCTTATCTTTTAATAAATACACGATATGTAAAAGAAATAAATAAAGTAGCATATGATTATATGTCGACATTTTTAATAAACAGTTGTTTTTGTAAGTGGTTATAATATTTTGTCTAGGTACTGTATATTTGCTGGTCTCGAAAAGGACATTTTTGGCTCTTTTGTGTGAGTACATAAAAATACAGCTTCAAAACGTTTTGCATAAATATTATTACACAACCGCACTACTGAAAAACAAAACACTTACTAAACCATTTTTATTTTCAGGCGTAATAGGTCTTAATGTTCTTATCATGTTTGAACCTGTTTATTATTTGCGCATATGCCTGATCCTGCGTTATAAGCATGTATATCTATTATACAGACTGCATCTTGGTGTTGAAATCCTATTATCATCATTATTATTATTAACGATGCAGTTGATAATGTTCACATATGGTGACAAAGAAACCATTCGAATTGAAAATTGCGTAAGTGCAGCCCATTAATCTGCGGGTAGAGCAAACAAGCTGCAGGTTCAACTGGATATCATTCAGGACCAGACCGATCTACGTTTGTAGAACTCGACCGTCATTACTCAACAGGAATATAGTGCGGCATACCTTGTCGGTCTGTTAAAACAAACCATTATGATATTCTGTATTGATTTCGTTGATTGTCTAGAATGATATCCAGCTTTTACGATGCGAATATTACGTGTTCGCAGTAATGGAAGGTTTACCAGAAGATTTTTGAAAAATATCAAGCATCCTAAAATATTGCATGTGGTGAAACAGAAAAAACTTGGTCGCATAAAGCGTAACACCGATTGATATGCTGTGATGCAACTGATTTAGGTCAAATGGTCGAAGTGTGGCCAAAAGAGGAAGCAATATATACAGGCTTGAAATAAAATGAAAATTTCTTATATAAATAAGCACCGTAAAAAGATCAGGATCTGAAAAAAGTAAGTTCAAAACAGGGGAAAATATTTTCTAAGAATATTTAATTTATTGTTTATTACACTGTTAGGCTCTACATGCCTAAAAATTTCCAGCCCCAAAAATCTGGTACTCGGGTACGGTGCACAACTTGCACCCCCAGGTTACGACGGGCTGGGTTTCTTCAGGCATTCTTTCTACGATTTTTTATCAATGTCCCGACACAAATAAATTATTTTTAGGAACATGTACCGATTCTATAAAAAACATTTTTTTTAATGCTAGTATAATCATAATTATTTTCATTATAAGTCCGTATAATGTGAATATTATTCACTCATTTATCAACATATATAAGGGAGGTATTGTGATCATACCGATTTTGACATTTCGAGATTTCCACGAAGTGAGGTCCCTGCATAACGTTTTGACTATTTTTAGCATAATGTCTGTCGGTTTGATGTCTGTCTGTCTGTCTGCTGTCTGTCTGGCGGTCTGACTGTCGATCCGTGTATACGTGCAGGGCAAATTCGGCTAAAAGGATTTTTATGAAACTTCATATTTAAGCTTTTGACATCAATGGCACGAGTTGATCATTTTTTGGTAAAAATCGGTTAACTAGAAATGGGAGTTTACTCATGTCGGATTTAAGATTTTTGCGAATATTTCATAACAATATTTCGAAAAAATTGATTTAACAAGTTGCTTTAAAAGCAATAATTCATCATCATCATTAACGTGACAGCCCGAAATGAGCCAAGGCCTCCTGTTTCCAGGTTTCGTGACCTTGTTTTCAATCTATGTACATTCAGGAGTAATATGGTCAGTATTACGTCCATTTTTTAGCGTACACAGAAAGGCACCTACAGTTTAAAGCCGGCTGCGAACGGCTAAGCAGATCCTGTTAGTTGTATAAATAGTTTTACACAAATTATTTGACATAAGCAGGAATTGAACTCACGCCTTTGCTCAGTGGTCAAGTAGCAGGTACAGACGATGTAACGTTTGCAGCTACAGGCTTGCTTAAGAAGTTATTTAACAAGTTGCTATAAAAGCAATAACTAACAACTTTTATTTGAGACATTTTTTGATAAAACAGCATGAATTAAACAAGTACTTTGTGATGGCGGTCAGTCTTGTGATGGCCACAGATATCTTTTTATTGCTACTTTGAAATTTTAATGAAAAAGGAGGGAATATATTCAAAATATTGAGACGTTGGGTAATTAAATTCTTCATAAATAGCGCCGTGTTACATCTTGATAATATGTTAATTTTACAGCACTTCACAGTTAATATGGTAGTTAAAAAGTAACATTTTAATCACTTCATCCATATGAATAATGTTTACAATAATAACATTAAGTGTGCATAATTTTTAAAAAATGATTTCGTAATGGCATAATGTATTATAGTATGTTTTGCACTTAAAATTAAATTTAATAAAAACTAGCCAGAAAACATTTCGCGATCCGCCGGTTGAGAAACTGGATTTTTTTGCTGCTTATTTGAATAATAATATTTATTAATTAAGTAAATTTTATAGCATATTCTGTAATATAATTTTATAGGCTTCGCCTGTATTTAGCTGTCTGGTACCACACAGACGGTTCATCAGCTTCTTTTTCATGCTCATTCAGATGTTAGATTCCATCAGAAGAGTACATGTTATATAAGAAATTACAGAGTTTAAAATGGTTGGAACAGAAATGAAATATATGTCACATCACCATATTCATAACGCGTACACAAAGGTGTTCTGATTATGCTGATTTCATGTAGGTGGCTCTAATAGTAACAGTAGGGGGGTGACACTAGATATTGTTTTCTTTTCTATGAATGTTATAGAACACGGGTTTTCGTGGAATATGTAGAAGAAGCGTTTGTAGATATCGATGTCATGCTTTTATGTCCTACTCCTGCTGCCATCTGTTTCTTAGTGTATATCTGAGAAGATGAACTTTTCAAATGGAGTAGCACATTTTTTTTGCAGGTTGGTCTGCTATTCACTTTTTGGAAAATAATTCAGTATTTAGTTTTTTCCTTCTTCTTCTCTTATATAAGTTACATGCCTGTTTCCCTTCACAAACTAATTTTTGATGTTTCTATCAACGATGAAATCCAACTTTCCATTCAACGCTTCTTGGGTTCTCTCGATCTCTTCTTTCTAACGATAGATCTCTAACCATTTTTATTTAACATTTTTATCCCTTTTTCTTTTTGAATATTTTAATATATCCTGCATTTTGAATTTGTCAGTTACATCTTGGTTTTGAACTCTGTCTAGTCTTTTTGTTTTCCAAATTATTGTCTTAAGAGTAAATCGATCCACAGGCTACTTAAAGCCTGTGGATCGATATTTTCCACGCTCGATGTTTTTTGTATGACTAAAATTAACTGGTTGATCTATATCAGGCATCACTTGTGCAAATTTTTAGGCTGATACATTAAATATCCAGAAATATATGGTCTTCTGTTTGAAGTCTGCCTTGCAACGCTGTTGAATTGACTCAATATTCAAAGTTTGAATAAACGCATCTGCTGATCTGTAAATGAGTGTTTGTGTTTTTCTATAAATCAAATCAAGAGAACATGAAAAAAATATTGACCTTTGCAGGATAAACGGTGAAAACGGTAAAAAAAAGTCTGATTTGCAAGTCCAGCTTTCCAGAACTAATATGAAAAAAACAATGCTATTTGGTATGGTTATTAAAATTTTATATGTTAGTGTATTGCTAAAATAAAAACATTATAAGTCAATTTTATGTAGAGATATTTAATCACAAATATGCGGTTGAACATAAAATCATTAAAACTAACTTTGGTTCTGCCTCAAATACGAATCAGGAAATCTCAGATTTGATTTTTTTTTTTTTCAGTATCAATGGAAAAAGCAAATTTAGATCAATTTTTAGAACAATTATAAACACTTCTTTCTATTTGCGTTGTGCAGTCGACTCTCTGGGGTCGACTCAGCCTTAAGTATTTAATAATTATAATGAGTTTAAATTATATCCTATTATTTATATATTTATTCTGCCAAGACATGAAAAACGGTTAAAAATCCTTATAAAAAATACGCGATCGGATTTCATTAGCATACTGGTGCCAATTTGTGTATCCACAGTTTTAAGAGAATCCGCATTAGAAGTAAGCTTCAACAACTTAAAACTTTAAAAATTGCGATAGTCCATTATTTTATCTGGTTTAAGACCAGCTCCAGCTACAATCTGGCCAACAATCTTGCCCTGAACTTCGGTTATTTTATACATACCATTACAACTACATATAATTATTTACATTGTCATATCTTTTTACCGACCGCCAACATATATAAGAGAGGTATTGTGATCATACCGTTTTTGACGTTTCGAAATTTCGATGGATCTCCACGAATTGAGGTCCCTACATAATTTTTTGACTATTTTTAGCATGATGTCTGTCCGTTTGTCCGTCTGTTCGTCTGTCCGTCTGTCTGTCGGTCTGTCTGTCCGTCCATCTGTCTGTGTACACGTGTAGAGCAAATTCGGCTAAAAGGATTTTTATGAAACTTTATATTTAAGCCTTTGACATCAATGGCACGAGTTTTTCAACTTTTGGTAAAAATCGGTTGACTAAAAATGAGAGTTTACTCGTGTCGATTTTAAGATTTTTGCCAATATTTCATAACAGAAAAATATTTCGAAAAAATATATTTCACAAAAGTTGCTATAAAAGCAATAACTAACAACTTTTATTTGGTACTTATATGTAACGTTTCTATGGTCATGATAAATAATATCTCTGTTAGGACAAGTTATTTCTACTTTGCTGCTAGAATGTATTTTATACAAGTACTTTGTGCTGCTTTGCCACAGCTGCTTTTTTAAATTTATTCTCAACATAGTTACAAATAAATATGAAATCCTAATTATTATACATATTTCCATCCTGAAATTATATTTTTAGTTTTTTATTTGCTGTAGAGAGTATAATAGGATACAACTTAATTAAATTCTACCGCATATTGTTAAGGATGCAAAAAAAGTTTAATGTCGACATAGAAAAATTTTTCCTCGGTTGTCGCAACATGCTAATAATTTCATGTATTTATCAGAAAATAAGTACTTAAAAACTGACCTCATTTTCATGACTTATAGAAGTTTACAGCCTACAAGAGCTTAATTATTAATTTACGTCAATATTTTCATAATAGGATTTCAAAAAAGTTTTATAACTAGATAACAGAAAACAAACAAAAATGTCATTAAATAATAAATATAACACATGACGGAAAATTTAAAAGTGAAAACTTTTATCTCAACAACAAAACTGGCCGGCTGGTATAGCGTAGTGCCCTGCATTGCTAGGTTCTCGGGTTCGAATCCTGTTTAGGCATGGCATTTTCAACACGAAAAATAAGAATTGTCCTGGCTCATTAGTAGCAAAACCATAAACGTGAAATAAGAAAAAAATAAAATAAAAACAACGCTATGGTATTATTTGTCGTTTAAATGAACGTTGCATATTTTAACGACGTTTTGACAAATTAGTTTTGTTTTATATTATATTCTTTGCACTAAAGTCTATTAAATCTATCGAGATAAAAAATAGATTGAGCATTTGCGTATTGTATTTATTTATTTCAAGCTTACAGGCAATGAGTCTAAATAGCTTAATATAATCATCATCATCATCATTTTTCAGCCATTGACGTCCACTGCTGAACATAGGCCACCTCTTTGCTTCTCCATTCCTCTCTGTTCTGTGCCACCTGCAGCCAATTACTGACCAGTCTCTTAATGTCATCCGTCCAACTGGTAGGAGGTCTGCCTCGGTTCCTTGTACTATCTCTAGGCCATTCCAGTATTCTTCTGGTCCATCTATCATCATTTACTCTGGCAACATGGCCTGCCCACTGCCACTTCAGACGTGCAATTCTGCCAATTATATCACAAACTTTTGTTTGCTGTCTGATCCACAAATTTGTCTTTCGATCTAAAAGTATAACGCCAATCATCGCTCTCCCCATTGATCTTTGAGCAACTCGTAATTTTACTGCAGATTTTCGCGTGAGGGTGAGAGTCTCAGCACCATAGGTGAAGACTGGTAAGACACATTGATCAAATACCTTTCTTTGAGGCAGATGGGGAAATCACCTTTTAAAATGTGCTTCAGTTTTCCAAAGGCTGCCCATCCCAAACCAATTCTTCTGTTTATTTCTATAGTTTGGTTGTCCTGGCCGATAGTGATTTCGTGTCCCAGGTATTTGTAGCGACAAACTTGATCAATGGGTCTACCCGCGAATGACAAATTAGCACTAAATTTGTCATTACTTTGGTGTTTTTTATGTTGATTTCGAGTCCTATATCCTCGGCTTTACTATTCAATTCTTCCATCATTTGGTCCATTTCTCCTAAGTCGTCAGTAATTAAAAGAATATCGTCGGCGAAACATAAATGGTATATCTCCATTAATGTTTAAGCCTCGATGTGTCCAATTAAGTTTTTTTAAAACGTTCTCCATTGCAGCATTGAATAGTTTACGAGATATAGGTCTCCCTGGCGTACACCTCGCACGATTTTAAAACCTTCGCAACAGCGTCTGCCTTTTTGTACACATGACTTATTACACGAGAATATCTGTAGTCTATTCGATCATCTTTCAGCGCATCGAGTACTGCCCATCTTTCGATTGAATCGAATGCCTTCTCGAAATCCATGAAGGTCAAAACCAGGGGTCTATTATACTCTACGGATTTATCGATTAAAATCTTGAGTACCAATAGTACCAGTTCTCTCTCGGCTCTTGACCGATCAACACGTATATTATTTTTTGGTATGTGTGGGTTTATTCAGTGTATTATCCCGAGCCGTAAGAAAGTGACAGCCTTGGTCTTAGTACGGAATGGGACAATTCGGTGCGTCCAACCACCGTGGCGAGATGACCTCGGCGAGTTATCCTAAACAGTAGAAGTCTAAAGATAAATGCACGAAAAAAAAAAAAAATCTTTTAAATGTTATTAATATATTTTTATTTTGACGCAATTTATGCCAAAAAATGGACAGTAAAATTGTTCTCCCCTCATATAACTCATATGGATTTGTCTGAAAATCTAGAGAAGAAGGAAAATATGGGGTTGTTCACATTAATATGAACTGGTAGTATTCTCGAATGTAGGAAGTTTTTAATTTGGCGAATACTTTCTAAAATATTTTAGAAAATGTAATTTTTTTATGGTATATATTAAATGAAAGCTTAGTACAGTCATGTGTCGCTTATTACGTTTTAATAAAATAGTTTTGTGGAACAAGTGTTTATTTATACAGGTTCCATCAAGATTTAACAGATACATCTATCAATTTTATGAAATGTTTAAAAACTTCTGTAAGGGGAGTGCTGTGAAATGTTTCGCCGTGAAAAAGCTGCTGTTTATTTTTTGCTTGTCTTTAATCCAGAAGAAAATTAAAATTTGCTTATTCCATTACCTTAATATTTTACTTTTTTCCAGCATAATACAGTTTTGATTTCAACATAAATTTTCTTCATAATAGCAGTTGTAGGTTAAAAATCTAATACCCTCTAGCAAAAAAGATAACAAAAAATCCCTTGTCTAGAAAAATATATTACCTAACCTTACGTACTATAACGTTCTAACCTATTTCTGAGCTTAAACTTAAGAACAAAACTGGAAAAATATACTGCTCTTTTATATCCTTCATAAAGTTAAAGAAAGTTATGAAAGAAATACTGCAAAGTAAATTATTCACTAATTAATATGAATCCGCGTAATGAAACAAATAATGTTTTATTTAATTACTTTTACACTTTTTTCCTTGATAAAGTTTAAAATTTACATCTTCAATATACGATAAAAATTCTTGTTTTATTGTCTTTCTTTGAAACATGTCGTTCAAAAATACAATAAAATTTAATTTTCTTTCTTCAAGTTGAAGTACGAGTTTTATCTTGTTATATTCTTTCATTAATTTTACGAATAGTTAAAGAAAAACAAAGTATCTTTATTGGTCTGATTTTTAATTTTTCATGGCATATAAGATTATTACATTATTAATTAATATTTAAAGCGTTCAAAGGCAGTCGTTTCAATATTTTGCCTGTTCGTTTGAACTGATTGCACATACTGACAGTGGTCAAACAAATAGGCTGTCACAGACGTCGTTTCTTCTCGTCTATTTTACCTGAACCGTTCGAAACGCCGGATAAAATTGACAGTGGCCAACTTACCAGGTGGTGGAAAATACTTAATGATTAATATTTGAATGGAAGTTTCAACACGTTCAGCTAATTTGGAGTGAACTATTCATCATTCTAAACCAGTGCTTCTCAATCTATGATTCGCACATCCAAAAATGTTATAGGTATATCCTTGAAGATATGACAAAATACATTTAGGTAGAAGAGCCATACAACTTTAATGTGGCAAAACTCACAAAGCTGGAAATATAAATTAATATATTTCCAGCCCCTGAAGACGGTCTAAATATCAGACCGAAATATTGGGCATTAGTAAAATTTGAGTTTTACTTCCCTCACCGTTTTCTTCCCAATAATTTTACAGCCAAATATATATAGATATAATTAGTCCGTTTAGTGAATCGGTAAAAATGACTGCTTTTCTTATGTTTAGCGTGGGAATTAAGGCGAGCAAATGTCGAATAGCCAAACCTAATTGAATAAGGCATTGTGCATACCGGGGCCATTTATTTTTTCGAGACCTATATTCGCGTGTATTTGAAGTGGATTGATCTCAGCACTGTATGGCGTCAGATAAAAAGATAGAATGTGGTGGTTTTTAATTCTGTGCAAATATTGTAATAGGACATTGAACTGTCTCAGGATTAGGGGAGGGGAAATTAATTTCTTATCAAAAAGTATTGCCGAGAAAGTCTTACACTAATTATGTTGCATAACAGCATTAATGATAATGAAGCAATGACATCATATCGTTGCATTGTATATCGTTGATGAACAAAATCTAATGTGAAAATAAAACTTCATGCTAACATATATGTTATATAAAAAAAAATATTCTTTCCAATAGTAAATAGTATAAAATAATGAAAAACCTTTCAATATCTATAACTCAGTTTTAGAAAAATATCTATTGAAAACTTTTAAAGCTCTTACTGAAATAAATAACACAATCAAAAAAATAAATGTGTTTGAAATATCTTGCATGTGTTATAGAATACGCATTTATTTTCCTTTGTTAAAAAATGAAGTATTTGTTGAATGCATATTGTTGTTGAATTTTTGAACCGAATCAATAAACAAAGTAAATTAAAAAATATAGTGCGCTTCGTTGAATAGGCCACAAAATTATTAGAAGTGAGCATTAATTAGTTAAAGTGGACTAAATATTGAAACGTACTTTTAAAAAATGTACACAGTTGAATCGGAGCGTTTCTGTTAAAAAACCATGAAAAAGCGGTAATTGTCTTTATTAACTGGTATGAAAGATAAAAAGTGGGTCAAGCATTGAATGCTCACAACATTTTTTTCGCAACAAAAATGTTTTAAAAAGGAAAAGATAGATTAAAATTTATTTAGGATTTTAAATTCACAAATACACTGTTTTCCGATGAATATAAACTTTTGACCATGTCTTTCTAGCTTTGTCAGCCTCTTTCAAGACATAACATTTCCATATTTTCTTAGGTCGATACCTTTCTTGATTTCTTTGCGGATTCCATCAGAGTAAAATTTTTGAATCTTTACAAATCTGCAGATTTGTATAAACAATATATAAGTTCCAGATACAGGACACTCTCTTGTAATACAAATTTGGCTGCTACTTCGCAGTTTGAATTCTTGAAATGTGAGGGTAAAATTTATTTAAATATCGGGATATATCTTTTTATATTCGCTCAAACATCTGTAATGAGTAAATATGCCCTAATAGCCGTCTACTAACTACTAGAAAAAAACAATGTACCTTTAGTTGATAGTTTGCATAATTTTAACTCATTCATATCAAATTTAAAACAAGTATCTGGTGACTTCGGCCTTTATCTAAATAATAAAATTGACGCAGTTCTTCAGAGAAATCCAGACCTTCGTATATTAACACAACTTTAGTCCGATGACTGCCCCGATTTTTTTAAACAGTATTCTAATTAATATCGTAATTATTTTTGCAGAGCCCCCGTCGTGACTTGTGAAGTTGACAGAACTTTTTCAATATTTAAAAATATGTTTACGCCAAGCAGAAATAGTTTTTCTAACGAAAAAAGTCTACATTATAAACTCCAATTCTGACAAATTCATACACTTACCTTTTTAGGGTTTTTTAGGTATGTCCAAAAAATCCTTATACCGTCATTTTGTCGTCTTTCTGTCTGTCTGTCTGTCTGTCTGTCTGTCTGTCTGTCTGTCTGTCTGTCTGTCTGTTCGGTAAAAATTGTAGCCAAACGGCTAAACCTAGAGAGTTTATGCTTATACAACTCTTTGACCCACACATAGGAAAAATACTAAAACATCTAAAAACATATCCCCCCTAAAAATATAAACAAATATATGCTCATCGAAAAAAATATATATATATTTTTTTACAATTCTGTGTAGGGTATCAAATGAAAGCCCTTGGTACGTGGATTAACGATCAAAATTTTATTTTTGCAAAATAAATTATTTTGACGCGATTTTTGTCATAATTGTGCAAAAAAAAAATTTTCTAAGTAATGTACATTGGTGTGAACCGGAATAGTACAACAGGAATTTTTGATCAGATTATGTTTTCGGAAAATAACGAATATTTTGTGTTTTTAACTAATAATGTAAAATATGTAATCCGCTTTTTAACACAGTAAACGAGTGAACGTCCGTAGTTCAGTGGTAACATTCTCGCTTCGTAAGTTGCAAACCACTGTTCGATTCCCGTATTTTTATTTTTTATTTTTTATTTTTTCTGTTTTTTTGCATTTTTATTTTGTTTAAATTATTTTGTCGAAATTCTAGTTATATTTTGGCAAACGTTGCATTTAATTTTTAAAAGCGTAAATTTAATAACCAGTGGGAAGTGTTGAAATCATAATTTAATTCTATGTTTGAACGTATACGAAATCAGAGGGGCGGAATTTATGACTATTTATAACAAACAATGGAAGCCGTAGGCGCAATTTTCAAAATATTAATGAACCTTGCTATATAAAAAAAAAAATACTGCAAATATTTAGAAACCCAAATAATGGTATTAGGCATTCGAATTAAAATTAATAGAAAAATATTTTAACATCAAATTTCTTTTGGCATCCCAAATAATCATCATTCACTTACTAAATACCTGCGAAACCCTGAAATGTGTGAAAATTTACACTTCAAAAAAATTTTTATTAGGTGTTTTTTTTTAATATATTTATCCCAACATTTTCTTTTTAATCATCTATTTTTATTAATATTTTCAAATTGAAAACTATATATGAAAAACCTCCTCAATACCGTATTGAGGTATGGTCGGTGTCTAACACAGTAATTAGGGTCTTCACAGTTAAATTTAATTGGAATGCAAGAGATTAGACTCATTATGAGTGTATTAAAAATTGATAAAGTACAAGTCTCAGTTTGGACAAGTGCAGCACATGAACAAAATGAATAGTTTTTATTGAAAATAAAATTTAGCCCTAGCTATTTCCTAGCTCTACTAATATAAGAAGCAATTCAAATTTAACATAGGATAATATAAGAATAATTCCTAATGTTATCAGATTATTATTTGAAAATAAATTTCATTTTAAGGCTTTTTAATAATTTACTATCGCGATAATTAAATTTGAAGTTAACCAAATAACCATTTACATTAAAACTGACTTTAACATGCAATAAACAATTAATAAAACGTTAATAAAATAAATGAGAATTGTGTAAATTTAAATCAACGTGAAAATCCTTTCAAATAGTTATACAATTACATTCGTATAATTCATTTGTGGTCAACTTCGTTGAATAATATCTACAAACGGTTAATGAAATCCATTTCAAAAGGATTAGCGACGAATAGATTTTCTGTCAAATTGCAGTAAATGTACTAATTTGGGCTTTCACTATATTGTTTATTGCGTTTCCCAGCAGTGTGAATAATAACGCTGTCGTCAAATATTGGACGTAAAGAGATAATGACATCCTACTGTCTGAGGGCTTGAATTATATGCTGAATAACAAGATAAAATAACAATAGTTACAGTTTTTTGGAACAACTGCTTTTTGTGCTGCAGTGGACAACAGCAGATTAGATAGCTGTATATTTGTGTATGATGGGTGATTTTGTATATTATGCCTTATTTGGAAATCACCATGTTTGGAGGATCTTTACACGATCAATGCCTTTTTACCTCTATTTTTTCCTTTTGCCCTGGTCTTTCAAATTATTCTTTCTGCTGTAGAATCCTGAGAATTTAAAGCAGCAGATACATGACAATATGACTCCATCGCGCTTTTGTGCTAAAAACGCCAATTGCCAATACTATGGCCAGACAGTAAAGTGCACGACTAACAAGACATTAATATTCCAACCAAGCTTTCCACGCTTGATCAGCAAATAATACTCCAGTATCTTAGTCGTTTTCCACGCAGCTATTTTGATAGCCCAGAAAAATTTGGGCAAAATTGAAGCCAACTACTCAAGAAAGTTGTTCCTTAAGGGCTCGACCCTTTCCTCATTTTGAGCCTATATTTGGTTATCCGGGGCAAAAATGGGAGTACCCGCTGCAAACGAAGAACTCCTAATAAATGGATAGATTAAATAAAATACTGGCTGAATTCTCACACTAAAAAACAACTTCAGAAATGCAGAAAACTGGTAGAAACTTTGTGAGATTGCGCATACAGAGTGACTTTTTGCTTCGCTTGTTATGCCTCTTCAACACTGAGAAAAACGTCTAGAAATAATTTTACTATAAAATGTTTTTGAATATTTTATAGTAAAATAAGAGCTCTTATTCCGACTAATATTAATAATATTATGTCATCAATGCTAAATGTTAACCATATAATTAGTTATTTCCTTTAGGCCTAATGCGGTTAAAGATATGGGACTGTAGATGAGCACTGTCAACTATTCAAGTCAGTTAACAACTGTCAAACAACTTCTACCAACTTAGTAAACTTGCTTCACTTTAATTATAATAGATTAACGGATGGGAGTATTCTCAAGTAACCAATCTATATCGGACCAGTATTGGAGTTTCATCATCAGATAGATAACTTAATGAAACTCCCATATGTACCAATTATAATTATAATAATTTTGTTAAGAACACTTCTACCTGTATTGATACTTGACACTTAGAGGAACAACGTCGTATAATACATGCAATACAATACTAGTAATCGTAGATGCTTCAATATTAATAAAATTATTTTTGTAAACGATTTATAATGGTTTTTGGTGTCAACTCTATTTGCAAACAGATTAATATTTTGTTATAATTTGCATCAGATTACTTGATTTCCCGAAAAATAATCATTGTAAAAGAAACGCACTTCTGGAGAAGAGCAGGAGGTGTAACAAATGATTAGTGTTGTTCATTCTGTAGTTGACAACATGAGGATATATCAGCGTAGTATGCACGGCCATATATAATGAATTAAAATAAATGACAAAAGAATGATAAAAGTTCCATGAAATTTTATCTCTCACATCAAGTGAGGATGAAAAATAGAAGACCTAGAAAAGTTAGACAAAAGGTAAAAGTTCATAGAAATTTTATTCTTATGCTGCAGTTTTGGAGTTAACCATATTGTTAATAATTACATGTTGATAAGTATTCTTTAATGTTGTATTTACTCACCACTTCCAATGTCCACAGCGGATGTAGATGGCACTGCATATATAGTATTAGTGCTGTGTAAGATTGCAGAGAACCAAAAGCAGTGAGAATCAATCTTCTGTTTTATTAAGCCTAACCCACTCAGAAGAGTTATCATCATCTTAACCCATGCTGTTTACAGAGGTTAGAAATTAAGGGAGGCTTTCTCTAATCCAATTATTGCGGAATTTGGAAGTTCAGTGATTTCGTTGAGGGGCCTACTGGTCATCTTAATTTTCTTAATTGAATGGGATTCTAATACGTTAAGTTTAAATAAATTTCTTTGAAAGTGTAAAATATTGCAGTAAAAGATGCATAATTCTGAAAGTAATTGAACTGCAGATGTAAAATCTCAAGTTTTTTTCTATACTGATTATTTTAGTTGTATAATTCTTATGTTAAAGCTACATCCTGTCTGTCATTTGAATGCCATATTACAAGCATCGAAAATTAAACTAAAACTTTCTTCATACCTTGTTGGTTGGGATATTAGGAAAATTTATGAAACAATTGATCGAAAACATTGATCGAAAAAAAATTATTGAAAAACAATTTACCAAAAAATAATTGATCGAATAGAAAAATTGATTGAAAAACAATTTACTGAAAAACAATATAACAAATGGAAAAATTAACCGAAAAAAAAATAAATTCCTAACAAATTGGCTTTTTAACATAAATTTTGTAAAAACAAGCAACGAATTACTACTAATATATTTTAAAGAAACTATAAACAATAACTAACCTAACTCAAATTGATTTTAGACCTAATCTTTATATATAAAAGACAATATTTGTGGCTATGTCCGGAAATTCTAACCTACTTCCAGATATGCTACCGAGTTGAAATTTTGCATACAGGTAGGGAATGCTTTCATCATAACTAGAAAAATCGAAAATTTCAAAAAAGTCCCATCAGAAACGAGAAATTAATAATTTTGTTTTTAATTATATTGGACCATCGAAGTATGTATGATGCGTTCAGCGAGATCGCGGGAATTTCGTTTCAATGGTTGTTTGGACAACTATAGTAAGTTCGTGAAACATCGTTCAATGTCGTTCGGTGCGATTCATCATTACTCTGCTCTAGCTGATAAGATTTATATATTGTTATTTAGTAAAATTTTTGATTAGTTTATGCAGAGCGATACTAAAGTGGAGCACCTGTTTTCTGGTTTTTAATTTTAGGGCATTTTTATGAACTTTGTTATTTTTATTTATTTTTTTTTCTATTCTTTTATTTAAATGTTTAAATATAATAGTAAAATCTTTTATCTATATATATAAAATCGTAACTAAGCTACCTACTCATAATCAACGCCCAGCCCAAACCACTGGACCTATAATCATGAAATTCGGCGAGTATATTCCCTCCATGACGTAAGCACCCACTAAGAACGGATTTTTCGAAACTCATCCTCTAAGTGGGTGAAAAGGGGGTTAAAAGGGGTATAATGTGGCTTCACGGTTTCCTTAATATCTCTTAGGTCCAATAAGATATCGACTTGGTTTTTGCTTACAGTAATTACGCATGTAAATATTAAAAAACTTATTTCAGGATTTTGTCCTAATCAACCCCTAAAGGGGTGGATCTACAATCAGGGTAAATTATAGCACCCTTCGCATCTTCTGTGTTTATTGTGTTATAACATTCCTTTTTGGCATAAAGATGTCTTTTTAAAATATTTAGAAAGTGTTTTGACCGTTTTTTTAAATTCCACCCCTAAAGAATAAATTGGCATTTTTTATTCGATAAGATGTCGTCTAGACAAAGAAAAATAAAATTCGGGGAATATATCCCTTTTATGACTTAAGGACCCCTTAAGAAATGATTTTTCGAAATTCGGCCTCTCAGGGGTGAAAAGGGGTGAAATGTGTTTTCACGGATTCCTCAGTATCTGTTAGGTCAAGAATATATCGTCTTGCTTTTGCTTACAAAGACTACCCACATAAATATTAAAAAACTTATTTCAGGATTTTGTCCTAATCAACCCCTAAAGGGGTGAATCTACAATCAGGGTAAATTATAGCACCCTTCTCATCTTCTGTGTTTATTGTGTTATAACATTCTTTCTTGGCATATAGGTGTCTTTTTAAAATATTTAGAAAGTGTTTTGACCGTTTTTTTAAATTTCACCCCTAAAAGGGTAAATTGGTATTTTTTATTCGATAGAATGTCGTCTAGACAAAGAAACATAAAATTCGGGGAGTATATCTCTTTTCTGACTTAAGAACCCCCTAAGAAACGATTTTTCGAAATTCGACCTCTCAGGGGTGATAAGGGGTGAAATGTGTTTTCACGGATTCCTCAGTATCTGTTAGGTCAAGAATATATCACCTTGCTTTTGCTTACAAAGACTACCCACATAAATGTTGAAAAACTTATTTTTCAGGATTTTGTACTAATCAACCCCTAAAGGGGTGAATCTACAATCAGGGTGAATTATAGAACCCTTCGCCTCTTCTGTGTTTGTTGTGTTATAACATTTCTTTTCGGCATATAGGTGTCTTTTTAAAATATTTAAAAATTGTTTTGACCGTTTTTTTTAAATTTTACCCCTAAAGGGGTAACTTAGTATTTTATATTCGATAGAATGTCGTCTAGACAGAGAAACATAAAATTCGGGAAGTATATCCCTTTTATGACTTAACAACCCCCTAAGAAATTATTTCTGGAAATTCAACCCCTAAGGGGTGAAATGGGGTAAAATGTATTTTCACGGGTTCGTCGATATCTCACAGGTCCAATAATATATCGCCTTGATTTTTGCTTATAAATATTATCATTATAAATGTTGAAAAACTTATTTCAGGATTTTGTTCTATTCATCCCCTAAAAAGGGTGAATCTACAATCAGGGAGAATTATAGAACCCGACGTATTTCCTGTGTTTGTTGAGTTATTAAATTCCTATTTGGCATATAGATGCCTTTTTAAAATAACTCGAAATAGTTTTGACAGTTTTTCAAAATTTCACCCCTAAAGGATATTTTTTATTTGATAGAACATCCCTTGGACATATATACATGATATTCGCAAAGTATATTCCCTTCATGAGGTAAGCATACACTAAGACATGATTTTTCGAAATTCAACCCCTAAGGGGTGAAATGTACTTTCAAGGATTTCTAAATATCTCTACGGACTAATAAGATATCGTCTTTGTTTTTACTTACAAGGATTACCGATATAAATGTTGAAAAACTTATTTCAGGATTTTGTTCTAATCAACCCCTAAAGTGGTGAATTTCCGAACAGGGGAATTTATACAACCCATCATATTCCCTGTGTTTGTTGAATTATAAAATTCCTTTTGGCATATAGGTGTCTTCAAAATATCTCGAAATGGTATTGACAGTTTTTAAAATTTCACCCTTAAGGGATAAATGGGAATTTTGTATTCGATTGAACATCCCTTGGACATAGATAAATAAAATTCGTGACGTATATTCCCTCCATGACGTAAGCACCCACTAAGACGGGATTTTTCGAAATTCCACCCCTAAGAAGTGAAAAGGGGTGAAATGTGATTTCAAGGATTCCTCAATACCTCTTAGGACCAATAAGATATCGTCTTGGATTTTGCTTACAAAGAATACCCATCCAAATACCGAAAAACGTATTTCAGGATTTTGTCCGTATCAACCCCTATAGGGGTCTACAATCGGGGTGAATTATACAAATCGTCGTGTTTCCTGTGTTTATTAAGTTATAACATTTTTGGCACACCGATGTCTTTTTCAAATATCTCGACATAGTATTGACAGTATTTTAAAATTTCACCTCTAAATATAAATGGGGGGTGGGGTTAAATGGGTATTTATAAATGGGTAACTTCCCGCTATATTCGATAGAACTTCCCTTGGATATAGAGACATGAAATTCGGGAAGTATATTCCTTCCGTGATGTAAGCACCCACTAAGAAGAGATTTTTCGAATTCGAGCCCTAAGGGGTGAAATGTGATGTGAAGTATTCCTCAATATACCTTAGGACCAATGAGATATTGACTTAGTTTATGGCCCATACAAATTAATGAAACAGTAATTCAGGATTTTGCCGTAATCAACCCCTAAAGTGGTGAATCTACATTTGGAGTTCATTCCATTTTGGTACATAATTTTCTATTTAAAATATTTAGAAAGCGTTTTGAATTTTTTTTAAAATTCATCCCTAAAGGGGTAAATTGGTATTTTTTATTCGAAAAAACGTCCCTTCACATAGAGATATGAAATTCAGGAAATATATTCTATCCATGTCGCAAGCACCCGCTTATATGGATTTTTTCGAAACTCGACCCCTAGGGGATAAAAAGTGATAAAATGTTTTTCCTCGGATTCTTCATTATCTCTTAGGTCCAATGGTATATTGATTTGGATTTTCCTTACAATGGTATCCGTATATGTGTTTAAAAATTAAATTCAGGATTTTGCTCTAATCATCAATCCCTAAAGCGGCGATTCTAGATTCGGGGTGAATTATAGAACCCTTTGTAGCTTCTGTCTTTATTTTACTATAACTATGTTGTACTTTTTCGCATTTAGGTGTCATTTTATTATCTTTAGTTTCAAGATCATTTCATTTTGATCGTTTTTTTTTTTATATTTCACCCCTAAATTGCATTTTTTATATTTCCCTAAATTTCATTGGTACATTGGTATTTTTTAGTAGACAATTGAAATTCGGGGGCTATATTTCTTCCATGATGTAAGCAACCACTAAGAAGAGATTTCTCGAAATTCGACCCCTAGGGGGTGAAAACGGATTTCTTAATATCTCTTGATGAAATAACGACTTGCTTTTTACTTACTATGGTTACCCGTACGCATGTATACAAATGTAATTTAGGATTTTGCTTCAATCAACACTTAACGGGGCGAATCTACATTAAATCAGGGCGACTTATATAATGTTTCGTAACTTATGTGTTTGTTGAGTTATAACATTCCTTTTTGGTATATATATTTTTTTCTTATCTTTAAAAAGTTTTTTAAAGGTTTTTTATCTTTAAAGGGGAAATAGGTATATTTTTGATTAGATACATGGAATTCCGGGAACATATTCCTTCCATAACGTAAGCATCGAACCCTTTATATCTCCTGTGCTTCTTGAATTATACCATTCCTTTCTGGCATATAGGTGACTTTTTAAAATCTTTCGATAGTGTTCTGACAGTTTTTTAAATTTCATTCCTAAAGAATTTTTTATTAGAAATAATAAATTCCAAGACTACATTTCTGGATATGACGTAAGAACCCACTAAGAAAGGATTTTTCGACCCCTATGGGGTGAAGAAGAATATAATGTTTTTTTACGAATTCCTCGATATCTCTTAGGACAGATGAGATATCGACTAGGTTTTTGCTTATAGAAGTTACCCGTGCACATGTTTAGAAACAAACTACGAATTTTACACTAATGAGCCTCTAACGGGGTGAATCTACACCTGAGGAGAGAGTTAGCAATGTGATCTATAAAGAACCATGACTTATAATAATTGCACGATGATGGCAAACTGTCAATATACCGTAGCGAAGCACGGGTACTCAGCTAGTTATAAGAATAAAACTTCAAGGACCTGCGCTTCACACGTAGCTTGATCATTATTTTAAAACTGCGGGGATATAGCATAAAACACAATACAATTTTAACTTTGTCAACAATGTTTTCGGTAAATTGATTTTTGATCAATTTTCCAATTCGAAAAATTGATTTTTTTAAATTATTTTTCGATCAATTATTCTATTCGATAAATTATTTTCGATGAATTGTTTTCGATCAGTTGTTTTCGATGAATAGTTTTGGATAAATTTTCCTGAAAAAATCAATTTTACCTACCGTTGGTAGATTAGTTGTTAATAGAGCACTTGACTGCAAGGATGGTACCACGGTGAAAAATCCTATTTAAATGTCGCCAAAGTGTTTGACAAATTGTGGAAGGATAAAAATAAATGTTTGGTTTTTGTCTCATTCAGGCTTAATCTATTCGTTAAAAACCATTTGCATCGTTTCTTACTAATGTGTTGTTGGTTGTTACTTCATGAAACGATGGATACTGATTTAATAGTGTGGTGTTATCTGCGTATAGAATTGTTTTGGCATTTTTTATATAAGCTGGTAAGTTATTTATGTAGACCAAAAACAAAAGTGGACCCTAAAATTGAGTCTTGTGGAAGTCCAAAAAGAATGGTTTGTTCTTTTGACTGAGAGTTGTTTGCCAACACGTATTGTTTTGGTTTACCAGAAAAGATTCAAGGAGTTTACGACTGGGTCTGTTGATGTTATAGCAAGATAACTTTTTGATTAGTACATCATGTGGCACACAATCAAATGCCTTTGTTAAATCGAAAAATGTGGCCATACTATACTCAGAATTTTCGATTATTAGCACTGTTCGTTTCATTTTCACGTAAAATTTTGTTGCCATCTGCCATCGGACACCTGCCCGCAAAACTGCATCATTCACAAAACGAATCTACGAATATGAATTTTTCTATTTCTCTTTTTAGGGAATAATTCTCAAGTGTATAAATGTTACTGATTTAGAATCTGCGCCATTCTCAAAGCGACTTAAGAAACAAACTTGTTCTGCATACGATAGAAAGATATTCGGATTATAGCGTAAAAGTTTTCTTCCGCATTGAATGGATAAAAAATAGCATTTCTTCCAAACTGAGAACAAATATCAAAGATATCAAAGTAGTATTAATTCTTAAAAATCAATAATGGAAACATGCTGCCAACATGTGAACTTGTAATTATGAATTTTTAGTTTTGCATTTTATTAATCTTGATCAGATAGTTGATTTTGCACAATAAATTATTCAACAATTTTTCATTCTTTTCTCTACCTCCCTCTCTTCTTAAGCGCTATTAGATGAATTGATATTTTGCCTCAATCACACATATCCTTCATCTTGCTAAGTGCCAGGTCATTCCGGGTGGCTTGTTTATCAATATTTGCTAAATTTTTTGACAAATATCTTCATTATCCTTTGCAAAAGTTTCCCAGTGATGTGTTCATCACAGATCTTCTTGCAACCATTATAACTTCTTTCATTCTCATTATGTATCCAAACTTCCTTACTTGCCTTTTTCATATCCAGGTGATAACTAACTTTAAATACAACACTCGTGTAAATTAATTCTAGTGATTTCTTCTCAACCATTATTTGGACTATAAATTGGGCGTTGTACTTTATTTTAAAGAACTGTGAGTGGGTCTCATTTATTAAATCCATGTTTCGTAATCATATGTAGGTAGTGGACGCTGTATAGTTTAATAAAGCCTTTTGTTGTTGAGAGTTACATATTTCTGCCTCATCAGAGATATAAATAAATGTATATAATTAAATAGATAGTTTCAGTTGTAGGCTCTCGTTGAAACATATTGAATAACAGGAAAAGAATAAAACACTCGGTAGTTTCAAAGAATAAAACAAGTTTATTTGATACGTATTTCGGCTTATGAGGCCATCTTCAGAAATACAAAGGGTTTACAGAAATCTGTTTATATAAATAGAAAAATTACAAACTATGAGGGAGGAGGGGGTATTGAAACAAATGTGACTATATTTAGCAAAGCCCTACCTACAAGGTAAAATTTTATGAGAGAGAGGATTAAAAGAGATTAAGAAGAGGCGACCATCTACACTCAACTTGTTCATTCATGAGATTTCTAGACTTAGAAATCGCTTTCTTAATTTCAAATACCTCTAAATATTTCGGCTGTACATGTAAAATTTCAATGTTGTCCAAACTTAAAGTATGTTTATGTTTAAGCATAAGTTTAGCTACATTAGACTTACCACTCTGGTCACTTCTTTTTGATAAATTGAGTTCGGGCTTTTGCAAATTATAGTGACGATATGAATCCCTCAGTTTTTAGATAGTTATTAGTCCCTAAAATGTATAATAATTCACACTTTTTACATATTCCCTTTGAGAAACTGAAGTAACTTTCTTAGATTACATTACAAGTGAATAACTTTCATAGGGTTATTTATATTAGCGATATCATAATTCGCTCATAAAACTGACATAAAAATCAAACATGCAAGATATAATCATGAGAAAGGTATTTACATGTTTCCAGGCTGCGTGACGTATACCGCTCATCATATTAAACTTGCTATCAAAACGTTTATTCAACACTAAAAATGTACTCCATAAAATAAAACACAGAAAAGTGCTCTAAGAAATTACTTATATAAACTTAAAATCTAATGGTAAATTATGATTGTAAAATGTAAACTGTGATTCTTTGAAATTTAGTAAAAAAATATATGGAAATTGTAGGGAAGAATATAAGAAGTGGACACGCGAACACCGTATATTTCATAACGAGTTTTTTATTAAAGTGAGAAAAGGTGTACTCAACATCAAGGTAATGGCTTATGCTGTTTTTTATACAACAATAGATAGTCCTTTGACATTGATGATGTCACTGAACAAGTGGCGAACCACGGAAGGCGAAAGATCTCCGGAATTTGTCGGACATGATCGGGATATTCACCCTACTCGTGAAATTTAGCTGGATTACTAGATACTGATATACGAGGGTAGTCAAAAGTCAAATATTTTTGTGTCATCCTAAAAAGAGTAAGCTAGCTCTGCAAATTATATGAGGAGGTAACATTTACCTTTTAAGTTTTTACAAAAACTAAGAAAGAAAAATTTGTTTTAAAAAATTGGAAGTAAACTGTTTTTTTTTGCTTTTCAAAATATTCGCCTTTAAGATTTATACACTTTTGCATGCGTTCAAACCAATTCTCGAAACATTTTTTCACCTCGAAGTTGGTATCTTAAAAACATGGTTTTCGAAGGTTTCAACGGCTTCTTGAGGTGATGAAAATTGCTGTTCACGCATTTTTTGTTTGACATTGGGGAAGAAAAAAAGTCATTAGGGGATAAATCAGGTGAAGGGCAATGAGAATTAATTCGATGTTTTTCTCCTTCAAATATTCAATTGTTTGACTTGCTGTGTGGGAGTTTGCATTGTCATGATGAAAAATGATGCGACGATTTTGGTTGTTTTTCCTGATTTTATCGATGACTTCTGGCAAACAAAATATTGTATACCATTCAATAATAACTGTTCTCCGATCCTCTAAAGGAATATTTGCGACATGTCCAGTACAACCGAAAAAACAAGCGATCATCTTCTTGGAAGTGCTTCGTGAACAAACAACTTTTGTGGGTTTCGGTTCATCTTGGAAGACCCAAACAGTGGATTGTTGCTTAGTTTCTGGTTCATTTGAATAAATCCAAATTTCGTCACCTGTAACGATGTTGTATATGGATTTTGCAATGTCTGGGTTGAATTTGTTTAGCATTCCCTTAAACCAATCAACACGATCCTTGTTTTGAGCTTCGGTCAAATTATGTGGAATCCATCGGGAACAGATCTTTTTCACAGCTAAATGTTCATGCAAAATCGAAGGTATTGCAGTCTGCGATATGCGAAAAGATGCCTCTATCCCACGGTAAGTCACATACCGATCTTCTTCAATCATTTTGCGCACAGCATCGATGTTTTTTTGAATCACAACAGATTTTGGTCGATAACCAAAATTTGGCAAACCAATTGTAAACAGTCTTTTCTGATGGTGCTTCATAACCAAAAGTGGAACGACGCGAGTCTATGCATTGCTGTTGAGTTAGACACAGCTAAAATCGTAAAAAATCATCCAACGAAAACCACGAGTAATATCAATTTTTTCACAAACTTGTTTTTATTAAACGCTCACTGTCAACAAACTACACGGTCAATTTATAAGCTGCCACTGATTTCACAATAACAAATGTCAAATTTTACGAATATAGTAATGACACATTTCAATATTGCCATTTAGTGGTTGTTTATAAAAACATAAAAGGTAACCCTCGTAATGTTAATATGAGAATTTCCGCCCCGTATGTAATAATGGGTAACATATATTGATTAAACACTTGGTAAGGCAAATGGGTAGTTTTTGAAAATATGTATTTTTCCCAAGCGTTGCCATCCATTGTTAGTTTTATTTAATACCTTATACCCTTTTCACACTAGATCTTTAAGATCGGGTGTTAAAGTGAATGTATCTTTAAACGCTAATGTGAAACCGTACGGCCTCGTCTAAACACGACCGATGTTTAAGACAGAGATCTGCGTCTTAAACTTTGTACGCATTGCCAACTTAATTTCTATTATAAAAAAATACTCCTTGAATTTGTGCTGTCAACATTTTATATTATCATAAACAAGAATACTGTATTATATGGACGTTATAAGAAGTTTATACTTGTTGTTATAGTAAAATTATTTATTTTAATAATGTGTTTAATAAAATACAGCGCTACAATAATTGAGATAAAATGTATCAACTTACATGTTAATACAGGTGTAATATATTTTTTATTGTAGTGTCTTTATTGTAGAATGAAATGAAATATACATATTTGTTTATAATAATTCAAAATGTGCGTCTGCGCAGACAGTTCAAAACTGGTAATTTCATGACGGTAACTTAAGGACAAAATTACTGTAGCTGATGACAGCACCCGAGATTTAAACATCAAGTGTGAAAGCATACCGATCTTAAACATCGGTGAACTTTAAGTTCACTCGTCTTAAAGATCTAGTGTGAAAAGGGTATTAGTAACTATTACAAAGTTCGCCGCGATTGAGATCGTGACTATAAGAGCCCGATGCGGGAAATGAATATTGAAATAATCAGCTACTATGTCCGATATTCTGGTAGTCCCTTCCTTGTTTCTCTGATGATTTTTAGCTGTTCTTAGGCTTGATCATTTTCTTCTCAAAAGATTTTATTGCTTCAAATGTCTCCTTTCTCCAAACGGCACGATTTGTAGTTGGTAATGCTACGAATATGTCAATATATACTTGTAAATCAATAAACTACATATAATAATAAAAGCACTGAACTTAATTTTATTTTGATTCTATTAAAAAATATAGTTCAGATTTCTTTTGTCCACCACTTTTATTTCTATAACACATATCGTTTAACAAAAGTTGTAAGCTTATAATTTAACTTTTAACGCCAGTAGCTGGACAGCCGTTACAAATTCATTAGAATCCAACATCGTAAACAAGTAACTGACCTCAAACTGTACCATAACTTCGTACAATTGTTTTAAGCACAGTATTCTGCAGAACTAATATGTCACAATAATTTTAAAATTTGTGGTTAACCATAAATTTAGTTTTAACTGCTACTGCAAGCTTATTAAAAATAAGAAATACACATTTCTGAGAAATAGTTCTGCATATGTACAATTTTCCATTTGCTGCAAAGAACGCATAAAAATAAGGAAATAATTATAAAAGTTAATTTTTCAGTCGCATAGCATATGTCACTTAACATTAGAAAATCTGCATAATTAAATATTATAGACGACTTGCAGCACATTTCAGTTCAATTCTTTCATTTCCAGTTGACACGAAAAGGTCAAATGCAATTAAAAGATAAACTTCTGACTGACATTCCTTATGCATATGAGAAGAGCTGTATGCTGCATATTACGAAATTTCATTTCGGTTAAATTGGAAAATTAATAATTTCAGGTATTTGAGCTTAATGTACAATGGTAGAGTAACTGAGGTATAGCCCATTTCATGCTTATCCGGAATGTCTCTTCCCTTTGTAAATTGCTAACCAATAAACTCAGCGGGTGGTCGGTGGTAAGAATAATCATATTAAAGCAATTTCCTGTATTCAATAAAAATTAAAATGGAAGGTAAAACAAATAAAATATTTCGAAATCCAGTTATCCAGGCTAGTTAGAAATTTATATTTACCTGAACCAGACCCTGTGTCTTTTTAAAAATTGGGGATTATGGCAATAAACCCCCAACTGGGATAATGGTCTAAGATAGCTGCAATTATTTCGTCAGTTCCGAGAGAACGTGGAATAAATTATGAGTATCTAGCGCAAACGCCAATAGACAGTTCTTAAGAAGAGATTGCTATAATGCAATGAGCCCAATTATCCCTTGTCGCACTATTTATGGATAAAATTTGGAAAAATGGACCCGAAAGTTGTTCTAATGTTTTTAAAATAATTCTTTATTAACGAGTTATTTAACATCATTCTAGGACTTTTCCTTAAATATTATAACTATACTCTATCTCAGAAATACTGATAGTAATAAATCATTTTGTCAGGCAGTTACCAGTGGCGTGCACATTTTAAACACGTTTAAATTGGTTTTGTGTATTTCTATATTACTATTTATCATTTTATTAAACGCACACCTGTGACCATTATTATCATATCATTAAACACACCCCTGTGACCATATTTTTCCTCAAAATTTTACGGTCAAATTTTTATGGTCTATTGTGTTTAACCCTAGTTCGTATTCCCATGTAATATGTGCGGCACACTCGGTTGTTTTTAACAATATTTCGTTTCGAACTATTCATATTTTGTCGCTTTTGTTTTGCCGCTTCTGTGTGATAAAACAATAACTTTTTACAAATAATAAATTTTATTACTATCAGTCTTTTTGAGATAGAGTATATTTAAAATTATTAAAATATTAATCATTATCACTATTATCATTGTTTATAACACTATCAGAGTTTGTGTCACTATTACTGTCATTTAAATTAATAATTATTGAAGATTTATTTGGTGGATTTATAAAAAAAAAATGTTTCAATTGTCTTTACATGTTCTACACATTTTTTCCACAAATCACTACTTATTGCACTTATTTCATCTTTAATTAATTGTACTACAGTGTCATTTTCTGTCGGTGTTGTATTTTTCCAGCGCACATTACCTTTTAATTGGCTCCATATTATTCTATAGGTTAAAATAGTAGTAACGTCCACAACTTCGCACTCCAAATCACCTTGCACATATTCACTATTTTCACTACAGAAATTAGGAATTTCTGCAAAATCAAATGGTCGCAGAAGAGCCATGTTGTTAATGTATGCACGCTATGAACGTTGAAAATTAACTAACAAACAAGTATAACAACCCCAAAAATTTAAAAACAATAGGATTATAAATTTGGCAAATATCCTTAATGATTTTTAAGAAACTTCAATTGAACTAGTTACCTTAATACCCCTAATATTCTTTTTACAGCAACGAGTCTTAAGAGTACTTCCATAAATCCATTACCGAATTGTTAAGCTTCTTAACAAGAGTGGCCATTTCATTTTGGAATTACAATGCAGTTGTATAATGAACTGTAGCTGGTACTCTACAGCGCTTAAAATAAAAGTTTTAATTATCATCTTCTTCATTAAAAATACTTAATTTCATAAATACCTTAAAAGGTATTTATGAAATAGGTCTCTTCTAAGTATCAAACTGAAATAGTGTTTTAAACAATTAAATTTGATAAATAGGAAAATAATTGAAAATTGTCTACGTTTCAGGAACAGAATGATGTATTGAATTTCCGTGGTCAACGGAACAGATTAGGTATAAAGTTTATGTGACAGTGTCACAGTGAAAATACGATAGAATCTCACAAATAGAGATATCCGGAACTTCCCAGTAAACTGAAATTCAGCTACACCTGTAATTACATTATTGAGACTGAGTCGTTTCGAATTATATACCACGGAAATTTATAGACTCCTGGTTTTTATTGAATTTCAAAATACATTAGCTTTTTGGTGATTTTGTATTTCTAGAGTCATGAGATATATATTGAAAAAGAATTAACTTTTAATGTAGTCAATCAGTTAAATTCATTCAGTTTTTTAGACAGTTCTTTAATTATTTCTAGAAACACGCAACGTTTCTCCAATAGTTCATTGGTTCTTAAGGAGCTATTCCATTGAAATTTCTATCATATACATATAATATGATAGAACATACATATCTAGATATACATCAAAAAATGTCGCATCAGTTGGAAATGGAGCAGGTTTTGGGACAGTTTTGGGAAGTTCGTAGAGGTGAATGGTTATACACGTTAAGTAAAAGAATGCGGTTTTTTTATTTCTAGTTTAGAAATTTAATATAATTTAATATTTACAATTAGTTTGAAACTTAAAATATATGTATTAAAATAATGAAAAAGTAAAACTAAACAGAGTCGGGTAGACCACCAGAATGCCAACACAGTGCCTCTAAGAATCCAACGTTCTGGATATTTTCACTAACCGGACCGAATACTTTGACCCTGATCTTCAGTGAGGCGGGTGTAAATATAAGGGTTCTGATAGCATTTCCTGAAATAAAGGTCCAAAATTGTTCAAGGAATTGTCAATGTTAATAGGCAATAACTTTGAATAAATGTCACTTTGAACAATGAACTATATATATATATATATATATATATATATATATATATATATATATATATATATATATGTTAGCATCTAGCCTTCCACGAAGCCCTGTTACGTCACCATAAAATGTTATCTAGATGCAATCTTAATGATGACGACTCATTAACGATAATGATGACGGCTCATTACACTAACTAGTTTTTATAAAACACACGTAGAATTTGATAGAGAGATCAGATGTTTTCTTACGTTGTAAGAGTGAATACTTAGAATAAAATAGTCTGTGAACAACTTGAGTTTTATTTAAACAATAAATCCCTTATTTGTTTACATCAGAAGTGGGATAAATGGGTATGAAAATAATGTTTGTCTAAGATAGTAGTTTGAAAGTGAAAAACGCAAGTGATACGTTTCAATTATTGCAAATAATAAGTGATTATGGTGGAACACATTGGTGGAACTTCCACCGTGGAAGGAAAACGAAACGTTTGAAAACGATTTCTGACGTTTTTAGATGAAACACTTTTCAGACAATTCTAAGGCTTACATGATCATCCCCTGTTGTCATCTACCACATCATCATTTACCAGATATTCGTCTACAGAAAGGACGTGAGGACACGCCAGGAGCAGGACGGCCGTGTTAGCATCTAGCCTTCCACGAAGCCCTGTTACGTCACCATAAAATATTATCTAGATGCAATCCTAATGATGACGGCTCATTACACAAATTGGTTTTTATAAAACACACGTAGAATTTGATAGAGAGATCAAATGTTTTCTTACGTTGTAAGAGTGAATACTTAGAATAAAATAGTCTGTGAACAACTTGAGTTTTATTTAAACAATAAACCCCTTATTTGTTTACATATATATATATATATATATATATATATATATATATATATAATAATAAAAATAATAATAATATTTTTATTAATGTTAACAAATACAAAGTATTTTTACATACGTCAGAAGTTAATAAAAGTAATAATGGGAAAAATACTACAGATAAACATAGCATAAACAATAATACATTGAATTTAACATTAAAAATAAAGTTACAAAATTACATTACAAGTCATGAATATTATTAGCGAGGTATTGGTCAAAGTTATAAAATGCTTTAGTTATTAAATATGTTTTTACGGTCTTTTTGAATTGCTGGTTGTTTAACTTCTTTATTGCCAAGGGGAGTATGTTGTAAAATAAGATACCAAAATAATTGAAGGACTGCCTTGATTTGGTCAATCTTACGTATTTTGGTCTGATTATATCATTTTTTCTTGTAAAATGAGAATGTATTTGATTTTGCTGTTCATAATTAATCAGGTTGCAATGTACGTAGACGAAGCATTGAAATATAAATAAACACGGCAAGGTAAGGATATTCAAATCAGTAAATTTGTGATTACAGTCTGATCTGTAGGATAAGTTACCTATTATTCTAATAACGCGTCTTTGCAAAGAAAATATTCTCTGTGAAAAGGGGGAGTGTCCCCAGGCAAGAATCGCGTAGGACTTGTGATTATGAAATCTAATATATAAAATAATGATATATGTAATATATATATATATATATATATTTAGTTACGTGATGTACATATGGATTCTAATTTTCTATAGCAACATACGCAAATACTGTACAATATTTATAAATATAATTTAAAAGATTACTATGTTATTTATAATTTAATGTTAATTATTAATAAAAAATTCTAAAACTAGCCCTCGAAGCTACAGAATTAGAAAACATGAACGATTTGCTCTGGCTCATATTTATTTATATTTTTTTATGTTAAGACTCTTTTGTCCATTTCTCGTGATCTGAGTTCTAGTCCAGATGCTTTTAGATATATTTTTAAACTACTAAGTATCGATTGTATGATTAATGACATTTTTTCTTTTTCAGGTAAGCAAAACCTATTTCTACTCCAGAAGATTATAATAAGAGGGCATAATCCTAATAGACCATTGTGCAACTAAACATAGAGTCACCATACAAATATATCGTAGGTAATTATTTGTAGCAACTATTCTCGTACAATATTTCTGAACAAATATTTCTGATCATGTGCCAGCTTCAGTATTCAGTACGCCACTGCACGTTCTAATGAAAGGGCACATTTAGATTGGCATTGCCCTGGGTGTAAAAAAGAGCCTACGTCAGCTCTAGTCTAGATAGAATTGTTTCTCGTTCCAAATCTAAAATTTCTACAAGTAATGCTCAAAGTAAGTGGAAGATTTTTCACTTTAAATCATTTTCTTAGGAGTTTCTCGGTAAGATTTAGTCCTAGATCTTTCAAAAACTCGCTTTTGGATTCTGAATTACCAAAGTAGTTGTCTTTGTAGATAAAAAATGCGTTTATTTCTGCACTTTCATAATCAATTACTTCGTCATCTGACTCAGTATCACCTCTTTCACTTGCTCCTGATTGTCCCTCATTTTCTTTATTAATTTTTCATGCAGGATAATTCGGGTCACAAGATTAAAGGTCATCAGATTGTCGAGATTGTGAAATTGCGGATGGACGTTTTTGTACACGCCTAGCAATTACTGACGAATCTTTACAATTAAATGAAAGAGTAATTTCTTACTTTTATAGTCTTAATTACTGGTTATTAATAATATTGTTCCTCTTCATAGGCCCTAACAATTTCCTTTTCGGATAAATAACGACTACACGAAGTTGTAAAAAATACATGAACAACAACATGGATCATATACGACCTCAAAGGCTGCTGGTGTAAAGCAACTTACCAAGTAATCTTGATAACGCAATTACAAGCACTAAATACCAAATGCGTGAGGTAGATGGAAGCACAGCTCGAAATCAGCACCGAATCAAAATCTATTACAAAATTTATATGTAATGGGATCATATATGACTCCATGTTGTCGTCTGAGGGATAATAATGATCTAGAATCAATTTTGATATTTTAATCATAGAATACGCAAATACACATGTATATAATCTCACAAACATGAAACGGAGGGCAGTAAACTTTCATTGGGCAGACATTTTGAATAAAATATTACACTGGCTAATCTGGAATTGAGTCGTAAATTAATTATATTAATATTCAGAGAAATTTTCAGATGAATATGACCATGACAAATCTGATTGTGAATTAATGAAAGATATGTGTAGCTTTCATGCATTTTTAAATCTTTACAATCCTGTACATATCTGCTTAATTTTAAGCCGCATATATATCTAATTAATAAATGAACGAATATACATGTTCGATTGATATAGACGAATCTACAAGCAGAAACGAAAGTAAACGCGCAATGTGAAACATAAATGAACTTTATTAATCACTTGCCGATACTTTAAGAAAACTACTTTACGGACTAGAGCATTTGTGCTCGAACGAATGCTGTACGCGTGTAATTGCTCAGGTGAGTACGAGATACAAATTGTGTGCGCGTTCACTTTTACGCGCACGAATGCTATCCATAGCTTGTCGGTCCTACCAACAAGATCAAAGAAATTGTGCGCTCAGCGTGTACGGGTTTATACAGTCATATAATTGTACGCGTAAATTTAAGTAAACACCAGTAAATATTCAACATGGAATGGAGTAAAAAGGTACTGCATGCTAGAAAACGAATCCCCAGTTGCTAAAAAACGTAGGGTTATGGCTAATCGTTCTTTCACGGGAACAGTCTTTATAAATCTTGTATTTTTCTTCCCAATTTTGTGAACTTTCGAGTAGTTCAAAATCTGCAGCTGACATTCGAACAAAATTTTGAAATTTACCACTTACTTCTTGCATCTGCAGTTCTGCTAGCAAACTTGAACCATTGTATATTTCCCTGCTTCTATATAATTGTGTCATCCACCACCGTTTCTTTTGTTTTTTATTTTATTTTTTACTAACTATTACTATGTACGCTGCACTTGTTAAGGCAACAACATTACTTTCCGCCATCGTTGACACTACTTACTTTAAATAAATATGTGCGTAGATATAACTGAAATACGTGAAGCGTGATTTTACGCGCACAAACAAGAAAGATGTGTGTGCAATTTTTTTTAACCGCACGAAAATTCGTGTGCGCACATAATTCGTGCGCGTACAAATGCTCAAGCCAGTACGCACCTTTAAAATATCAACGAATTTCCAAGCCTTATTCATTTCTATTCATTTTCGTTTGTTCTTGGAAAATTGACGATTTTTGATGTTTGTTTTCTTTGAAGTTCGTGTTTTGGTTTTTTTCCTCGTTCATATTCGTTCTTTAAATGTGTATGCGCTTAAGATCTTGAAAAATAAGTAAAAGAGGAAAGAAAACATGTTAGAAATTTTGTTTAAACTTTCGTATAATTTTCTTAAATAAATGCATTATATTTACGCTCCGTAGAACGGAAACTCAACATAAATCAAATCTCAAATATACAACTTAAACTTTGTCACTAATTAGTAGTCTATAAAATACGGAGGCGCACAACCGTAAAGTTCTCATAGTTTTCTTATACAAACCTAACAATATGAAATAAAATTAGTAACAATCTATACATCAAAATTTGCAGCGAATTTTTATCTATTTAATAAGATATTTTTGCAATGCAGCAAATTGTAGCTAAAGCTTCATTCTATAAATATGTTTTGAGCTATTTTGTTCTATTGTGAAAATTATTTTTTCCGCCATAATGAGTCTGCCGTGATTCTCAATATAGGTGCTGCGTTTGAAAATGATTTAATGTTGTGACCAACACGTGTACCAAGTGGCATTCCATTATCGTCAACTATAATATTTTTCGATATTCAAGGCCTTATTTATTATTAAGCTTAAGAGGCGGTCCGTGCTGAACTATCTCCATAATATTAAATCTATATAATATAATTTAAATTATATACACCTTTATTATAACTTAAAATATTTTTTAGCCAATATAGAGTATCCAGTTAATAAATAAGTCGATTAAACAATTAAATAATAAATCCTAAATCTGTGCTAGTAAAATTGGAGTTGGTTTCTATAACTGGTTTCTATACATTTCAGATTAAAATAAGAAAATATCTGCAAAAAATCAGTTTCTGTCGGTCTGTTTGTCTGAGATTCACGCAAAACGGCTGGATATAGTTTCACGTTAGTTAACCCTCCCTCTGCGACTCCTTGCAGAAGAAAGACGACAGATATACGAGGCAAGAGGGAGATCTGAGGTGAGAAACGCTTCCAGCACACAGTCGGTGGATAAATGGCAAGAGGAGTGGTCCAGGAATCAGGACAAAGGGCAGTGGACAAAAAGGCTCATCTCTAACATACCAGAGTGGCTGGCCTACAAGTTCAGGAACATAGACTACTATGACTACACAGACTACTATGTCACGCAAGCCCTGACAGCCCATGGTTCTTTTAAATCCTTCACCTTGAAGATTTGGAAGGACCAGGACGACGACTGCACCTACTGCGGCGCAGTCAACGCAGCCGAACATACACAATTCGTATGCTGGAGATGGACTGGAAAAAGATTGCAAGCATACATCATAACCAGGAGAGAACCTGACACCCGACAACATGGTCCAGGTTATGCGGCACACCAGGGAAATCTGGGAAACGGTGCGGCAGATGCTGTCAGCTATTATGAAGAGGAAGGAGACAGACGAACGAAAAAGACATAGTAGGGGAATGTGAGGATAGGTTGAACTAGGCTGTTCCCTTCAAGAATAAAATCACAACAGATAGTTCCTTGAAGGAGATTCCGGCACTACCAGATTGGTATCTATAAAAGATTTTTCTTGAATAATGAAAAAAAAATAAATAAATAAAATTTAAAAAAAAGTTTCAAATTAATTGGCACGATGATAAAGTAAAACTAGAATTCGAACATAGGCTGTATGGGATATCGGAATTTACATTCTAATGAGGTATTTCGGGGTTGAAACTAAGTATCTTAAAACATCTCCTTTGACTTAACAGAAAAATATATATAACAAATATATATGTTCATAATAAGAAAACATTTTTTTGTGTTGGATGAATATTTGAAAACAGTTTTAGGATGTCTCCAGTAAGGAGACCCCCTTAAATTAAATTTAAAAAACACAAAAAACAAATGCCTTTTTTATCCACCCAGTTTCTCAAATTGTTTATTAGTTAGGGAAGAGGCCCTCAGAAACCGTTTTAGCCCCGGGTCTCGATGTAAAAAAATACGGCTCGCTTCCATTTGTGTATCACACTTTTTTCTCCTTTGTCTTTCTCTGTGTCTCTGACCATCTGTCACTCTTTTTGTCTATTTTAATTACATCATTCCATTTTACTTTATGTTGCTGTTCAATAGTTATATTACAATGACATTATTATTTTAAATGTATGTTAAATAATCAAATTAGAACAAAAAATTTAAATTAATTGCAGCTGTTAAAAACAATGAATGCATTTAAAAGTAACAATTGAAACAAGGTATTTATTAAAACACCACAATTAATTTTGTTCATAAATCAGGTTGGATTAAAATGTTTTATTTATTGCACTCATATGTTTCCTGGGATTTATATACATTCATAACACTTTCATTTCCATAAACATGAAAATAAATAATATTTTCTTGTAAAAAATGTCTTATTAATTTATAATAACAAAATGCATTATGTATTTAGTTTTTCCAATTTTAATTATTTCCCTCTCTACGGTACATTAAGTAAATAACATTATTTCTTTGAATCTTAATTGTCTGCTTAATATACCCTTAATTATTTAGTTGTTTAGAAAATTGTTTTAAAGCATGTTTAGATACTGTTCGGTTTCCATTCGCTATCTCTTCTATCCTACCACTGAAGCATTTTTAGATTCCGCTGTAATTTGATACTTTTTATTTCATCTTTCCATATTTTTCTAGAGGCCTCTCATTTTGGGTTCGGGTGGAATCTATTGTGGCACTTATGCCCGTTTACATAAAAGTCTTAAAACTAAATGTTAGTTAAAATTCGATGTAAAGCACAATATTTTCTGGCAACGCAATGCGTTTTAATGAGTTTTAGCTTACATCTAGTTTTAGACTTGTATGCAACTGGGCATTAGCGTTTGACAGATTTATGCGATAAAATCGCTGGCGCATATTAAGCTACTTTAAAAGAGCAAGTGCTATAAAGAGAAATTAACAAATACTGAATAAAAAACTACTGTGTACCTGGGTCATTAGGTTAGGGTATGATAATGAAGGGTTAGTAACAAAAGAATCCGAACGGATCGAATTAAGCTTAAGTTTTCTGAACTAAACTAAAACTAAATTGAATAAACTCTCTCTTATTCTTAGCGTTAGAGTCGAACTAATGTGTACCTAAAAACTGAGTTATTAGGTTAGGTTACGACAATGAAAGATTAGTAACAGCAGACCCAAACAGCTCCCATTAAGCTTAAAAAGACTTCTGTAGTAAATTATCATCTATAAATTACTATATTGTACTGTATAACAATCGAAGTTGTAGGTTTTAGGTTCGTCCTCTGCACAACTCTATTACATAAATAAATAAATAATCTCTGTCTTGTTCTTGAAACAAGAAAACATTGTTATTTTTTGACGCACTTGCTCTTATGCTGCACTTCTACAGCTTTTGTTAATGGTTCTTTTGTCACTGGTTTTTCATAATATAATCATTTTTTCAACACAGTCGTACCATTTCACTTGTCTGTTTTGTAGATCAGCTGTTATCGACTGATGTATTTCAACCTGTGTAGATCGTGTGTTATCGATTGACGTACATCAAAGCTGCCTCGAATTGCTAAGTTTCTTATCCTGTACATTCTTAAGACATATCCTGAGTCTCACCAGAAGTCCATAATTCATTCCTAACGTCATCACGCTCTCAAGATTATGGGATAGTACGGTCGAATGGAGACATATTTTATAATCCAGCAGTAATCAATCTTCTTCAAGCAGCTTCTTCTTAACACCTTCAACCTAACTGTCGCATCATGTCAATTTCTTATTACCACTTCAACCTTCTCTAAAAGGAGATAACACAGAAGACACCTGATTCTAGCAAATGTTACAAGACTGTTTTTGCATTTTTAGGGTTTTGTAGGTATGACCAAAAAACCCTTATACCGTCATTTTGTCGTCTGTCTGTCTGTCTGTCTGTCTGTCTGTCTGTCTGTCTGTCTGTCTGTCTGTCTGTCTGTCTGTCGGTCTGTTCGGTTAAAATTGTAGCCAAACGGCTAAACCTAGAGAGTTGAAATTTGGCATGTTTATACAACTCTTTGACCCGCACATAGGAAAAATACTAAAACATCTAAAAAACATACCCCCCTAAAAATATAAACAAATATGTGCTCATCGAAAACAAAAATATTTTTTTTTAATTCTGAGTAGGGTATCAAATGAAAGCCCTTAGTACGTGGATTAACGATCAAATTTTTATTTTTGCAAAATAAATTATTTTGATGCGATTTTTGCCAAAATTGTGCAAAAAAAATTTTGTCCCACACCCTGTAGCCCAGATGGTTTAAACTAAAAATCTAAAAAAATTCCAAGTAATGTATATTGGTGTGAACCGAAATAGTACAACAGGAATTTTTGATCAGATTATGTTTTCGGAAAATAACGCATTTTTTGTGGTTTTTGGTTCACAAAGTACAAAAGTTATACCAATGTAAGACACTGATAAGCTAAGCGTCCGATGGCGCAACGCGTTAGTGCGCTGGTGTCGGAAGCTAAAATTCTCTGGAAAACGAAGGGTTTCGAGTTCGAGTACGGACGGAGTGAGTTTTATTTTTCTGTTTTTTTTTTGCATTTTTATTATGTTGAAATTATTTTGTCAAAATTCTAGTTATATTTTGACAAATGTTGTATTTAATTTTTAAGAGCGTAAATTTAATAACCAGTCTTATTATATGATTAACAGACGATAAATTATTTTAAAAATATCGTTCATTTTGCCGTGATTACTATAAAGTAAAATTTGTCCTACACACTCAGCATACCGCCTTCACTTATTATATACCTGCGAAACCCTGAAATGTGTGAATATTCACACTTCACATCAATTTTTTTAAAATTCTTATTATGACCATTTTACCGTGGTTTGACAGTAATTAGTTGCGGCCAGCTTTATTAAAAGAAGAGCTGATGCCCTGTTTTTCATCCTGCTGTTCATCGTTCAAAATTTTCTCTACTTCACTCAGCAAAATAATTAAGAAAATTGGCAAGCATTTTCTAATTTCAAAGTACCGGTTGGTGTTCACTATTCAATTTATCCTGCTTACTTATACTCTATGTAAAAAGTCTAAAATAAGAAAATAGAGTAGGTAGGCCAGTCCTTAGTTTTTTCGCTTATCTCTTTATTCTTCCTTTTCGTTCCAAACGATAACTATCATTATGGAAAACTGCACCTTGCCCGCAACCATGATATATATATATATTCTTTCTGGATTTCGTACCGAAACATTTTCTCAGGTTAGCCATCCATAAGGTCAACTGTCTTCCGGAGTATTTTCTTTATTCAACAAATATGTATCTAAGTTCCCTTTCGTTCATTCACATGTTCTGTAATCAATATATTTATTTTACTCTTAATAAGTAATTGGGCTCTTTTTAGGCGCTATTAGCCATAGATAATGCGCGTTCAGAACTTTAACTAACTGCTTTTTCAATATAGACTTTAGTAAGAGGCACCGATATCTTGAGAAACCACGCGATCTGGATAAAATATTTCACTGACCGGTATCAATAATCTCAAAGAAAATCCTAAACCTTTATATTTCTATATTTTGAAATTGTATATGTTCTTAAGCGTCGAAATATTTCATAGGAAACCCTTACAGTTGTGAACCTTCCATCTTCCGTAGCGTTCGATTAGAATACATACGACAAATGGAACACGCGATAACTTCTAGTGTACTTATGTAAAGAATAGAAAAATGCAATTATGGGACAGTAATTTAAAATCCATAAAGTGCATAAAATGAATAAATTTGTAAAGCGTTCAAGAATTGCCGACATCAATGCCATTAGTTTTAAAAATAAATTATACAATTTTATCTTACATGTCAACGTAATAATAAAAATGTTCTTATAAAAAGTACTACATCATTATAAACCCCAACATTTCAATTTGGCATATTTCAAAGGGTACCAAATAATTACCGTGACTCACTTCTCTGATCCCACTTTGATAAGATCTTAAATCCCCATACAAAAAGTTCAATATTGCCACCCTAAATGGGGTTTGAAATTTGAGTGTAATAAAGTGCAGTGGCTAGGTAATGTATATAAAGTGTTATCTGTGATTGCCAACTTCTACATTATCGAGTTAGACTATCGCGTCATCATATATGAGGTGGGACGGTCTCTGGCTTGTACGGCGGACCCCTGACCTATCCATTCTATTCTCACGCGATTGTTCGCTCTTTGTCAACACCATGTCGATCTCTTCACACAGTATTAACCAGCGAGGGCGAATGAAATTTTAAATGAAGTAATTTTTTTAATTTCAAAAGTTTGATGGTTATAGAGTCGAACTCAAATGGAAAGAAAAGAGAAAAGGATTAATATATGAACAGCACTGGTAAAAAAAAACAGTCCCTTCTTATATTTTTGAGAAAAACGCCTTTCGTGGTTGCAAAGGACGTTTTTGATGAATAGTTATTAAATCATCACCATTTATCAGCAGAGTTTAGTAACTTCTGAACATAAGTCTCCCCAATTCTTCTCCAAACATTGGTTCTGGTCTAATTTCCGACAATATCGTCCGTTAAAAAACTATTAAGTATTAATAAAGTTCTTGGTGGCTTCTGAACCCCATGTGGGTCCAGATTTTTTCAAGAATTTTTTTATTTGTACCTTCGCCCTTCTCTGCCAATACGCATTGCTACATTTTAATCTTCCACTGATCAAAACAGTGCGCTGCGTGCACTCTTGCGTTGTTCTGTTTGTCCATGCGTTAACGATGCGTTGTTTTTATCGATGTGGTTAATTCTGCGGTCATTCTTATGCTTAGTCTTTGACCATTTAGGAAGATTTCTGTGTCTTTTGCATATTCTGGTCGATCTTTGATATGAACGATTGTCCAGAAGTCATCATCTGCGACATCTTTTCTACTAACACAACCCTTATGCCACTCGAATGTATATGGACATTATATGCATTCTTCCCCCTAAACGTCAGTTATCATCTTATAATAATCGATAGTTGTTTTGTTCAGTCTCACCAAAAATTTGAAATTAATACTTTTTTTTAAATTTAATTATTTTAACGTACATCAGCATCTTGGATTATTAGTACCCGGTATTTTAATTTATAACATATTGTTCATTATATTCTATTGTGTGGGTATTATGTTGTTGGTGGTAGTCTATATTTGTCTGTTTAGTTTTGTGTCTGTTAGAAATTTATGTAGGATTTTTTTTTTTTTTTGTTATTGTCGTGTTATTGGCTTCTTGTAGGGTGTCAGGTGTTTGGTGTGTCTGTCTTATTGTGTCATATTTGGTGCATTCTGTAATAAGGTGTTATACTGTAATGATTGTGTTGCAGTCATTACACAATTGGGATCTTCTTTCTTCATTTTGTAGCTGTGTGTTATTCTTGTGTGCCAAATTCGTAGTCTGGTAGTGGAAGTTTGCCCTCTTCTTGTTACCGAGAATGGCCATTTCTTCGTGTCGGGTTTTATTGTACTTAGTTTGTTAACTTATATTAACGTATATTTTGCCATATGTTGTCTACTTGTTCTCGGATTTTTTTGTTTTATTTCAATTTTCATGTCATTGTATTGTGCGGTCGAGTTATTCATTGGATCCTCTCTGGTGGCTTTTTTGGCTGCGGCATTTGCTTTTTCGTTACCTTTTATGCTTATATGTGAAGGTACCTACACCAAGTTGATTATTATGTTTTGTTCTTGTAGGCTGTGTATTTTTTCTTGTATTTCTTGGATGATTCTATTGCTAATATATATATTTTGCCTATAGTGGTTAGAACGCTCAGGGAGTCTGAGTAAATGATGTATTTTAATACCTAAAAAGGATTTTCAAACTGATTACTTTTCTGACGCAACATGTTAACTTCAAACAATGCGTGACCGCGAACTAATATCGCGACGTGACCGAAAATAACAGAACTAAGTTATGCTTGCCAAAAGTCGAAGTTCACACCTGCAAGATGTCGAGACCTTGTTCTTCACTTATAACTCAAAATTATTCCTGAGCAGCAAAATGCTATTATGGCACCATTTTTTATTTCCTCAAAATCTTCTCTCAAAAGTAACTAGCAAGGATTCGTTTTCGATATAGTCCATGTCACTGATCTTTATTGTTTAGCAACAGTTCTAATTGCTTAAGTTACTATTGGAAGGATCAAGGTTTTGCAAATCATGATTTTGGTTTTCCAAGTCAGTCTTCGAAATTTGTAATAAAACTGGAACTCCAAAGATGTTGAGAGTCCTTGACACCATTTATTTCCCAGGATAATTCTCTTTCTGTTAAATTGTTTGATGAAATAACAAAGTTAATAGTTATATTATTTAATTGTTAACAGAATTATTCGACATTTCTGTCTTTCACTGCTGTCTTTGTCTTTTACTTTATTTGTTATTACCATCATTATCAAGTTGACAAGTCAATAATTTGAACACTGAATTTTCTTTAACTCTACCACTTTCATCGATTGTATACATTTTTTATGAACTATCAAAGTTTTAACTGGATGTAAAATAATGTATTCGCATTGAATAAATTATACGATTTTCTTAAATTGTAGTAAATAGTTATCTCGTTTTGGATAATATTTCGTTTTTACCATGATACGATTTATTTAGAATAGTTTGATTTGAAATTTTCAGCTTGATATTTTATAAAGTATAAAGCTATTTTTAAAATTGAGCTCATATTGATTTTATATATAATTATAAAACATTTTTCTTCCTCATTACTTTAAATATTTTAGATGTAATTGCGGAAGAGATAAATATCAAATTAGTAATCAGATCACATCATTTGAATTGTATGTCACTCACTTTTTGGTTTATTTATTAAAGAATTAAAGTTTTCAAGTAGGTAATTCTTCCAATATAATTTTATAAAATCAGCAGCTACATTATGCATGTTTCGGGTTCTTATTTTAACAGCATTCTTTAAACTTAATATGTGAATAAACATTATTCAATTAAAAACACTGCGTTGGTTTCACTAATATATTTATTTGCCCGATGAGTATTTCGGCTTTTATGCAATTTTCAATAGTTTACAAAATTATAACTACTTCTTTACCTATGCCTTCTACTTCTGTTGTCAATCATCAAGGAAACTTTCACTTTGGAGGCCATAGTTCGAAATAAATCTCCAAATGAACATCCAAAGGACTGACGTAGATTTCCCAGCAATGAAGTACTTAGTCGACCTATACTTCGCTTACCCAAAATCTTTTTCTGCAAGATTGGTTGTGGCAGTTCGTATTTTTGCCCTCTCATATATGTCCAAGATATTGCAATTTTCCTTACTAAATGGTACGAATAAGTTCTCGTTTCTTCTCCTTTCCAATGAATAAGATCTTCAGCATACGTCGATACACCCACATTTCAAAAGCCTCCAGTTTTTAAATGTGTTTTCATTAGAATAGAGTACACGTAGCACTAGACAATTCTTATACAAAGTTTAAGATTAGGTCTTCGATTTGTTAGAAGCCGTTTCATTCTCATAAATGCATCTCTTGCCATCTCTATTTGTGTTAGTATTTCCTTTCGATATTCCAAACTATTTTTTATCCAAATGCCAAGATATTTATACTGCGAGACTGCCGCTATGTGGTTACCATTTACAATTAGATCTCGGGCTGCGAAGATTATTATAAGATTATGTAAGACTATATAGTAGTATTTTGTTATACTGAAGTTTATATGGTCCTATTATTTGCTAACAGAATGGACCCGATGAATAAGATTTCGAAGATCTTAACAATTGCTCTTCAGTTCTTAATATAAGTAATTGAAGTGATCTTTAAATACAATGTCTATGCAGAGGCGTAATTGTAGTTTGGGAATTGCCAGGCAAAGCAACAATTAGACCTTTATTATAGGGCTGTTTTATAACTCTACCTGCTCATTTATTATGGGAATTCCTGAATGTAAAAGTTTGTGGATTTTCAAATGTTTTAAGAGATCTTGTTTTTGATTATTTATTTTGATACAGATATGTTGATGATGGGATTTGCCTCTGGACGGTTAAAGACAGATCTTTCGATGCAATATTCAAGACGTAGTGAAGTGAATAAATAGAGAAAAAAGAGAAAGAATGCAACGAGTATGTGGAAAGGATGTACGAAGGAAGGCTAACGTACATTTGCCAAGATGGACTACTATCCGAAATGAGCCCATTCTTACGACCATTATGGACATAGAGTTGTTTTTTTTTTATCCACATAGAGGCATATCAAGCAAAAATAAAATTCCTAATCAATCGTAGAATAACTGGTATGTCGCAAATACAAATAGAAAATACAGCAGTTTGCATCTAAGCTGGCAGTTCGAAAGTTAGTTAGTTGCCCAATAGACTTGGTAAATAATATCGTACGGAGCTTATTCTATTTTCGACTGTTGTAACGGCGCCTACAGATGATATGTTTAACGTTGACCAACGCTGGTACCAACGTAGGACCTAGCATGTGGCATTTGCAAACATATGTATATACATAGCATACAGACGATATGTTCGATTATGGGCTAAAGTTGGTCAAGTACAAAAATAGCGAACAGGGATCAACGTTTATAAAATGGCGTTAAATAGTGAAAGTGAGATTATCGTCGCAATTTGACATTTGTAATACAATTGACCTTGCTTTTGACATTAACATTAGATTAAAAGTATAAAAAATAACTTTTTACTTTAAATATAATTCACAATTTAGTAATAATGATTATAACCCTCTAATTTCGACAGATGTGGTGATAAGGGTATGCACGTCGTATGTACGGTAGTGACATGTATATACAAGTCTGCATCAATGTTGGTCAAACCCCTTTGAAGTGTGATAAGAATACCACCTTGGAAGCGAAGTTCTTCCAGCTCCAAGCCCAACATTCGTGACTGTGACTTGTGATGCGTTATCCATACGCACGATACGCGGAGCTAAACCAATTTAAACATTGGCCAATTCTTGCCGCACCGTCTGTAGGTCCCTTACGGCTAACTTCATAAAATACAGCATGTAAAACACAGTTTGAACGGGCTCTGATTCTTTTTACTGTTTTACAGTATCTACGTTTCTCTGTCCCATAGGCTACGTTAAGGCGCGTACTGACTAGAGCATTTGTACGCGCACGAGCTCTGTGCGCGTAAAATTGCTCAGGTGAGTACGAGGTACAATTTTGTGCGCGTATACTTTCACGGGCACGAATTCTATCCGTAGCTGGTCGGTCCCACCGACAAGATCAAAGAACTTGTGAGTTCAGTGTGTACGAGTTTATGCAGTCACATAATAGTGCGCGTAAATTTAAGTAAACACCAGTAAACATTCAACATGGAATGGAGTAATGAGTCTGCACGGCCTGCATTGATGTGTATGAAAAATATCCTTTATTATGGGATCCTAAACTTGAACCACTATATATTTCCCTGCTTCTATATAGTTGTGTCATCCATCACCGTTTGAATTATTTTCTTTTTTTTTTTTACTAAATATGTGCATTAGTAGGGTACACTGCGCTTGTTAAGGCAACAACGTTACTTTTCACCATCATTGACACTACTTAATAATTATTAATAAATATGTGCGTGGATGTAATTGAAATACGTGGAGCGAGATTTAACGCACACAAACAATAAAATTATGTGTGCAATTTTTTTCTTTACTCACACGAAGATCCGTGGACGCACATAATCTGTGTGCGCATAAATGCTCAAGTCAGTACGTACATTTAGGTGCAAACAACTGTACATGTTCAGTATTAATTACATATTTCATTTCTTAATTTATTAATAGGTGACATTTTGAGGTAACATGATATGACTTGGTAATTTTTTATGGTACATGTGTCTTTTTTTGTTATTATTAAACTGATTTAATTAAATTTAATTAAAAAAGTCGATCTAAATTATTAAATTGCACTATAATAAAATATACAAAAATTAATTATTAATATATTAATTAATAACATAATTTTCAAGTTCATGGTACATTAATTTATGCAGGAAAAAATTATGATTGCAGAAATTAATTAGTATAATTGTTTTATTTTCGCAGTAAAACTAATTTAAAGAATAATCCAGTAATGTATTGGATTGAAAACATATTGTCAAATATAAAATAATATACGAATAGTATGTTTGTCGAGCCGTTAATAATCCCTTTAAATCCAATGTGCGTTCTATTTCCGAGAGTTAAAATTCAAGCGGACATCGAAACATTGGAAAAAAAGTTAAACCCAATACGAGTTTAAAACTACTAAAATCCAAAAATTTTATTACAAATTACGAGGATTATTCAACCGGTTAAATAGTGAAGTCAACATTTGAAGACTTTTCAATTGAATGGTTCAATTTAGACATAAATACACTTCTACGCAATACGAAATATTAGCTGTGTGCAAAAGTTTTAGTCTTCTTTACTACATTAATTTCTCAACACATAAAATGTTATTCTTCTTCTTGGTACCAATGGAGCATTTAGCTCCATAAGACGCTTGTAAAGTGGGTTTTACACGGTTTAATTTATTGATCAACAAATTGAAAAAGTGGACCTTCAATTTATTGTTTTGTGTTTAAATTTTATCATTAAATTTATTGAAGAAAAAAAAAATTAACCAATTTATTTTGAAAATGGAAGTTTCCTTTTTCATATTTTTTTTAGGAAATTCTAGTTATCTTTTTATCTATTTAGTTAACAGCCAACAGTTTAGGGCCGGTTTCCGAAAGCTTAGTTAACTATAACCAACGGGTTAGAGAATGGTTGCTTATTATATTGTTTTATTGTAACCGAGTTTAACCAAAAGATTAAACTCGGATAAGCTTTCAAAAACCCGTCCTAACTTGTAGCATATAAACAATAAGTGTATAGGTTATGTATTTCATTTTCACGTGACAGTTTCGCTTAGAATCGCAGACAGTCTAACCCACCATCTTCTCTCCCGTTTTTACCCAAAAACCGGAACAGGGTAACCGAAAAACTAGTTTCGGTCCCAGCACTACAAAATATCCTGTTATATTTTTAAAGAAACCGTTCAGTTATTTCAACTTAATTCATATTTTGCTCAGTGTTCAAGTGAGCTCTCAGATAAAAATAAATTACCAGATGTTAATTTAATTTACGTTAAGGCGGGTATTTATTTTAATTTTAATAATCTTGAGTTTCCTGATGAATGTGAGGAAAAATGACTAAAGATATGGACTGTAAGCTGGCTGCGTTTGTCCGGGTAAACGGGAGTAAAATAGGGGTAACAAATAGACACAACGGGACTTAGCACCCAGTGCTGCCTCGATATGTTGAAAGGGGCCTCTAGTGTTTTCTGCTGCTGAACCAACCGGCTGTGACCAACTCATACATCACAGCTGAGCCCTAAAGCTAAGCACACCTTCTCGCGTAGTTATAAAATTATTATTAGGACTAGACTACAAACTGACCGAAGTCAGCGGTCGGAGCTGCAATAATACAGTCTATAGCTAGAGACATTTGACGACCCTCACAAATAAAACATGTGGTTTCTCCTACCAAAATTCCGCTCATAAACTAAATAAAATAAAGATAAGAAAATTTCACAGAGTGGTTGCGCGAACAGTATCAAAAAAAGATTCATTCACCTAATACAGTGCGATCATTAATTCCTGAGCGTTATGTAATATTTGACAGAAACATTAAGTTATCAAAATTATTTCCAAGGACATGTATATGTAGGCGTACATTCTATTTTTATTGCCTTATACCAGTGTACTTCAACCTTTTTGCCCTCGCGGACCGGCTGAAAGCAAAGACGCAAATAAAAACCAATATATATAGTATTTTATAATTATATAGGTATATGTTATACAGTTATATAATTACAATTTTTAATGCAACATCTGCTGCTGTTTCTTTGTTAGAAAATTGATATACGTGGCTGTAGAGTTGTTTCTGAGAGACGATACGCTGCATTAACATCCATTCGATTTCTCTGTTTGGTTTTTATAACTGACATGGCTGAAAAAATCTTTTCGCACAAACAGGAAGTCGAAAAAATGACTAATAATTTGATAGCTTTATAACTCAAAGATGGATATGCTTTTTCTAGCGATTTCCAAAATTGAGACAATGATTGCATTTAATGTTTGGATACCAGAGTGACATCACAACTCGATCAGATTTTGTTTTTCATGAGGATCAAGTACACATGATTTTATGTCTTTCAAGAATGGATTATTAATCCAGAGGTTACCTTTACGAGCATCCTCATTTTCAGGGAAATAATTATTAAAATTTTCAGCTTATGCTCTTAAATATTGACTTATTGTTGAATATGACTTTCTGGTTGACATCAGCAGCAATCAAAAATTCTCCCAAAAGTGGAAACATTTCTATATCTTCCACTTATAAGCGACTATTCCAAAGATCTAGCTACTTCAGAAGTATGAAAAATAGCCGCGAAATAAATAAATCATAGTTCGGATAAAAGTTAGCTTCTGCGTCGACTAAAAAAATATGCTACATACTCGTGAATAGAAGTGTGCATCGACATGATTCGGTCAAAATATTTCGCGGACCGGCAGGAATTTTCTACGGACCGGCATCGTTCCGCGGACCACGGGTTGAAGAACACTGCCTTATACGAATTAATTATTAAATGAACACAGATTTTTTCTACACGCCAATGAGTTGATAATAGATATGAAGTTAGCACCAGAATGTCATTGATCCTCGGGTGAGTTCGGGCTAACGAAGTAATGTGATTGGTTCTTTGTTCAATTGGTATTTTCTGCTGTGAATTAGAATACAGTTTTGATATTTTAAGACCCAATTTGTACCATTGTGTAACGCTCCAGATTTAATTATCGCACTGTACTTCTATGAATGTAACACCGTATCATTTCAAGTTAGCGAGCCAAGAAGTTATTGGTTTCCTGTGGCCTATTTTCCCTTCAACCTTTCCCTATATAATATTCTGCACGATACAGTATTTGTGTTAGTTCCCCATTTAAGTTTTGCTGCTTTTAAATCATGAAGTAAAAATTTCGTAAAAATATATTTCTAAAAATTTTTCAGATATGTCGTAAATAAACTGAAAGCTTAAGAAAAATCCTGGCTACAGAGATTAGTATTTACTCTAGATCTCTAGACATAAAAATAAAGGAAACAATTTTCACTCTATAAAACATATAAAATGTAAAGAAATATATTTTTTGTGGGTAACTTGTTTTAAAAATCCGTCTTTATAACCCTGATGTTTTCATTTTAGTTAAAGTGAAAAGAGTCTGGTTACTCAAGTGTATTTTTAAAGATATAAATGGCGTTAAATCGCGAGTACATACATAAACGACGGCATGAACTAAAATGCAAGAGATATGCTCTCAAGTACATAAGGTAAACGAGCCTGAATAAGATTATGCGTGTAACGACCTGAAGAAAACGTCTGCCAAAAACGGAAACATTTCAACGTGCGATGAATTTGAAAGTACTGATAATAAATATTTTATCAAATCTTTTTACGTGTCATAACTCAAAAAGAGAAGTTTTTGAGTTATAGCCATGGGATGCTTCACAAAAATTGAATATCATTTTATTATTACCAACATCAAAAAACAAATACGTTTTATTTGCTTCATTTTTTCACGACTTTATGGAAACCTAAAATTCGTTCCACATTTTATTCAATGAATTTGTAAACTGGAGAGTGCGTTTAGATTAAAAACAACACACAGGATTTTTATATAATAATATATATACATGTGAACAAGTTTTTCATACAAAACTAACAATCTTGAAATAAAATCTATTTGCAGTTAGTTTATCTATCTAATAGATTATTCGAGTTGTAAAAAAAGAATGTTGTTGTGTCGATCAATAGTGTCACGGGGTGAAGACAAGAACGGAATCATACAAAATTTATTATATAATATTAATTTACATCAGAATACAATTGTTGGTCATAATGGCTGCTTGGTGACTTCAACAGCTGGGCTGGTCCTTGGGTAGCGTGATACGGTCTGATGACTGGTCACAAGAATGACTGCTGCTTGACTACCAAGAATGACTAATCACCACTCTATTCCCTAAAACCATTTTATTTAATTGTTAACCAGGACACTATTACGTCAGGTCCTACCTCAATTGTTTTGAAAACATTATTCATTTGTGTAATTGTTGGCAGCAATTAAAGACCATAGTCATCACAATTGAATAATGTTTATCAACACATTAGAATGTAGTTCAAAACTTATGTTGACAAATACGCAGCACTCTGCACATTCTTTTATTCCCAAAACCGTACGTCAGCAACCGTGACCTACACCGCCTAAAGACCGCTCAAGGAATTGAGACATTAGAATACCACAATTGTGACAATATGATAGGTAGTAGGCATTATTTTACTATTTTTTATTTAATTTTTTTTTTATTTATTTGTGGATTTCAAATAATTTTTATATTTATATAGTTTTGTTTAGATATGTTCCCATAATACGTTAACATTTTGTCGATAAGATTGCTTATGTTTCAGAATCTTTGTTGAAAAATACTACACTTGATGGTAAAAGAACGCCACTTGGTACACGTTGTCTTTACGAAATTAAAATCATTTAGATTTATAGCACCAATTTGTGGACCGCAACAGATTCAAGATGGCGAATTATAATAGTCTTCCAAAATCATGAACGAGTAATAAACATCAGGAAAACGAAACAAAGTTGGTTAAAAAAAAGATAGAAGAACCCATTCGATGACGTAAGAAAATTCTGTACCTGTATAAGACACACGTGATTTATTTTTTTAGTTTACTCTGACGAATTTTGAATCACATATTATGATTTTATGATATAGACTATAATAAACCATAAACATATATAATTTTTAATGAAAGCTAAAATGTCAGCAAAACTAGGCATGTCAGCAAAACACTGTACAGCAGAGGTGTCAAACTCATTTCAGCCCCGGGCCATTTTTCCAATAAGTAAAATTCACGCGGGCCGCATAATATGTATTTATATTATTGCTCATTCTGTTTATTATTTTCCACCATTATTCTGAATATTTACTTGAAGGAAGTAAAGAATTATTTCTTTACTTCCAAATAATAACAAAATTAACACATAAAATCATTTGTCGAGAATATATATAATTATTAAGTTAAAGAAAAAACTATAACTAATTTAATCAAAAGGAAATATTAGGTGTACTGGAAAGATTTTTTCGTTTATTTGGTATTATTAAAATAGAAACAAATCGAAAGAAAAAAATGTACTTTATTGAGTAAAATAGTTACCATTGTGATCTATAACACTCTGCCATTTATCAGGAACAGAAAATATTCCCGATTTATAAAATTCCTGATTTTTTTTAAGGAAAAAACTGTTCAAGGCTCATTTGAACATGGTTCATATCTCTAAGTGTCTTGTTTCTTAAAAAGTGTTCCAGTGACAGAAATAAGTGATAGTCGGACGGTGAAATGTCTGGTGAGTAGGGTGAGTGTGTTAGAATATCCCAATCAATCTCGGAAATTTTTTCACGTGTCTTTTTTGGATAAACAATGTCAGGCATTGTCGCCTTGAAGAATAAATTCTCTTCTATTCACAATTTCTGGCCGATTTCTGGTCAAGTTGGTCTGGTCGAACCATTTGATCACAGTAGAAATCAGAGTTAACACTGCCCCGGTTTTAACATCTCATAATAAATTATTCCTTTATAGGGCCTTCCAGATCTAAGTTCATCATCCAAGCATAAATTTCCAGATTTAAATTTTTTAAACTACTGTTGACATATGCGTACTCTTAGTTTATCACCATAAACAATGCAAATGTTTTATGTAGCAACTGTAGCAGATTTTTTTTATGGTACTCATACAACATTAAACAACATAAAAAATATTTTGATGAAAATTCTTCCGCCATTTTAAAATGCAAGGGTTGAAAATGAAACGAAAACAATAATTAGGTAATCAAAATTACAGACTTTAATCAAAACGCAAAAGACGTCTGTTTAATTCAGCGAATAAGTCGTGACTAGTTCGCATACTGCTCTAATAATAAAAACGAAAAAACTTTTCGATACATCTAATATTTTCTTTATCGAAAAACAAAACAAAAACTGGTTGAAATCAGCATACTGGTACTGTACACAGCAGTTGCACCTATTGAAAAGTGCTATAAAAGTTCTGCTTACGAGTATATTATTTGAAATCACAGGGAATCACCGATCTACCGACTGTCGCACCATCTTGACTAACTGCCTGACTATTAGTTTTCCGCCTTTTGCCGAAGTCTTGACGCTGCGGCCCAAACAGATTCTGTCACGAGTTATTTTCGTTCAAATAATTTTTTTATACTTTACAAGACATATAGTATATAGTATAAGAAAATGTTTCGGGCCGCGAAAATGCAAGAAATAGGCAACATACGGCCAGAGGGCCGCCAGTTTGACACCCCTGTGGTACAGGATAGCTAACTAATCTGTAAATTAACAGATGCTACGATCAGATTATATTTACCATAATATGCCTAGAGGACTGATATTGTTTGATTGTCTGGATTTAATTACTAATTATTGCGTAACTATAATTTAAACGTAAATACTTTACTAGGTTTATTTATTTTCATTGTTAAACAAAATAATGAAACAGTTGTGGTGAATTTTTGAGAATGGTGATTTACAACGAAGCGCCGAACGACAGCTTGACATATGTCACAGAAACTAGAGCAGATACGAGTCCGGAACAGGTAATAATCTGAAGGTTCCAGATTTGGAGAATATGGGGGTGTGGTAGTACATCCTATCTAAGCTGTGGAAGCTTTTGACGAGTCACCAAACTTGTATGAGGTCTAACGTTATCTTGGTGGAACACTATACCTTTTCTATTGATCAATTCTGACCTTTTCTGTTTAAGTGAATCATTCAATTTGTCCAGTTGATCAGTACACTTCAGAGTTGATCGTGGTATTGTCTGGTAGAAGCTCAAATAAAACTATTCCTTTGAAATACCACCAAACAGACAGCATCACCCTTTTTTGATGAATATTGGCTTTCTAAGTGCTTTCAGCCGTTTCATCTTTTTTACTCCATGATCTCTTGCATTTAACGTTGTTGTAAACAACCTCTCGCCAGTGATGATTCGCTTCAAAAATTGATCATTTTCTTGACGTTTCAGAAGCAAATCACAGACATCAATGCGACGGAGCAAATTTTTCTCTGTAAGAACGTTTGGAACCCATATGTCGAGTTTTGAAACTAAACCAAGGCTTTTCACGTGATCATGAACAGTCGAATTCGATAAACTTAACCTCTCAGCGGTCTCACGAGTTGTAATTCGGCGGTTTGCATCATCCAATGCTTTTATTTTGTCTTCATCAGCTTCAATTGGTCTTCCACAACGTAGTGCAGAACGAAATTTTGCAAACCAATTTTGGTACTGGCGTTCTGTTAATACATCTTATACATCAAAAAAGCAAAATATGCCGATAATGCTGCTTTTGACTCTGCATATTTGATAGGGCACCAAACAAAAACTTTTGCACAGAATCAAACAAAAATTTTCACAAACAAGCCTTGCTATATCAGCTATCAAAATATATAATCAGAATGCGGCTTATGTGAGAAATTCAATAGAGTCCTCTGTTGGGAAAAAACGAAATGACTTTTCGAACAGCCCAAGACTAGTAAGTGATTTTATGAAGCCTGTAACATTTAGACGTAGGCAAGTGGACAAATATGCAGAAACATATACTTGCAAAAACAAACGTCCAAGAGATGGATACAAAGCTGGTTCTTCTCATCTACCAAATAAAGGCCGGTCAAACGGTATTAAATTCATAGCCATAAAAAGAAGAGAGACTAATTCATAAAATACATGTAAAAACACATTCAAAGATTATTCTAATATGAAACTTAAATATAAGTTGGTAAAACGTCACCTGGTTGGTGCACAAGTGGTGCATTGTTACGGTAACGTATCATATAAGTTTCTGTGTGTTTATCCTAGTTTTACAAAGTTATGTCCGTAATTAGATCTGTAACTTTAAACAAACATTTCAGCAATGTATTTGGTTTAAATACCTTTCCTACCTATAATTGTTTAAAGCTATTACCCGCATATAACAGATCTAAACTGTAATGTTATAATTAATTAAATTGTTATTTAAATTCCATTAAATAATAGATTATCAGTGTGCAATGAACATTTATACGGTAATAATCCAGAGGATATTACACATTATTTTTGCTTGTTGAAACACGGAATACTATTTCAGACATGCTAATAAAGATTAACTGCATAACCAAGCTTCACTATTATCGTGCAAAGCTAAAAAAGCAATTAGTATTACAACAGTCAGTTAAACACTAGATTAAAGGTAAACTGCTGAAAAATACATCTGGTAAAATTTACGAAGTACTTAGTGATAGCTAATGTCTCACTGAAACACAATTATCACATTACTAATTAAAAATATGTTGTCATAACCAGAACCCGGACATGGTTTGATTATCTGTAGTTGCCCACTTTAGAAATTAAGGTTCTACGAGCAATTGAAGGAATCAGCCGGAAAGTAAAAAATATATATATATTTAATAAAAGCTGTCAATTCGTTAAACGTAGTCAGACAACAAGAAGAGAGAAATAATGAAACAAACATATAGAGAGAATGGGAGAATGAAGAATAGCATATATTTGCTAAAATAGAAGATCGACTGGGAGACCATTTTTCCTGGACATAGGCTGCCCTAAATCCTTTCCATTTTTACCGACCGCCAACATATATAAGGGAGATATTGTGATCATACCGATTTTGACATTTCGAGATTTCAATGGATCTCCACGAATTGAGGTCCCTACATAACGTTTTGACTATTTTTAGCATGACGTCTGTCGGTGTGTCTGTCTGGTTGTCTGTCTGTCTGTCTGTCTGTCTGTATATATATCCTTCATAAAAGCCATTTCGGGCCCAAAATGTGATTGCAAGTTGATATTATAGTGCATAGTGTGGGTCGGGAAATAAAACAAAATTCATAAAAAATATTCATTTTTATTCATCATAATTAATAAATTATGCCTTATTAATGCAAAGAATTCCACATACCACGTATTTATTTTCGCCCGAGTACATTCGGGAGTGATCTTTTCTGCAGGTAAAGCTTGCCCGAGTTATCTCGGGTGTGGGAATTTTCGCACATAATAGCGTAGTCTTTAAGCGGTTAAATGGAATTAGGTACCAAAATCTACTAACTTTTAAGGATTGAATGAGGCTTTGTATCATTTTGTTTAAAAAAAGCCCACTTTGATCTTTAAAAAGTGAACTCGTGATAACTTAAGAAAATAAAAATTCAATTTAGTTCCGCTTAAACATTTGGCATAGACTTAACAATTTACGAATGAAAGGAGTCGGGAGTCGGAGTCGATTTTCAAGAATACCGACTCCGGAGTCGAGAGTTGGGAGTCGGTCATTTTTCTGTCGACTCCCCATCCCTGCAAAAATACCACTAGCAAGGTTTACCCTAGACGATTCTGGTGTCTGTATAGTCTTGTGTGCAAATGTACACTCCTTGGCTACTCCACTGCATTCCGCACTTAAATAATTTAATATCTGAAATTATTTAATTAAAAAAAAAAATTCAATATACAAACCATATGGGATGCATCAGTAACTCGATTAATCTCTAGTGTTTATTTGTTTATTGTTTCTAATTAGACGTGTTTAACATTTACTTTAAACTATTTACTTTATGAATCGAAATAATAAATTTAATTAAATAATTGATTTGTATATAATTTAATTAAAATTGTATAAATAACACAACAGTATATTTTGTTATGTACAGTTATTTATTTCACGCAGTGATTTTTTGAACTTTGCGTTTAGCGATTTTCACAAAAGTTAATTTAATTAATTACATTTACAAAAACGTCAAATGTTCAGCAGTAAAATAAGCGAAACATTCTGTTCCAGGTCACACAACACAACGACTCATTTCTTTTTTGTCAGTTCATTTTTAAAGTTCTTTTTTAATGAAAACATTTTTGATATAATTTATAAGTTGATATGAATAAAATATAAAGCTGACAATGTGTAAACGGAATTTTTATTTTTAAATTTCAACTAGAGACTTTTTAAATCCAAGTTTTACGACAAATGTAAAAGAATTTTATATATTTTTCATATGGTTTTTAATATTATTGTAATATTAAATAGTATTTATGGGGAAATTCAACACGAAAAATATTGATAAATAAAAATTAAATAAAAATATACAATTGAATTCATTGAACCAAATATATAAAATACATGTGAGGTGTGAATTTTCACACATTTCAGGATTTTAAGTAAGTATCTTAGATAGTTATTAAGTGACAAGAAATTGTGGGTCCATATTAAAAATAATAAAACCTATTCGATAAATTTTGAAAATATAATTAACCTGTTTCCATCCAAGAACTTACAAGTATACTTAATTACGAGATGCACGCGCATCAAGCTGGTTGCCCAGTTCTGCAATTGTGCAATTAAATCTTGTGTTCGATAACTTTCGAAAAAATAATCACATCAAAAATCCTTGTTGAACCTGTCCGGTTTAGATTAATGTATACTACTTAGAATTTTTTCAGATTTTTAGTTTAACCCCTTTGGGATATAGAGTGTGGAACTTTAAGTTTGTTAGCATATAAAAAAAAAAAAAAAAAACGTATTAAATGAATTTAAAAAAACTACTTTTCGTTTCTTAATCTACGTCTTACGAGCTTTCTTTTGATAAGTCAACGGAGTGGCCGAACGCATTAAGTCATGCAGTTTGGACTGGTGAAAACTGTCTGGATTGTGCGGTCGGTAGTTCGATTCTCCGTTGGTGATATTATTCGGGCGAGAATAATATGTTTACATTACTCTCATTTTCACAGTCATTCACCCCTCATCCAGATGTAGGAGCTCGCCCCCTGGCATCGGCCATAATAAATAAATAAATAAAAAAAAACTTTTTTTTTGATACTACACTATCAATAATAGTTTCTTATATGAAACTAACAATTTGAAATAAAATTAGTAACAATCTGTACAGGAGATATTTGCAGCGAATTTGTATCTTTTCTACGTTATACTTTTTTCCTAAGCATTACGGATTCTTTGCGCAGTATTAACGTAAAAAGTATAAGGTGAAACACAATAGTTCCTTCGGACTTTCAATATCATCCGACATCCAACAACTTTATATTTATTTTTATGCTGTACTATTTACTTTTTCTGATAATTTTAACAATCCAGATTGAGTGGTCTTAAATAAAAATAGTGGTATATATTAGGTGTGTGAATTAATTCGGTCTATCTGGCGGTCAATTTGTAATTAAACTGTACTATGTAATTTTCTAGACTGTAATGTCTGCAACCGGCTTTATGTTTTAGTGTTGACATATGGTAATAATATTCAGTTGATAAACGTTTAAGTTTGTAAAAATAACATCGCGTTTAACTGATTCGACAATGTCGAAATTCGAGCCAAAAAAGTATAATTTCCGGGTATAAGTTCACATTTTCTGTTTTCATTTAAAGAAATCAGCCGCTGAAGCTCATCGAATGCTCGTAGAAGCTTATGGTGAAAGTGCTCCCACCGATAAATCATGCAGCGAATAGTTTTGACGTTTCAAAAGTAAGGATTTCAGTGGCGCTGACAAACCTCGTTTTGAATTACTAGTTTTTAACTGTCTGCGCAGACGCACATTTTGAATTGTTAGAAATAAATATGGATATTTCATTCCATTCTACAATAAAGATATTACAATAAAGAATATATTGCACCTTTACTTACATATAAGTCGATACATTTTACCTTAATAATTTTAACTCTGTATTGTATTAAATACATTATTAGAATAAATAATTTTATTATAACAACGTATAAACTTTTTATAACGTCGATATAATACAGTATTCTTGTTTATGATAACATAAAATGTTGACAGCATAAATTGAAACAGTATTATTTTTTTTTATAATAGAAATTATGTTGGCAATGCGGACTATGTTTATCACGCAGATCTCTGTATTAAAGCTTGCTTGAGTTAAAGTGAAGCCAGACGCTTTCACACCAACATTTCAACTCACCTTTACTTTAACATCCGAACTTAAACCTCTAGTGTAAAATGGGTATTATACTACAGAAAATAGTTTTAGAAGTTGGAACGACGTCAAAAGTTAGTAAGTGTAGTGAAAAGTATAATACAAACAGCCTTATTAGGATACAATTATCAATTTAATAAGAACTAAATTTAGCCATGAAAATAAAAAGTCTTCTAAATTTTGTAACGTTTTATCTTTTTGCATATAATTTCATATAATTGGACCAGATGCTTAATTGAGTCAAAGTGTTTTAACCTCAATGTGTCCCAATTAACCAGAGTCCACTGTATTATCATTATAATTTTGTTAAGTTAAACACAAAAAACAAATAGAAAAAGTACAAAAGAGATTTGTAAGAAACCTGACCCTGAAATTAACCGGAACATATCCTTTTCGTATCTCTTATACAAACCAGTTAAAAAACCTAGCTATCAATAATAGCAAGAAATTTTGCACATTAGAAAGGAGACGCGACATCCACACTTTGAATTTGGCGTTTAAATTATTTAATAATACACTAGATGCCCCAGAACTTCTTCAAAATTTAAATATTCGAGCCCCTGACATAAAATCGAGAATTAAAAGTGATCACTTTTTCAAAATTTCAGAATCTATGTCACCACTGAACAAAATGCTCAGTCTAGTAAACAAGCAAGTCTCTGATAGAGATGTAGATATCTTCTACGACAACCACAGAAAGTTTGTTAATATAAAAATAAATTAGACTACTTATATTGCAGAGGCGCTCAGACTTAAACCATCGGCGATCGACCATAAAAGCATTAGGCGGCAAGCGATCGACTAGGTAAAAATAAAATACAAAGTTCATAAATGGTTATATTTATTAATTGCAAAGATACAACAACTAATGTTATTTTGATGTTGATGAATGGCATTGCATATCATCTGCATACTTTTCATAAAACAGCACATAATTACAAAGTGCCAAACGCAATCATGAATTAAGATGTTCGTCACTGAGCCGATTACGATATTTAGATTTAATTATTTTCATTTCGGAAAACGCAGACTCGCACAAATAAGTTGACCCAAATAATTCTGTTAACTGAAGGGCTATTTGTGTCAAACATGGATATTTTTCTTCAGATAAACAAGCCCAAAACTTGTTATCTGTTTATGTATATCTGACATAATTTTCAAGACTGGAATGAGATCTACCTCATTCCAAATAATATCTATTAAATGTTAAATCTTAAATTATCATCTATTATTCTATCAGATAGTTTAACATTTAATGTTCGTTACTAAATTAATAACTATTAAATTACAATAACTGTAAAAAAATATTTAAAATACTTTTTATAAATATGTACGCGATCGACTGTTTGAGCGCCCCTGTTATATTGTATCTATTGATTTATTCTTTGTTTTATTCATTATTAGTATTATAATTCATTATAATTGTACTAGTGCACCTGTTGCCAACTGTGTTGGCAAACAAATCATTACCTTAATGTGGAACTTGCTCGACTTCTTCGACTTCTTTCTCTATCCATACGCCTAACTTCATCCAAACAAAATTAAATTTAATCAACTCTTCGCGTATTATTAAAAACTGGACAAATAATGAGTATGGGGTAGATTTACAATATCCCACTGAACACTGCGCATGAGTCACACACACGTCATTTGTTCAATATACAGAGATTCTAAACAGGTGGGACTGTGCAGAACTTTTAAAACACAATTTATTTTTAGGTGGTTTATAAAAAAATTAAATAAACAGTTATCAACCATAACCTAAGATAGTGTTTTTAAGGTGAATCACTGTCCCTGCCCTGCACAGAACAGTTAAAATACAATTTATTTTTTGGTGGTTTATAAAAAAATTAAATAAACAGTTATCAACCATAACCTAAGATAGTGTTTTTAAGGTGAATCACTGTACCTGCCCTGCACAGAACAGTTAAAATACAATTTATTTTTAGGTGGTTTATAAGTGCTTTTAAGGTGAATCTAACCTAAACTAAAAGGTAAATGAAATTTTAATGTGATAAATAAACAGAAACCATTGTTTTAGAGCCACTGATAATTCTTGAATTATTTAGTGTAGTCGTTATGTGCTGCCATCTGTATAGAGTTTGCAGTGGGATATTGTAAATCTTGTCCTAGAAATCGTAGAAACAGGGCCGGCTCAGAGGTCGGGGATTTTTCCCGAGGCCCCGCGCTTAGGGGGATATTTCTAACAATTATTAGTAGCTAGGGCAAGTCTTTGACACCAAATGCATTATTTTCTCGAGGCCCCGCAAAACCCACAGCTACTGCGTAGAAATAAAAAAATAATAAAGCATTGAAAAAATAATAATAAAGAAAAAAAGTCACATTTTTCTTACTTACTTTCATTAAAACCAAATATTTTTTAAAATAATTATTTTTCTGCTAATAATAATTTTAATCAAAAATGTCGAATATCACGGAAGGATAACGTTTTTCTGTGTTTTGTTTCGTAAAAAAAACCGATCCGTGTATTTCACAACTAAATTAATAATTGTGAAGTGATTTTTTAATGAAAAAAACAACTGTCATTTTTACTAATTTATTGTCAACACTCAAAACAAAAATTCACAGCACACTACTGTCCAATACATAAATTAATATATAATAACTCTAAAATCAGAAATTATAAAAAGTGTTCGTAGAATATTCACTATTATTGCATCAACAATATATTTTAAACAATTTCGACGTAAATAATTAACATATGCGCGCCTCTATCGGGGAATGAAGAAACATACCATAGACGAACAGACGAACATACAAACAGGCGTATTATATTATAGGATTGTTTTTTTTTTTTAGTACTATGTAACTGGACTTGTGCACTATTGTACAAATCTGTATAGTCACTGGTTAAATAAATAAATAAATAAATAAATAAATAAATAAATAAATAAATAAAAAATTGTACTTTTCATATGTAGGTAGTTTAAACATAATTCAGTTTTTCTTAATTCCTTCTTTTATTTCCCCTACTATACAATCAACCATCCATGTTGCGGAAGTTATTACAACTTTTTTCAAACAAGATATATCATGAAGCAATATTTGACTCGAAAGAACATCAGATACCTCCCCTACATCATTACACATTTTTTGTTAAGTTAAAACACGAAATACTATTTTAGAAATGTTAATAAAAATGATGCAAGAATTACATACACGTAGCGTGACTGTAACTACTTATCGCAAAACTAATATAAAAATAGACTGCCATGCACGTGCCATCAGCCATACAATTTACCCCTCTTTTTGTGTTATTTCAAAACACATTATTTCAAATGGGAATATCGTGGAATTGGTTCACATAGCACTGGCATCACAGCGGCATCACTATCACAAATGGATAACGCATGTGATATTAACATATGGTAAAAGAGCTGTTGATTCACGCAGCTACCAACTAAAACTGTATTGGCATAGATTCTGTATTTGATATCAAAAAACACTAGTGAACACAGCTAAATATAATACCGGAAACCAAAGTAAACAAATTCTATTCCTCCGAACAGTTTCGGCAGGAAACCAGGGAATAACGGGTAATGGTAGTCTCTGGGTAATGGTTGTCAGTCTATATTTTGTGCTTAGAAATCAATGGAGGGGCACTTTTTGTTTCTTAACGTTAGCGGGATGGGCAGGAAGAGCAATTAGCACACTACAACTCGTCCAGGCTTGTTTTGACGGACATAGTGACTATAGAATTGATTTATGTAGCTGTTGCATACTTGACCAAATTCTACAGTTGTCGAAATACATAAAATTATAAGAAAAATCGATCACAGTTAAAAATCAGATCTACGGTAGTTCTCCCAACACGTCTACTCCTATGAGTTGTCGGTTTTCAAAATTCGGTTTCAAAACAAGTTTTTTTTTAAGAAATTTTTAAATTTGAAAACTGGTTTTTTAGCATTTAAAAACCGGTTTTTCGATACTCGAATTAATATGTCAAAATTAAATTAAAAGTCAAACATTTTGATAATAGCCTCTAAACATATTGTAGTAAAACAAAATCTTCAGGCGAATATTTGTTTATTTAACATGCAAACCGACATATGCTATGTGATATTTAAGATTAAGGGTTAAAAAAAAAAAAATTAAAGACTGAAGTTAGTGTCAAGTTATTAAATGCTTTAGAAGTACGAATTCAAGAAAAATGACAAGTTGAACTGGCAACTCTTTTGCTATATTTGCAAAATCCACAAAATATTTCAACAAAGAAAACTACTATATTTCCACCAGCTTCAAAACTCGATATTATTAAGTTAGCTGAAAAAATATTGTCTAGAATATATCCAAATTCAGAATTTCCGACGACGAATATATCGAAGACGACGAAGACGGAGAAATTATTAATCAGGCCAAGGATAATGCTCTAAAAGTAGCAAAAAAAAATCAGTTCATAGATTTCTTGAGGAACATGAAGAAAAAATATCAAATCCGAAGACATTGAAGGCCGAATTTTCAGTATTTGAGGCCACTAATAAAAGAACAAAGAATTTGGAGTCATTATTTGATGCCCTGAGAACAATAAAACCAAGTTCAGTAGCCAGTGAGAGAATATTTTTTATTTCAGGAAATATTGTAACTAAATTAAGAACAAGATTAAGTAATCGTTTCGTGGACATTTTATGTTTTGTAAAAGCATTTTCTGAAAAATAACACTAAATGAATAAATATATAATTTATATTTTGTTCTGAAATTTGTTAATTGTTATATAAGTTATTTATTTATTTTTTTTATTAAGTTTTGAATACTGTATTTTTTATTTTATTAATTTTTTGTAGTTCCATAAATATTAAATAATCCGAAAATGTTAAAAAATTTATCAATATTTTTTTTTGGCTTTTTTATTATTATTTTTTTTGTGAAAAATTCGAAAATCGGTTTTAACAAGTTTTCTGAAAATAATGGAATTCGAAAACCGGTTTTTTCAAAGGTCGGTTTTTGTATAAACCCTATCTACCTCCACTTACAGTAAACTATAATATTTAGCTAACCCTTTATTCAAATTTCAAACCAACCGAAACAAAATAAAATTGAAACAGATTTTTATAATAAAAATAACTTGAAGAGATTAGTTACTTATAAAATGGGCACGAAAAATAACTAACAAAAACTAGGGGTATATAAAATCAATTTAAATAATTACAATATATTTTATATAGGTCAAATACGTAGAATTTTAAAATCAGGTTTACAGAACATATACGATTCTATATATATATATCCAACATTTACGACATTAAATAAAATATGTTCTTGCAATTTAGCGAACATATTATTTAACATTTAATGAAAAACAATCACGTGTGTAATTTAGACAATTTAAAAATTTTAAATAGAGAAATTTATCCAGAACTAACGAAATTAAATTCTTTTTTTTTTTTTCTATTTATTTAATTTGTACAGATTCTGCACAAATGTGTCAGTATACAATTATTGATCAATTAAATAAGAACAAAATCAACATACATGAAATAAAAGAATATAATAATATAAATAAAATAAAATTAGCTAATAACTAGGCATAAATACAGGTTAGTGCGGTGCATTAATTATTTCCATTAAATTGAGATAGGCTATAAAAACAATTATTTGTGAGATACATTTGACTCTTAAATATTTTTAAGGAAGAGTTGTTTTTTATAGCTAGTGGTATTTTATTATAGATTCTTACAGCCATACACAGAGGGCTGATATCTGTAATTGCTAATCTGTGAGGAGGCATTACTAAATTGTCTTTGTGCCTAGTATTAAACTGGTGCACTTTACCTCGTTCCTTATAATGATTTAAATTTTTACGAGCATGTATTGCCATCTCATAAATATATAAACATGGAAGAGGTAAAATTTCATGCTTCCTAAATATAGGTTGACATGATTCCCTATTATTAAATTAAACATTATCAATGAAAAGTTCGAGAATTATGACTTTCTTAAACCTTCCAGTTAATGGTAATAACAAACCCTAACAGACGAACTACTAAATCTGGAAAGTATTTAGGTAAGAAATGTACGTATAAAAACTCGTTTTATCTTGTAGTCTTTGAAAATGGCCTAGCAGCCAAAATGCATGTATCGATATATTACAATTTATTAAGTGGAACGTACACAGTGTTAAAATTTTCCTAATTTTTTAAAATTACACGTGCTTGTAATCCAAAGCATCGTATATCAAAGCGAATTTTCCCATAAGAAGTAATAGAAACTCAGATAATTCGTTTCACAACCCAAAAATATCCATATAAAAATGATTAATACAAAATATAAAGTAAAAATACAGAAAAACAAGTTAAAATGCACTTTACCTTTGAAAAGAATCGTGGCTGGTGTGAGGGTGATGAGAGAAAGGAGGGGAGGAGGGCTATTGTGTACGAAGACTTTCACAGTAACTAACGGACTCACTGCTATCGGTTCGCTCACTCTAATATTTTCCTTTTTGTGCGACTATTTGATTTAACAAGGAACCTCTCCAATGAAAGTAGCTTATGCTTCCTTTTGAGATCGAGTATATTAGACGATTATAGTTATGAACATAATTTGCCATTGCATCTATTATTCATAGATTTTAAACAGGCATATGACTCAATTCAGAAGCGTAAATTGTATGAGATTCTGAAAGGCTTTAATATACCTACCAAATTAGTGGAATTAACCTCTAAATTATTTTTCTAAATGTACTTTTTTACACTTTATACTTTTCTCCTCGTAGGAGTTTTACTTGTTTACATCTACTAGATGTCAAACAATTCATATTTTCCCGGGGTTAGAAGTAGGGAGTTTTCTTCTTGTTACTAGCATTACCACAATGCCTTGCGTATCGGGTCATGTGACTCAGTAACCAAAATGGCGTCATATCTGCCTTAACATCTTTAACTTGTTTTCTTCAATTTTTGATGTATTCAAGTGTTTCTTAACAACTCTTTTACTGTTTTGGACACCATGGGTCTAGCTTCACTTACTTTTATAACATCTTGGCGACGTGCTTAACTATTTCGGTAAGAATTTGTACAGTTTGTGTTTGCATTTATGACCGGTTCCTTTTGTTATAGAAATCCTTGATAAAGTTTATGAAGAATAAACGAAATATTGGATCAATTATGAAATAATTGCATTATCCTTCGCTTTACTTCTTTTTCCCAAATAATTTCCTATGATAGTGCCTCAACAGAAGATCAAAAATTCTCCGTGCTGGTTATATATATATTGTCTGGTCGTTTTGACCAAACAATCTCGAGCCGTCCTGTTCTACACTGTCATGTCTACTCTGAATGTGTTTGGGATGGTTTTTTCATTTCCGTATATTTTTTTATAAGAATATACTGTCGTAAAATAACGACAACGTACTCTAGACCGAGGATGACTGGATTTACCAGTCGAAACGTCTCTTAATATTTTATTAATAAACTTTTGACGAGTATTCAAGAATTTTTATTTCCTCCTACATTTTTCGTCAAGAACAACAATCTAACTATATATATATATATATAAAAACAGGGGATTTAATATAGATGAGGTGGAACTTTTTTAATAATTAATTTTTGAGTTAATAACGTCAACTAAAAAATGTTGATTCTAATTACTCGTGCCTTGGGTAATGAGAGTCAAAGGTATTATTTGAAAATATAAAAAAAAATCATGTTTGTTATTTTGTAATTGATTTTATAACTAATGAGTTATGAAGCTTCTTAGTTTTAGTTTTAGTACAATGTGCCAGTTTTAAACAAATAATTATGGTTTCAAAGTTTAGTTATTTAATTTTTTCCTTATGTGATTACGATTCCTCCGTGCTCTACTATAAAAAGGCATGAACATTCCAAGATAACATAAATATTAATATGTATTATATAGTATATAGTATTTGGGGTTGGCAACAATGATTGTAGATATACAAGATTGATTCATCATGAATACATTAATTCTGCGGCTATTGTTAGACTGCATGATAATACGAAAACCTACAAATTAGAGAAGGTCATTTGGCAGGGAGACACTATCTCACATAAACTATTCATTTGTTTACTAGAATATATATTTAAAACCGATATATCCATAGATAGAGTTAAAATAAACCATTTGAGATATGCAGAGAATATAGTTTTGACATCGGAACGTGTCCAAGAAACTATTAATATGACTATGCAACTAATGAAAGAATTTGAACATGCAGGCTAAAAAATTAATTTAAGCAACACAAAGTTCATGACGAACTTCCTAATTAGCGATGATAAACAAACTGACAATAGCCAAATCGAATAAATGTATTCTTATAAATATCTGGGTCATGAAATGACAATAGGTAGAGACAGCTAAACCTACGAATATACAAGAAGAATAGCACTAGGAGATAGGCAGCTTTCGCTCGTCTTTGTAGCATCTTTAAATCCAATATACTTTTGGTACTGAAAAGAAAAACGTCTGAAATATGCGAATTACCTGTTATGATTTTTGCCACCGAAATCCTTGCTTTAACAAAATCTCCTGCTAAAAAACTGCTGACAGTACAAAGGGCTCCGGAACGAGTTATGCTTAAAATTGTGGAATTTTGAGAAATATATAGAAGAATTAAACTGTCCGATATCATGGTCAGAGTGGCATGTCAGAGAGCCCGTTCAATCGACAATAGATAGAATAAAATAATTCTTTGAGATCTTGGCAAAAAAAAAGAAGCATGGAAGACCACCTTTTTGTTGGCCTGATTAAGCGAATAAACACAAACTGGGTGCACAGAGGTACAGGTCCGCGAAAATATTTGCATAAGAGTCTATATTCAACGACTGGAGGATGTTGATGATGATTTTACCGGATTTTATTGTGAATGCAGGAGGTCTAATATTAATTTAGCTTAAAGCTTAAATACAACGCAGCACATACTTTATTGTTAAAAGATTGCGATAAGAACTGAATATTATACTCATAGAAACCATATTTTTTTGTAAAGTTATGAACAAAAAATATAATTTATCTTTCTCAGCAAGAAATAGTTATTTGAAAAATACCACAGATTCTTTCAATCTACAGGTTACGTATTCTCTATTTTCTTTTAGGTTCATTCTCAGTGTATAGATAACAATACGGTCCAAGTTCTTTGTCAAAGATAGAAGCATTTCGCACGTTCTTTAGGAAATAGCGACCAGTGATCTCGACACGTCTTAACTTTACGACACCTGTTTGCTGAGTACGAACTTATTTCCGCTAAAAATCCCAAAACATGGTTATCTCATATCCTGTTCTCGTAAAGGATAATAAAAATTTAAGTATATTGATCACGAATAATTTATAGTACCAAGATTTTAACTTATGGTTTAACCGTAAAAATCTTATTTTATATTTTGTTGAATACCAAAAATAGTTTTTGATAGGACCTTTTGGACGTGGATTACGAATTTATATATATATAAAACTGAAAAACAAGTTTTATAATAGAAGCATTTGTACGTAGTCCTGTCTACGATTCTTTCAACATATGCCAATAGGTCTATATTTTGAATGCATCTGTTTCTTTTTTCTTCCCTGCAATGAGAGCTAGTGCCTCTACAGTATAAATTGCGATGGAAAAAATAGATTTAACTAATTTCTCGTCTCTTCATCAGTTTTATCATGGCACATCTCGCTAGAGTTATTCGCCATTTGATTTTAGCTAATATATGAAAAGGTCAAATCCAGCGTACTGTACGTCAAGAACTATTTACATGTGAAGCACAAATTAGATATACAAATTTGTTAAATGCAAATGTGGTGCAGGTCATATTTTTTCTCCTGGAGACATAGATGGCAGCATCAGTTTACGAGGTGTGTAAATTAGGTAACCGGACTGACAACATAGCGTTTGATCTGGCAACATTTGGACGCGGGACTTGGAGAGGCGGTAGCTGAACATGTGGTACGCCTTCAGTACGAGTTTGAACCCGCTAGAGTAATTTTGTTGTCTGTAGCGACGTTTTCATGAAATAGTTTTTTCTAGTGCGTTCTAAAAATGCGTGACATTCATTTCGAGCAACGGTGTTTTTATCAGGTTTTGTTACATACTTAGACACCGTGTATCGGAAAATTTTGCAAAACTTGAGCAGACCTACGCAGACTGTGTTTTTTTCAAGAACCCAGTTTTTTTTTTTTTGTGGTTTAAGGCATTTTCAGAAGGAAGAGAGTTAATTGAAGCTGAATCGCGCAGCGGAGGGCCTTCATCTTTAAGAACCGATGAAAATGTCGACAGAATCCCGGATCTTGTACGTTCAGATCATCGGTTAACAGTCAAAATGATCGGGGAAGAGTTGAATTTGTCTCACACACTACCGTTCATCAGATTTTGACCAATGAATTGGGGATGAGAAAAATACGCGCAAAAGTACCTTGTCACACAGCAATTTCAATAAACGAGTTTTTGGCCAGTAAAAATATTCAAGTCAGCTTCTTTATTTGCTGACATGAGTCCTTGTGACTTTTCTCAAGATTGAAAAATGACCTCAAGGGACGTCATTTTGGGACACTCGAAAACATTCAAACGCCTGTAACTGACCAGCTGAGAGCTATTCCAGTATCCGAGTTCCAGCACTGCTATGAGGATTGGAAGAACCATTTCCAGCGCTGTGTGGCTTCCCAAGGAAGTTATTTTGAGGGACACAATATTTAATTGTAATTCTATTCGAATAACAAAATTTTAAAAAGTCAGTCCGGCTACTTAAGTGACACACCTCGTAATTTATATAAATTATAACTATGAATATAGATTAATATAATGATTATGATTATGAATATAATTCCTGAAAAAGTGGAAAGATATGTTGTCAGATGGACAAATTCTTCTTTATCAGCACACAAAAAATTTATTTAGTAATATGTACAAAAATTTCGATGACATGGTCTTTTTCTTCCTATTTATATGTAATATCCAATCCAGATTAAATTAGATATCAAGGACTGCTATATATCTATAGTATGACTAATCTCTTATTTTCTGTTTCAGGTAAGCAAACGCTGTTTCAACTCCAGAAGATTATGATATAGCATAATCCCATAAACCATTGTAGAACCAAATAAACAGTCATCACACCAATCTGTAAGTTGTAGACGTGCACTAATCCTCGTAGATAAATTTTGTATAAACAAATGGTCACTACAATATTTTGCCCCACACATTTTGTTTACAACAATTATCTTTTCTTAAAAATCTTTTCCCCAGTTTAGGTAGCTGTCTCTACGTAGTATTTGATAAAGTTGCTAAATGAATAATTATGTCATTATTGCAACTAAGTGCAACTAAATTATCATAATATTGTAATAAATTTTGATCATTTTAAACTAGAAATATGTTTAGCAACATCAATGACACCGCCTGTTTATCCAAGTATACGTGTTTTGTTTCTGAGACATAGCATAGTATGTTCCCAAGCTTATTTGAGTGCTGGTAGAATACTCTAGAAAACTTTTGGTTTTTAAATGCTGGGGATTTTGATTTAAAAATATCCTTTAACTTCTCATATAATACCCCACTGACCTTTATTCGCCTGCTGGTTTCTTTGCTTGGCTACATATTCATCTACTACCAATTTTTTTATCTTGTTGTCTGTGGGTCTTCTAGTGCAGCGGTTCTTAACATTTTTACACTCGGGGCCCCCCAACTAGCCTAAAATATTTTCTGGACCCTCCAAGAAAATTTTTGAAATAATATTTTAATTGTTCTTAATAATTCATTGTTTAATAATTAAGTCTACTGTAATTTTAAATGCAAAAACTGGTAAAAATTAAAAAATTTCTTTTAATTTCGGGACCCCCCGTTTAAGAACCGCTATTTTAGTGGTCCTCGATATGGATGCTAAGAACCTGCGTTAAAACTTTAGTATAAAATTATTCGAGGAGGGGTCCTTACTTCAAATATTCTACTTCTATGACAGTAATTCATGACCTCGTGATAGAATCTGCAAAAGTTGGATTAACAATTAATATCTCCAAGACGAAATAAATGCGTATAAGTGCATAAACCGATAGATTTCTCCTACTTGTTAATCGAGCGTGTAGATGATATCCAGTACTTGGAGAATTTTGTAAATGTAGAGGGCGGCGTGGATATAAATACAGAAAACCGAATTCGCAAAGCAAGAAACGTTTTCATCCTACATAGCCGTATAGGGAATTCTGTGATCTGCTACGAAAAACTACCACCTTCAGGACATGTGTTATGTCAGTATTTCCGTACGGTTGCGAGTCTACAATACAGAAGGTATTCATGTAGAATAACAAATGCAGAATTGGGATAAAGTACTGAGCCAAATAGACATAAAATTACAACAACAAAAAAAGTAGAAAGTTTAGTTGGTTTGCGCACTTCAAAAAGCTCCAAGCAAGGTGTGTCGCTATGAACTAGCATACTACCCACAGGGCAGTAGCAGAAGAGAACGACCCCACAAATACCTAGAGTCGCTCAACGATGTCAGAGATAAAAATATGAAGCTCTCAAAATCAAGATAAAAGACTACAATAACATAACTGACTTGAAGCCAATGTCATATAGACGAGCAAGATAGAAACATATTGACAGCCTATGTTATATTTAGAGGCAATTCAAAGTCACCCAAATATAGACAAACTTTGATGATGATGATGACAGAAATATGCAAGATACCGTATTAACCGGAATATAACGCGATATTTTTTTACTAATTATTTTCTGTGAAAAAATTGACTCGGGCTAAATTCGAGGTCTAGATAATGGAATGTAATATAAACAACTCTTCTTATTAGTACACCTATGACTCCGCAACCCCATAAGAAAGCTAAAAAAACGGTCTTATAGAAGGCAACTGATTACGATAAGTCCAGAATTACTCCTATGCTTGCCATTACTTCTGATGGACAGAAGGTTCAACCTTACAATAGGTTGAAACGTAAAGCAATGCCCAATGAAAAGCTGCATCCAGAAATAATTTTTCGGGCCCAAGAAAAAAGTTGGATGACAGAAGAAATGGTATTAGACTGGTTTAGTTTGACATGGGGAAAGCGACCAGGTTCTCTGAGAAAATCTTGCTCCTTGTTACATTTCGACGCCACCTTACGTCAGGTGTTAAGGAAAAAATTTAGGCACTAAATCCGACCATACCAGGTATTATGTCGTCTCGTTGCAAGTCTTGGATGTGGTGGTCAATAAACTATTTAAAGACAACACGAAAAGAATACAACAATTTGTGTTAGCGGGAAATCACCCATTGAGACCTTCAGGAAAAATAAAGAAGTCCTTTATCTCACGTTTAGGAGAATGGATTGCGACCGCCTGGCAGAAGAACCTGAATCGATAGTGAATGTTTTAAGAAATACTGCATTTCCAATAATTTAAATGGGTCTGAAGATGACTTTTTGTGGGAGACTGAAAGCCTGAGCAAGTATACTGACGATACCAATGCCATTTTCGGATTATTATTATCTTTTTTCGAAATATCGTCATGAAAAATTGTTTGTCGAGTTAAATTCGGGGTCGCGTTATATTCGAGCTAATACGGTATATTATATGGCAATTTGCCAAACCTGGACCATTCCTGGTGTTTAACCCAATTGATTAAAGACGTGAAACAAAAGAAGAAAAGATATAAAAGTAGCTACACATACTTCTTTTTTTATAGCAAGCAAAGTTATGATTAAGGCAGATGATATAAAAAAGTGTTTGGATCTTTCAAAATATTTTCATAGTATATAATGGTTTATATGATGAGTTTATAAATGTAAAGTTTTTACATGTATTTATGGATGGAGAGCTAATATCTATTAGTTTCTCCTAAATCCAGAATAAATCCTTTGAACTGATGGTTAAAATAGTCAGCTAAAGTTTTAATTTTTTAGTTTTTTCATAAACCCTCTGAAATGTGGTAATATAGATAAAAATAAAAAGTTGAAAAAAATCTTTACTATGTAACAGAACCTACAACTTGCATCAACGTGGTTTTAAAATATTTAGTTTTTTAGTTTTTTTGAGATTACTTCACGTTTCCATTTATCAGAACGTATATGTAATTTAATAGATATCCTGAATTATTGACGTAAAATGTGCATATATTTTAGATAGGATCTAGTTTTTATGTTTTTTTCTATACAAGTAGTTTATCAAACAGATAATAAAATTTTACTTCTGTAATTTTTCGTGTATAATTTTATTGTTTTGTGCACGAAATTTCAAGAAATATGAGAAAATATATTTGTAAACAGGTTGAATGATATAAAAGTAATAATTTTCAAGCTAAATGTATACGTAGTTCTTAAATCACTACTTGAGTAAAATACTTACTATAGAGTTTGTGCCTCACAATTAAAATTTTTGACCAAATTAATATTGAAATCTGGCGAACTAAAATTAATTTCCAAAATAAAAGAAGCCAAGTATAAAGAACTTAATTTGTGTCATGTTTACCGAATGGATAATAATAGACCACGTTAAAGCATTTGTTTTTACCATTGACCGCTAGCAAGGGCATTGACGTGGGTTCAAATCCTGATTCTGTCAAATAATTTGTGTAAGGAATATTTATACAAATTATGGGCTTTGTTAGGGCCAGTATTACCACCAGAGTTTAAACCAAGTTTAACAGCAAACTCAGATTAACTTCAAAAATGGTATTACCATTCAGACAAATGACAAATTTAATGGCTGTGAAGACACATTTGTAAAATTGCAGAAAAGGTGCATTATATAAGAAAAAGTATTAAATTAAAAAATAGAAGGGAAGAACATGACAAAAAAAATCAGGTGTGGCCACCACAGGACCAAGCGCCATCAAAAAGTACTTGATCAACTCGTGCAAAATGGTGCCATTGATGTCAAAACTTAAATATGAAGTTTTATAAAAATCCTTTAATCCGAATTTGCTCTGCACGTGTACACGAACCGACAGACAGGCAGACAGACAGACCGACAGACAGACCGACAGACATCTTGCTAAAAATAGTCAAAACGTTATGTAGGGACCTCAATTCGTGGAGATCCATCGAAATCTCAAAATGTCAAAATCGGTATGATCACAAAACCTCCCTTATATATGTTGGCGGTCGGGAAAATTGAAATAATTCAAAAGGAAAATGAAAAAAAAAAAAAACGATAAAGAGCATAAAATTAAAATTGTTATTATTATTAAAACAAAACAAGAATAATTAAAACCTTTTAAATATGATATTTTATTTTCACCATATTTTATAATAAATTAATATTTATGTAAAAAATATGATACATAAAACCAGTACCGAATTAAGGTATGAACTTAAAAGGCCTCCAGCCTAGGGTCCCCCATCGTGTCGGGGGCCCCATCAAAACTTGCACCAACTGAAACACAAACGGCGTTAATTGAAACCAAGTTTAAGGTTGTATTGTAATATGCAACTTAGTTTAAGAGTTAATCTTAGTTCAGCAAATCGGGCGTTTAAACTTGCGTGGTAATACTGGCCCTTAGCCGTTTGCACCGGATGAAAATTAAGAAGCAGCGACCAAAAAAAGAATAGGAGTAAGATGAAATCATACTATAAATGTAAAAAACACTTACGTCTGGGATTTCAGAATTTTCAAATGATGACCAGATGAGACGAGTAGTATAGCAAATCCAAAAGTATATCAAATATACTGAACACAGCTTCAACAATAGCCCACCGGTCCTTGAACAATAAAGGCATATCATTTTTCCATTGACCCCCGAGCCCCAAAATTACTCCTAACCATGTCATACCCCTGGGGATCCATATTGTCCACTTTGTGGACTCTTTGTTCAAGCAAAAGGTTGCCCAACGACGTTGTCTTAGATATAGTTCCAAGAAAATATCATACGACTATGTCGCTCGAGTGTAGAAGATTCAAATATTTATCTTCCAATCGTTTAATGCTGGATGTAGCATTTGCCTTTCCATACTTCGTTTTGTAATCAGCTCATTATTATTTACTGTCCTTGGTTAATAAAAGAAGTATCTATGAAACGATGTCTATTTAAGTCCTTATTTATGTATATTATATGGTGCCTTCCATATTTTGAAATAAAATTTAATTATTTAAATTGATAATATTAAATTTTATATGTTAGAATATTAATATCATACGTCATTTGCATGCAGAGTAATATTACATGTCACTTTGAAATAAAAATCAAATTTTTTCGTTAATTTATGATATAAATTTAAAATTAAATATTACTAAAACGAATGAAATTAATGATAAAGTAATAAAAGAATTGTAAACTAGATGTAACATGTACAAATATGAACATTTTATCATCGTTAACCGTAATTATAATGTATTCGTTTTCAAATGACCGATACATATATTTATGACATACTCTTTAATGGTTTTTTATTAATTTATTGCTTTTGTATAACGGTTGTATTTAGAAATGAAATATATGATGTTATATTAAATACTATTTATTATAAAATGCATTTTGAAATAGTTCAAAGGTTGTAATTAACTACCAGTTTATAGAAAAACCAGAATCAGAATTTATTTGGATATTTTCATTTTTATTGATGCTTGCTACATTGCTAGGTCTGATAAAGTTCTGCAGAGAAAGATAGAGCAACCAATAGCTTGTGAGATGGCATCAGAAATGATGAAAAGATTTGCTGATGGATGTTCTAACTTGTACATCTCTATCTCTTCTCTTTATATATAAAAGACAGCGTCTCTCTCTCTGTCTGTTTGTCTGACCGTAAGTGCGCAGTCACTCGATAACTGTTTCCGATTTTTATGTGGTTTTTCCTACCTGTAGCTACATCATCTGGTCAGGTTTTCGGCTTTATTTGATAAAAACTGATTCAGTAGTTCCAAAGGTATAATGATATTTGTACTCGCGAGTAAACCGAAATCCATGTTTTCCATTAATATTTAACACATTATCTTGATATTATCAATGGGAACACAGAGTTCGTCTGCGGCAAAATTGTACACGATTTATACAGTAATCAGAATTAAAAAAACTTTTAAAATATGTACAGTAGTTTCAAAGTTATGATGATATTCGTGCTCGCAGGTAATGCAGAATCCATCTTTCTGGTTTAAATTTAACGCATTTTCTTGAAGTTATCAGTGACAATAAAAATTTCATGAATAACAGAATACATGATTTATACACTAATTGTAATAATTTTTAAAATCAGTTCATTAGTTTCAAAGTTTCTAAACTTAATCTTGAGTCAGTTTGAATCTATCTCCCGTATTTACATGTCTGACGACACGGTTGTAGGTGAGCAAGATGCCATTAACAATCCAGGTGACTTCCTAGAATGTATTAACCCATCAGGATTACATTTTTGCGCTGTTGCTTTGAAATTAGGTGCACCAAAAATATTACTGAGGAACATAAACCCGCCAAGATTATGTAATGGAACACACTTACAGATGAACATTTTAAAAGATTATGTAGTAGAGGCAAACGCTATGACTGATTGCGGAAGAGGCGAAAAGGTGGTAATCCTTATAATACCGATGACTCCTACAATTCTACCATTTCAGCTCAAGCGCCTCTAGTTTCCTCTAAAGGGTTTGTTTTGCGATAACTATTAATAAGTCGGAGGGTCAATCTCTGAAGATAACTGTCGTTTATTTACGGAGTCTATGTTTTTCGCATGGGTAATTATATGTTGCTTGATCGCATGTTAGTTCTAGCAACCACCTTTACCTGCTAGCGTCTAATGGTAAAACTAAAAACATTGTTTGTAACGAGACTCTTAGAAGAGTAATCCTGTTCAGTTTAATCCTGGCCTTTAACATGGTCATAGTATTGTCTTCTTTACAGTAAACCAATTACGAATAGGTATTTTGAAAGATGAAATTAAAAATGTAGATTAATAATAACGAATTGTCTCCAAGTAAAGTCTGGTGGACCATCTTGTATTATATTGAAAGATCAACTTGAATAAAATCATAAAACAAATCATAACATGGACGAGAACCAGGAAGAGAGAAGTTGAAAAACGAAAAAGAAAGCTGTTTAGAGTGAATTGAGAATGAAATGAATGACAAAAGATTGAACGGAGAGCACTAGAGTAGGCAGTAGTGGAAATTGGAAATCGAAAGACGTCATAGAGTGTTATAAACTGATAATAATGTCCTAAAATTGTTTATATCATGTTTTGCACGCTATGTTAGGAAATAAATATGAAAACCAAGTTTATCCGCATTGGAAGAGCCAGAAATAAATACAAACTTTACATAAATGGCCAGGATCAAACACAATATACTAAGTCTGTCCTCAAGGCTGTCAAAATGTCTTTAATATTAATTGAATTAGTTAAAAAGTAATTAATAAAAACACTCAGTCAGGGTTTCAAAATTTTATCGTATTGCAATGAAACGTATTTAAAATCTCAAGGACATTTTCGGAATACAAAAATTTACATACATGGCTGAAATATAACCAACTAGTAGTTAGGTACAACAAACAGAATTTAAATGACGAAAAACCTAAAGGATTAAATTGTGGCAGAAACATAGGACTGATTATGTCTAGTTGTTCATTAATTACATTTTTTTTTTGTTTCTTTGAATTAACCTTTTTGATCTCTAACGTTTCTAGCATGTCCAGTTTTAATCCCTTAGGTTGCGCATTTAATATTTTTGCATTGTCAAAGTTGAAAGTAAACAATAAGCATTGTTGGTCATGTGTTCTGCAATATTAGAATATGTTTTGTTTTTGTATTCCAAAATTGGCAAAACGCTTAATTTTGGAAACAATAAACTAGTGTTTTTATTATTTTCTCTTTCAAAAATCACAAGCAAATAGCAAAGTCTCAAATAAAGATGTTCAGGTCGAAGCAACCAGCGCGAAATCTTAGAAGTAATATAAGCTAGAAAGAGGAGATGGTGTGACTTCATTCGTTCTAGAGAGAGACGCTGCTGATGTCACTTCTGTGGTCCTGGAATGAAACCCTCAACGAAACCGACGTAGAAGTTGTCTGGCCAATATATGGCAAAGAATAGATCTCCAAGAACTCCAAAAAATTTGAAATTCATATAAAAAAACAACTTCGTCGTATATTCAGAGACTATACATAGCAGTATATATATAGCGAATAATCCTACTTATTTGTGTTCTAGGTTCTAGATAACAAAATAGATAAAATTTATTCCCTGATAATTATGTGTATTTACAAGTTAATTGTTCCAATTTGTAAATTGAGAATTATGTTTTCATGAACTAAATCACTGATATTTCCCAAAAGATTTCCTAGTATTGTAATTGAACTGAAAATTTAATTGAAATTAACATGAAATTAGGCATTTTGTTCTGAAAAGAATTTTGCTTCCATTTTCGTTCTATACTAATTCCATATCTGCCGAATTTAATTTCAACTAAAAAAAATAAATAAACTTTTAGTTGAAATATTAAACAAAAAGCTGTGTTTAATAAAATTATTGCAAAAAATATATTGCGTAATAATGGCATTATGCTTCAAATATCCAAAGTTGGGTGCATAATAGTTTGACGCACAGTGTAGAAGTGTAGAGGAATAGTTGGACACCTTTTCAATAACATTTCAGTAGTCACTCAAGTTTCATAAGATGCAGATATGTACATTTTCCAAAATTATTTGTGAGCTGGATAAAATCAGTTGCTGTATCAGTTTAGCCTGCCGACTGTAGATCTACTCTCCATCTTCATCAGCCCATAAAAGTCCCAGAGTCATCTCACCAAGCCGTAGTTTTTCACTACCGTACTACTATTTTATATTTATATCAAAGAGCGAAGTGAGCGAAGTGGGAGCATTGATAAATTTATGATGTTTTTTTTTAATGAGGAGTTCATAAGGACAAATAAAAATATCCATGGTCTGACCGGGATTTAAAAATTTAGAAATCCGAGACCTTTAGCACGAGAAGCAGGGTTGCTACCTCGCGCTACCGAGGTCGGCAGATCTAAGATCTATTCTAACATTTTTTTTGTTTTCTTAATTACACGTTATATGCTGGAACCAACATATATAGTATAGTGCAGGAGAATTCTCATGCTGATCGATCGACAGAGAACCGGAAACGAAATATATATTTATTTCACACAAGTCTATGTTAGCTACCAATGATGTATTTGAACTACTCGTACTACCCAACGTACGTCTGTAGTTTCTTGGTTTATTATATTTGAATATATTCAGATAAACGTAAGTGTGTTTTTGTATATGGAGCGCTTCTAGTGCATCTGTGACAAGAGCGAGTGAAAATGAACCATATTTCTTTTTCAGAACGAATTGTATCGTTTGATTTTGATAACCTCTTGTCTTGAACCCTATGCTCTTTTTACCGGCCAACTAACTTCTTCTCAAGTATATAAAAACGAGGTGTGTAAATTAAGTAACCGGACTGGCAACACAGCGTTTGATCTGGCAACATTCGGGACGCGGGCTTTGGAGGGGCGGCAGGCAAACATATGATACAGCTTCAGTACGAGTTTGAACTCGCTAGAGTAATTTTGTTGTCCGTAGCGATTTTTTTCGTAAAACAGTTTTTTCTAGTGCCTTCAAAAAAATGAGTGACATTCATTTTGAGCAACGGTGTGCTATCAGGTTTTGCTTACGACTTGGACCCAGGTTTTTTGGTGGTTTAATGTATTTTCAAGTTTTTCAGTTATTCATCAGCAGCTGATGCAAAGACTTGTTAATTTGTGCTCTCTTGATTATAAAAATCTTATGGTGAAATTTTTTGAGTATCCTCTCTAAAAGTCATACCTACAGATAGATAAAATTCTGGTGCGTATTTTTAAACAATTAGTGCAGTGTTGCTTGAAATGCATGCTTAAATATTGAATATTTAAATAATTTCGTAGTGACATTACGATCGTTTTTATTCTTAAACTTGTCTTAACAGCATACATACTGGTGGTTTCAACCTGTTCAAAATGCCAAGTGTTTGTATTGTGTGCAAACGTAATATAAACAACAGGAGCCGTGGCGTACAGTGTGTCAACTGCAAATGTTTTGTTCATGCTTCTTGCGTAGAAATAAATGAGGAACAATTTAAATTATTTACTATAGGCTCAATAGCATGGTATTGTGTTTCATGCCGTCCTAACTCTTCGCCCAATTCATCTGCAATGGATGACACATTGAACCTACTAATACAGCAGTGCTTAGTATGATGCATAAATTACTGAATACTTACAAAACCCAAATCATTTCGGAAATGGATAAAAAATTTAATGAATTAATGAAATCTGTTACTTTCTGTAGTAACAAGATTAGTGATTTTGAGATGGAGATTAAAAATATAAATGAAAAAATGTCCCAATATGACCATATAAAACAAGAAAATGAAGTATTAAAAAAGGATGTGATAGTATTAGCTCGTAAAGTTGATGAACTTGAGCAGTACTCTCGTATAAATAATATAGTTATCCAAAACATCCCAGAGAAGAAAGATGAAAATATCTTCAACCTAGTTCGAGACATTGGTACAGAATTTGGCGTAATATTATCCAACAACGACCTGGATGCTGCACATATAAGTTTACATCAAGAAGAATTAAGGATATCTATATTTCAGCTTCTAAGAAAAAACCCTTAATAACAACAGATCTTAAATTTGAAGGCCCTATATCCAAAATATATTTTAATGAACATTTAACTGAAAAAAACAATATTTTATTCAGACAAGCCCGCGAGAAACTTCGGCCTAAGGGATTCAAGTATGTGTGGACAAAAAACTGCAAATTATACGTTAGAAAAGATGATATATCCAGAATTTATTCAATCAATTCTGAAACGGATATTGACAAATTTAACTAGAAATCATTAAATCAAATCAGTTCATTTATAAACACCTTTTACTTCGATGCCAGTGTCATTCTATTACCAAAATGTTAGAGGATTACGTTCAAAAACCTCCAATATTCGTGTAAATTCAGCTTCTTGTGAATTTGATGTCATTTGTTTAACAGAAACGTTTTTAAATAATTCTGTAAATGACAGTGAAATCTTATCGGACGATTATAACATAATAAGGCGAGATAGATCGTCATTAACATCTAATAAATGTGATGGTGGTGGAGTCCTGATTGGCGTGAAAAAGTGTTTGTCCTACATAGTGAAATTCGAGTGGGCATCTAATGCAGAGGATCTATGGGTAACTTTAAATTTAAAAAATAGTGTGCTTCATGTGTGTTGTGTATATTTGCCCCCAGATGATAATATTAGACTTCAATATTTTCTTGATAAATTAGTTCTAATAAGAGACTCTGAACCCAATGGAAACTTTCTTATTTGTGGAGACTTTAATTTTCCTCATTTACAATGGGCCATTAATACTGACTCTTCTTTAACACCTTGTAATACATATAATGTGTTATCAAATAATTTTGTCGACTCTTTTTCTTACTGCAATTTTTTTCAATTTAATCATGTAAAAAATGTAAATAACAGAATTTTAGATCTTGTTATCTCTAGCATAGAAAATGTGAAAATTATTGAATGTGACTCTCCACTCTCAAAGATTGATTGTCATCATCCACCTCTGGAAATTTATCTGAATTTTGAAATAACTTCTGTATTAATGCCAATGTCTAAAAAAATTTACCTATACCGGCATGGTAATTATAATTCTATAAATGAAAAATTGTTTGCTGTTGATTGGAATTCATTATTTTTAAATTTAAATACAGAAGGGATGATATCAAAATTTTATGACACTTTGTATAATATTATAGCTGAGTTGGTTCCTGAAAAGGTTAATAAAAATCATACTTATCCGATTTGGTATTCAAGTGAATTAGTTAAACTTATTAAAGCAAAAAATAAAGCTCATGCAAAATATAAACGTTTTCATTCAGTTGTATATTATAATGATTTTTCCTCTCTTAGGAAACAAGCAAAAACTTTGAGCAGAGTTTGTTTTAATAAATATATGAAAAACATCGAAACGCAGATCCCTGCAAACAGTAAAAAATTCTGGTCTTACATAGCATCGACAACAAAAAATCGTAGTATACCTAATAATATGAAATACGGTGATAGCATAGCAAACTCAGGTGAAGAAATTTGTAATCTTTTTTCCCAGCACTTTAAATCCGTGTACATTGATAGTGATTCAAGTAATTATAATTTCACGTCTGAACATGTTTTAACTAATTCAAATTTATCTGACATTACGTTTGATGAGCCGGAAGTTTTAAGTATTTTATCAGAATTGGACAAAAATAAGGGTGCTGGTCCAGATAGTATCCCAAGTGTTTTTATTAAAAATTGTGCAACATCTCTCTGTGTGCCGTTAACTATTATTTATAATAAATCTTTGACTGAAGGACATTGTCCCACTATTTGGAAAGAAGCTTATGTAACACCAGTTTTTAAAAATGGAAGTAAAAATTTGATTACAAATTATAGACCCATATCTAAACTTTGCATATTTGAAAAAATATTTGAACAATTAATATATAAAATTTTATTTTCATCTGTCCGAAACTATATAATACCTCAACAACATGGGTTTTTCCCTGGAAGATCAGTTGAAACCAATTTATTACTTTATACCAACTACATACTAAAATCTATGGATGATCGCGTCCAAGTAGATGCAATTTATACTGACTTTAGCAAAGTTTTTGATAAAATTGATACTAAAATATTATTACACAAGCTTGCTTCTTTTGGAGTGAGTGGCAATTTGTTAGCTTGGTTTAAATCTTATCTCTCAGGGAGAAGTCAGTGTGTTGTTGTTGATGGTTTTAAATCAAATAGTGAACCAATTACCTCAGGCGTACCGCAAGGGAGCCATTTAGCAACGCTTCTATTCATAATTTTCATAAATGACATTACGAAATGTTTTTTGTACTCGAATATATTACTCTATGCCGACGACCTTAAAATTTTTAAATCAGTCACTAGCTTGCAAAATTGTTACGAGATACAATCAGACCTTCACAGGTTTAATATTTTCATGCAAAAAAATAATCTTTCTCTTAATATGCAGAAATGTGTTCAAATAACTTTTACTAGAAACATAAATAAAGTAAATTATGAATATAGTCTTTGTGGGAATAATATTACTTCCGTTAGCCTTGTTAAGGATCTAGGGGTAACTTTGGATAGTAAGCTTAGATTGGATGTTCATGTAAATAATGTAATTAAAAAATCATACAGAATGTTAGGATTTATAATAAGATCAGGGGCAAATTTCAAAAATATTTCAACAATGAAAACTTTATATTTTTCTTTCGTTAGGAGTCAGCTTGAATTTGCCACGGTTTGTTGGTCACCTCAGTATAACATTTACATTGATAGAATTGAAAGAATTCAAACAAAATTCGATAATTACATGGTAAACAAATTTTCTAATTATAAATCAAATTTACTGTCACTTGAGAAAAGGCGGATCTATCTTGATATTTCTTTTTTCTTTAAAATTATTAGAAATATAATTGACTGTCCAGAATTACTAAGCAAATTCCATTTCCGTGTTCCTACACATTCTACGCGACAATGTGAACTTTTCGCAATAAACTTCTCTAAAACCAATTCTGCAACCAATTCACCTATAAATCGTCTTCCATTATTATTTAATATGTATTCTTCCAATGTTAATTTTCCAGACATATTTCAATGTGATATATGTAAATTTAAAAAATTATTTGCAAAAATAATTTAATATTATTATATTAATTTTTTGTTTTTTGTTTTGTTTCGCTGCTGTATTTTTTCATTTTTTATATCTGATGTGTGTTTCTCTGTAATTGGGATTGTATCCTGTTGAGAAACCTGTACTAATAAATAAATAAATAAATAAATAAAAGGAAGAGAGTTGATAGAAGATGAATCACGTAGCGGAAGACCTTCAAGAACTAATGAAAATGTCGACAGAATCCGGGATCTTGGGCGACGAGACTTGGGTGTTTCAGTACGACCCGGAAACCAAGAGCCAGAGCATGGAATGGCACACTTCAAACTTTCCAAGGCCCAAAAAAGCAAAAATGAGCAAGTCGAAGATAAAATGCATGCTGATTTGTTTTTCTGATAGTCAATCTTCTCAAGATTGAAAAATCACCTCAAGGGACGTAATTTTGGGGCACTCGAACACATTCAAACGTCCGTAACCGACCAGCTGAAAGCTATTCCAGTATCTGAGTTCCAGCACTGCTATGAGGTTGGAAGAACCGTCTCCAGCGCTGTGTGGCTTCCCAAGGAATTGATTTTGAGGGAAACAATATTGAATTGTAATACTATTCGAATAATTATTATTATTATTTTTTTAAATCAGTCGTGTTACTTAATTTACACACCTCATATATCACTGGCATGCATATTAGACGTATGGTAGTGCTGACCTTAAAAGTATACTTATTAACCAAATGAGAAATAAAAATTTCTACTAGTTTTTCTAAAACATTTCCATCATCAAAACAGCGCTCGTTTTTTGTTCTTTTTTCATTTAATCTGAGGAAACTAGCGCTTTGCTGGTATTATAAATAATCCCGAGATCTTGATTCTCATTAGGTGAATGTGGAGCGGAACAGATCGTTCCCCCGGAACGTCTTGTATGTTGACGGTGGCGCTATGGCGTGCTTAATTGATTGAATACGAACCACATAACCCCAAGGTACGATACGTCTTATATTGTATTCGGTAACTCTGGTTTGTGCTCTTTATAAACCCCTGGGGTTCGACTTGCTAGGCATTACCATTCAAATCCATTACACTTAGTATATGACGACATAATGTGCAACGTTCTATAAAACTACCTTATTAAAATAAGGATTTTTTGCTGATCCAGCATTCTTTGTATGCTATTTTAATATATCAGTAGCAAAGTTGCATTTACATTTTTACAGTTATTATTTGGCAAAAATCTTATCACTTAAATAAAAACCATGACTCTAAATGTACCAGTGCAAAGCGGAACGGTGTTCCGGATTTTGTTATTAGTATTATTATTATTTATTAGGATACTGAACAAAGCCAGAAGCTTGTGTTTCCATATAAATCGATACAAAAAGAGATAAAACATTCAGATCTAAGTATATACATTCTATGGCTAAATCTCAACAAAAATATAAAAATATAGCAGAACATATATGCCAGTAGAACTGAATAATTAATGTGCTCATCCAGGCAGTTCTTAAAGAATTGGTACTTGGAGTTTGAACTACTTTTACGTAGACAATTCTACGATAAAATTACTGAGTTGGGCAGAAAATTAGCATGCACATTCTTCTTGAATTTTTCATGTTTGAGTTCGTACCTATGATCACGAAGTCGTACATATGCATTTCAATTCATTAGTAAAGTCATCTTGCAATGAAGCAGTTAATAAACATGCGATACATATTTATCAGATAACCACGGGTGCGACGAGCTTCAAGAGACAGTAGTCCTCATTACACAAACTAGGTCTTTCTACGTAAGGAAAAGAACGAAGTTTGGACGGGATCTATACCTGGCGTACCCGTAAAAAGCGCGCACACATGGGATGTCTGAGACAACAATTTTTGCTGCATTCACATCGAAATGAACAATATTTTGAAAATCTTATATTGTCTGTTAATCTGTGTACTAATTTCTTGGTGAAATGTCTTGGCACATTCTCCAAAAGTTTTATATCTTTGAGAAAGTTACGTAGAGAGCACAGGGATCCGGGTTCAAGACCCCCCACCTCCTTCGAAGTTTTATCTTGGGGTAAAACTTCGGGGTCGACTCAGCCTCAAGTATTTAATACTTAAAATGAGTACCTGTTCATACAAGGATAATAAGACTGGCCGAAACGTTACACTGACCTCGTGGCTTTCGTATCCATGGCCGGCGGTCTAGAAACGGAGAACTTACCTTCTCTGCCCCATATACGCTTATATAGGTGTTGGGATCCTGTTATTTTTTTTTTCTTCTGGTATTTCTGTATTTTTCCTTTATGCGAGTCAAAGAACTATAGATGTTTGCCAAATTTCAATGCCCTAGCTCTAGCAGTTTCGCCACAATTTTTACATCAGTAAAGATATAAGTGTTTGTCATACCTACAAAACCCCTAAAAACTGTAGACTTGAAATTTGTGTTTATCAACTAAGAATATGCTAAAGATTTCATCGATGTATAAGGTTAAGATTGAAGACTGTTTTTTTTTTTGAGAATTGAGAAGCAACGAGAACTTATTCTTACCATTAAGAAAATAAACTGGAATATCGACATATTATGACCGGAGGGTGGAGAAATGAACTACTACAACTTATCATGCAGGAAAAGATCTTGGGCTAATGTTGAATATATATATGTATATATATATATATATGTATATATCGTTATTCCGTGTCTGTATTATATTTAATAAAGTTATTGGGAATAGCGGTGGAGGAAAAAGTAAACTCAATATTTACATGTACCCGATATTTCGATCTGAATTTTCAAATCTTTTTCAAGGGCTGAAAATAGTTTAATTAAAAATTATAAATATAAAACATAAATTTAAGTGCGGACTTACAAGTAAAATTTAAGAGTTGCCTCTGTTGTAACACATTAAAAGAATAAATAAATTAGAGTTAAAATAGAACATTACAATTATTATCACATTGAAAAATTACACTTTAAAATTGTTATCACAGAACTGTATATTGACTAAACTAGTATTAAATAAATAAATCTACTTGGATTAAAATTAGAAAGTTCTTCTTATTTTCACCTAGAATATAGCGGGAAAGATCCAACGAAAATTCAGATCGAAATATCGGGTACATGTAAATATTGAGTTTACTTTTTCCTCCACCGCTATTCCCAATAACTTTATTAAATATATATATATATATATATATAGAGATCTTTTCCTGCATGGTAAGTTGTACTTTTCGCGTTTATTAGTCAACGCATCTTCAGCCTAAAATAATTAGATACATGGAATTACAATTTAGTAGTAATATAAGTAATGGTATAACAGGATTTTTAAAAAATGTAATCAAAGTTAGGTAGATATAATTGTAGTTTTGTAAATATATTGAAAATAGAATTAAAAACTCACCAGTAGATAGAAGATACACAGTGGTCAGTTGGTAGTCCAAAATTATGGTCAAAAGTTAAAAAATTTAGTCAAGAATTAAAAATAATAAAATTCACTGTGTACGTGTATATGTGTGTCAGGTGACTGTGATAAAAATTCTTATTTCAATATCGTAATCTGGTAATCAAGGTACGTTTAAGCTTAGAAAAAATGTTGGAAATATTGTGTCAATGACCGCTGTCTGAATTTGAATATATACGGGAAGTTAAATTGAATGGATATTATTATTGAAATATATATTAAGTTTAGTGTAAATTTTTAAATAAGGGGTGTTAAATTTTGCTCAAATCGTCAATGTCTGTCTTTTTGTTTACGTTTTGTCCTTGTGTGTCGAGTATATGTAACATTTCAGATCTTTTTTCCCAATTTTTTTCTTTGTCTAATATTTTGACATTAAGATAGTCAAAATTGTGATTATGCTTAGTGGCGTGGATGGCAAGAGCAGTACTTTGAGGCTTAACCCTTACATCTGATTTGTGTTGGGTTATCCTGTGTCTTAGCTTTTGAGATGTAGTACATATATATATGTGCGAGGGCAGGACGAACATGGGATAGAGTATACTAGGTTGGATTGATCGAGATTTTCAATTTTTGGTATCAATTTTGAAAAGTTTTGTTGGTTACTGTTGTTAGTGGTAAATGCTATTGATAAATTGTGGCTTCCAAATACTTTTTTGTATTGGTTAAAACTAGGATCGTGAAAAGGGAGAGTTATGTATTTTTTGTCATTCGGTTGTCATGTGTATTGTATATTTTGTTTGTTCTCTCTTGAATACTTCTCTGAATAAGTTTTAAGGGAAAGTTGTTGCTTAAGAACGCGCTGGTAACTTTTTTATGTTTTATTTTCTAAAACTGAAGTCAGATAGTTTTAGAGCTCTGTCGATAGTATTATCTAAGATGTTTATTTTTTGGTTCTTAGAGTGGTTCAAATAATAATTGAGATAGCGCCAACTATGGGTTGGTTTTTGGTACCAGTTTGTTATTATTTTTCCGTTTTTAGTGTTTCTTATTAGAGTGATATCTAAGAAATGTATAGAATTGTCATGTTCGGTCACGAGTGTGAATTGTAATCGTGGGTGGAAGGAGTTGAAGGAATTTGTCAGTTCGTCTATTTTGTCTTTTTTTGTAGGTTAGTAACTAAGTCATCAACATAACGTCCGTAGAACAAAGGTTTTTCGCTTAATTTGTTTAAACATTCTTCCTCTAATTCTTCAAATACCATGTTGGCAATTAAGCTGGATATAGGGTTTCCCATTGCGCAACCGAAAGTTTGAGCATAGAACCAAGTCTTGACCATGTTTAAAACAAGTGTTTTGTAGGCAGAAGTTGACGCCGTTCTGAAATTCTTCTTTAGACAATGTCGTGTGAGGTTCTATGTCGGTCCATTTTTAATTTTCCTAACAAAAAACTGACGATTAAAGAAGAACATTTTATAAATGAATATTACTCGTCAATAATTTACTCTATATATATATCAGATTCCTAACGCCTAGATAGGCGTATAGATGCAGAGAATATAAGTTCACCTTTTCTAGACCACCGGTCATAGATATGAAAGCCACGTGGTCAATCTGACATTTTGGCCGGTCTCATTATCCTTTTATAAACATGTACTCATTTTAAGTATTAAATACTTGAGGCTGAATCAACCTAAGAGTTGACTGCATAATATCGGAAGATAAAAATCCGAAAGAAGTGTGGGGAATCAAACCCGCGTCCCTGTGCTCTGACAATAAACTTTTTGCTAAACATTGGTTACAAAATCTGCGCAAGTGGTTTGGAGGTTCATCTCCAAACATCATTTATGACAGTCAACTAAAAGGTGAAAGCAAAAAAAAAAAGAAGAAAGCAAAAATCTATTGATTTATCTTGTGTTGGGATAATATATATTTTAATTTTAACAATATTTTGTATAGTCTCTGAATTCCTTGGCACTACTAGTTAAATTGACTTTGACTTTAACAAATTTTAGATTAAAAACTACATCCCAATTTCCACTGAACAGGCATTATATGTTTGCAAAGCTTATTATTAAATAAAGAGTGATTTGATATTCAATTCATACTAAAGGATCCATTTGCACTTGCACACGAATGCTTGCAATTCTAAGTACACATTAAAAATTTACGTTAGCCGTTGTTTCCTGCTAGTTTTTTAGAAGAAGCATTATTCACTAAATCTCACTTGTGATAAGAAGATTTTTTAAAATGAATTTAATAGTTCAGTATTATTTTAAGAGTTTTCTAAAAACTTTTCTCTCTTATCTAACAATTTCAAGACTTCATGATTGTTTTCGTGAAGATTTCATTTAGATTATTGTATTTGAATATATAATTGATCCTGTCACTCCTCAGGTGAAACAAAGGAGTTTAACAAAATGTCACCATCGCGTACGGTTTATCGTTTGGACCTTTATTTGACTCCAGGTTTTACCGTGTTTATTCCCTTCTTTCTCCATGGTATTTCATGGTCCAATTTCCGTTGAAACCGGAAGTGATTCAGAATTCTTATTATAGTCCTTAAGTGGGCCCTCTTGTCTAGTTTAAATTTACTTTTTAACAATTTTTTGTATCTCTTAAAATAACGGAGTTATTTGAGGTGCGGCGTTTCAAATAAACACCCTGTATTTCTGGTTAGAAAACTTAGATAAGTAAATTTAGTCTAGGTATGTCTAGTACGAAACTAAGCAACATTGTAGCAAAAGTAGCTCAAATTAAATGGAAAATGGCAGTCTATCTAGTTAGAACAAGAGACGACAAATGGACTAAACGGATTCTCGGGTGAAGACCATTGGCAGACAAACGTAGCAAAGGAAGACCATCCACTCGGTGGATTGATGACTCAATGTATGTAACAACTAGCTACAAGAAGCTCAAGACAGAGAAACTTGGACATTTTTAAAGAAGGCCGATAACCAGCAGATGATTCGAACGGTTGAAGGATGATAAAGTAAATTGGTTGTTATAGGTACTGATATATGCTATGTATCAAAATTTAATTAGTGTTGAGACTGGTACAGTGCTGTGTCCTTTCTGAACCACTCTTCTTGTCGATACCACTATCTTTATACAACCGCCATCTTTAAACAACTCCTACATAATTCTAACCTTATAATTAATCAATGCTTACTTTTATTTATTTACTGTATTCAATTTATTGCACTGAACAAGTCTCCATATGTTTCCGCATCCTATTATGATCATCATCATAACAAATCATAGCTGCAAAAGGATCACTGTGGCGGTCATGGTGGAACATTTTAAATAATTCTTTCTTTGGCTAAGGTCGTCCATTTTTTCTGGTTTTTAATTTCAATAGTTAATTCCAGTGGAACTTTTAAAACATTATCCATGATATCCAGACAGCGTTGTGGAGGCCTTCACGTTTCTTCTTTCCTTAAACATTTTTCTGAATTATGGTATTTTCTAAATACTCAAGTCAACGGTTCTGCCCTAAGAACTGTTAAAACTGTTAATGCAGGTGTACACTGTGGTTCTGTGTCTTAACACAGAACCACAATTGAGGTCTAATTTCCTCTAGGACTGAGACATTACTTTTTTTTTTTTTGATTTATTTTTTAATTTACAATCTGCTTCATTGCGAGTATTAAGTAAATTAGTTGAAAGTAGTCGGCATGTAAGGGAGACATCCAGTGACGTTTCTGCTTATAATGGGTGTTTTTTTTAGAGGTATAGAACTTTAAATTGCAATAAAACAACGATGGATTATTCGATTGACATGAATTTTTTTTTATTCGAAAGATAATCTTGTAGCATTACATTTTAAATATGATTTCTGGCATATGACCGCCACGGCTGGCTCGGATGTAGTCCAATCTGGACGTCCAATTTTCGATGACTTTTTCCAACATTTGTGGCCGTATATCGGCAATAACACGGCGAATGTTGTCTTCCAAATGGTCAAGCGTTTGTGGCTTATCCGCATAGACCAATGACTTTACATAGCCCCACAGAAAGTAGTCCAGCGGTGTTAAATCACAAGATCTTGGAGGCCAATTCACAGGTCCAAAACGTGAAATTAGGCGGTCACCAAACGTGTCTTTCAATAAATCGATTGTGGCACGAGCTGTGTGACATGTTGCGCCGTCTTGTTGGTATGATTTAATGTAATGCCACAAGATTATCTTTCGAATAAAAAAAAATTCATGTCAATCGAATAATCCATCGTTGTTTTATTGCAATTTAAAGTTCTATACCTCTAAAAAAAACACCCGTTATATCAATGTCTTCAGTGCTGCGGTAGGTCGTTTGGCCAAAGTCTCTTTAACCTTCTGTTGTCGAGGTTATTTATTAAATTTCCCACAAGTTCATTTTCATGTGTAATAAGTCGGTCATTGCATTTGTTGGCAACTGTATGAATTTCTTCCGTGATAAAAGGGATTTTGAGGTCTTCATGGATCATTCTATTTGAGTCGTACCAAGTTGCATTCACCAAAGCTCGAAGCGCTTTTGATTGGAATCGCTGTATTATTTTTAATCTGGTCGGCTTGGCACATCCCCATAATTGAAGTCCATCCGACCATATGGGCTTGAGTATGGTCTTATAAAGCAAAATTTTATTTGAAACTGATAATTTTGATTTTCTACCAAGAAGCCAGTACATTTGGCGAAATTTTTGGTCTAACTGCTTACGTTTGGCTTGTTTGTGTTTACTCCAGGTCAATCGTCCAAATCCAATCCAAGGTATTTTAATTCAGTTTTTATGGGAACTGGAACGTCGTGGATTGTTACTCGTGGGCAAGTACTGAGTCTGGTTGTAAACGTGAGGGACAGATATAGACTGATTTACTTTAGTTCTCCTTTTATTGTACCAATCGTCTATAAGATTTAAATGACTTTGAAGAATTGCATAAGCTTCGTTTGGATCAAGTATAGCAACGTCATCAGCAAATGCAGCTATCATAATGTCGTCTGTCTCAGGTAGGGGAGACCGGGGCTGGTTCTAACAGGGGCAGGTATTAATAGGCTGATTCATGCCAAACTATTGGTCAAAGAAAAGAAATAAACACGATTGCCGCTTTTGTAAACAATGCTAAACGTGTCGAGACTCGTCAGTTGCGACTGTGCCATATGTAAGACTTGGTCTCATGCAAAGTGCATTAAAGGTGTTTTATTGAGATATATATGTACGAACTGCAATTCGGACGACGATTACAAAGAGTAGAATTTCTGTGTTAGGATATTAAGGCTAGAGTTCCTTTTTTTTGTGTTAATTACCGTTCTTTTTTCAAAGAAGGTGTTTATATAACTTTTTGTTAATTATATTATATATATTATAAAAAAAATAAATGTTGATTTTTGTAGATTAACTGGTGTTTAATTATTTGGAAAAAAGTTCATATTTTATAATTACCCTTCCTGTTAAAACTTACCCCAGGGCTGTGAGAACTAGCCCCAAGGCTGGGGTAAGTTTTAACATGTGAGTTTCATTGGAAAAAACTGTTATTATTCAGAAAGTAATACGTAAACAACCATTTTGATATGCTTTATGTAAAGTCCTATAAATTATGAATTACATAGTCTAAAATCATGTCTCTAACGCAAGAGGTTGGGTAGCTATGGAAGTTAGTTTAAAAATTGTTAGAACCAGTCCCGGTCTCCCCTATATCTGCAGTATAAAGTAGTAAAGGAATGGCCCAAGTGCACTACCTTGGGAAACATCAGATGTTATGGCATAATAAAGTAATAGGGTATCATTGTATTTGACTGAGAAGTTTCTATCTGTCAAGTAGGACTTAAAAAGTAAGTAATAATTGCTGGATATACATTACTTCTTCTAGCTCTCCAAGGAACTTTGACCAATTTTCAACAATTCTGAACAACTTAATATAATAGCAATTTGAAAAGTGATTCGTATGAGCTCCAGGTATCGGATGATTTTAAGGGAAGGGACTTAAACAATAGAATTTCCATCTTAATAAGACACCCTTACTAAAATGTTGCATGTATTAAAAATTATTGCCATATCTGAAGGTCACATTTCAATATATTCATTGATATCTGAAATTTCAATTTCATACCTGTCGATTAACCTTAAAATGTCATATAGAATTACACTGACACGAATGAAAATTGGATCAGCAGACCGTGACCACAGATAACATATCGCTGCCTCAGGTATAACACTAACAGACAAGATACGCTTTACCTCCAAACCCCAAATACAATATTGAATTGAAATTTATATTCTAGATACGTAAAATTTTGTGGGTCATGTTCAGTATCAATTGTAGCTTCAAAAGAAATTACATTTTCCGCGTACTGGAAGCAATTTTTATTAGCATCGAAGCTAATATAATTATTTCTTCAATTTTCCATAGTACTATACATTATTTTAAAAAGTTTAAAAGCAATACTGCATTTAAAAAAAGGTTATTTCCAATCAATAAAATTAAAAAACTGATGTGAAATTTTTTAAATATTCTAGGGTTTCGTATGTATATATTTAATAAGCGAAAGGAGGTGAAAGAATGCTAGAGGTCTGGAACAAATTAATCAGCCTCATAATCAACACTTTCTTGAAAATCATTTTTCATCTGTTAAACTAAGTACTAGAAGCTTTCATTTAATACTATATTGAATTTAATTAGCTTTGCTCGGTATTACTCTGTGGGGTAAAACACCAAATGATGAAATTCATCAACACACGAAACTAACCGACATTGCACTAACCTTTTAAAAGTAGCTGGATGAAATGGAAATGCGCATAGTTCCATGGTCTCCACTCGATAAGCCGTTTTGTCTATTTGTCGTCTATTGTTCTAACAAGACAGAAAAAATTGGAAATTTTTAAGGAACACCTATATACAGCACTGGATTTGATGGGAAAAAAATCGATGTTTTTACCATCGATGGTCAGCTAGCGATAGTATCGATAAAACATCGATGTCTACTACCGATGTCGATGTTTAAACTTTGAAATTCAGAAACTACCGCTAGAGGCGCTGGAATCTTAAAAAATTAATTTTTATTAAAATTAGTACACAAAATATAAGCGCCATCTATTGTGATATAACAATACTAATAGTGTTAGTTCTTATTCTTCTTAGTAGTTAGCAGAATACGAAAAAATAAGAAGAAACTTCTAATTTCTGCAAACAATGCGAACGACCAACGACGCCAACGCACTTTTTCTTTTTCAGTCTTGTTGACACTTTCCCAATTGTTATTCCTCCAATCCTTGGATTTTTGTAAGTTTTCATTAGCTATTTTTTTATATATTGAAGTTGGCTTTTCCTGAACAAAATGATCAAAAGCTTCAATTAAGTTCCGCCTAATTCCGCATCATTGTTTGGCTTGGGTAGGTTAGGGGGCGCACGTGTTTCGAATGATTATTTTGACTTGGAAAATTGTTGGAAAGGTACCAAGATCTTGAGAAAACTTGTTTGGCCCATAAATTTCTATCCCAACGTTTCTATTAATACAAAAAGCGTCTGTTTACCAAAACAAAGCCTTTTTAAATTCAAGATCATTAAATGCTTCATGTTAAAATAAAAAATAAGAAACACAATAAATTTCGATCAAATAATTAAATATGTTTGCTCTTCTGGTCCACATTAATACGCATTACTCTGGTTTATGAGTTTTTTAAGTTCAGCTCTGAAGAATATGAGGCATAAAAGTTTTTTCTACCATACAGACCGACACATATCATTTGCTATGTAATATTATTTAACAACGCTCTATGAAAATTTTTCAGAAATCTCAGACAAACAATTTACTTTTAAATCCTGAAACTATAAACTGCTGAACTTTCCTAACAAGAATATCGCACAAAAACTTAAAATCAAAATTTATCTCCTTCATATATAATAGATTACTATCATCAAATATTATTTTATAGCATCATATATTCATCTGCGAAGATACAAAAGTATCTCCTCTATCTTCTTCAATCTGCATTCTTAGGAACTTTGTTGGTAGATTTTATAAAAATAGCAACATTTACACCAGACCTCAAACAATATACTTCGTTATTACTGTACAGAACGAAGAACACAGTCGTCTCGTGAGATTAGCTTACTGGGCAACGGACCCTAGGGGCTATATTTTGTTGAAATTCTTTCGTATGGAAATTGAATAAAAGTAGGACAGTTACATTATAAAATAGCATCAGGATTTAAACAGGATAAATTCTTATTCTGTATAAAAATTCTTATAAAGATTATATTTTTATATCAAGAAAAATGGCTACCTTTTATTTTTATTATGCTCGATAAATCTTACATGATTATATGAAGCTATATAATGTTGAACATTTTCTGCTTACTTATAAATTGGATATTTAAGAAAAATTAAATATATTTTTAAACTGGATACGGGCCATATGCCTGAAAGGTCTTGCCCAAATGTCGCTTTCCTTAAAAACACTACTTGACATATCCATAAACTAATTAATAATTATTTAATTATCAAAGTTTGGTTAATAACGACATTGCAATTATATTTGCATACTAGCAAAACCGTCGCAGAATACCTGCGAAAGTTATTTATTAATTTTATTGTTCAATTAATTTTAATACCAGTCAGTATGAAGCTTGTACGAGGGTTACCTTTTATGTTTTTACAAACGACTACTAGATGGCAATATTGAAATGTGTCATTACTATATTCATAAAATTTTACATTTGTTATTGTGAAATCAGTGGCAGCTTATAAATTGACCAAGTACTTTGTTGACAGTGAGCGTTAAAAAAAACAAATTTGTGAAAAAATGGATATTACTCGTGAAGGTTTTCGTTGGATGATTTTTTACGATTTTAATAAAGGCCTAACTCAACAACATTACATAGTTTCGCTTCGTTCAACTTTTGGTAATGAAGCACTATCAGAAAAGACTGTTTACAATTGGTTTGCAGAATTACATCGTGGTCGTTCGTCCGTCAATGATGAATCTCGTGAAAGTCGACCAAAATCGGTTGTGATTCAAAAAAACATCGTTGCTGTGCGCAAAATGATTGAAGAAGATCGGCATGTGACTTACAGTGAGATATAGGCGTCCTTTGGCATATCACAAACTGCAATACATTCGATTTTGCATGAACATTTAGCTGTGAAAAAATCTGTTCCCGATGGATTCCACATAATTTGACTGAAGCTCAAAAAAGTCTCGTGTTGTTATCCAACATCGTTACAGGTGACGAGACTTGGATTTATTCATATGAACGAAAACTAAGCAACAATCCACAGTTTGGGTCTTCCAAGATGAACCAAAACCCATAAAAATTGTTCGTACACGAAGCTCTTCCAAGAATATGATCGCTTATTTCTTCGGTTGTACTGGACATATCACAACCATTCGCATCATTCTTCATTCTTATTTTTTAGTTTTTGTTAAAACTTAAAAGTTAGCCCTCGTATTTTAGTAATAAAAAATCACTGAAAAATGAACAAAATACACAGAAAATGAACAAAGATCGTAAAAAAATTAACAAAAATTCTCAAAAATATTAATTTATAAATCTTTCGCGGATCACTAAATTTTTGCTAAGGACCACCAGTGGTCCGCATACCACCGGTTGAGAAACACTATCCTATAATATTATTTTGTAGATTTCGGCTGTACGGTAGTCTGGTAGCACATAGGTGGCTCATCTGCTTCTTTTATATGTTCATTCTGATGTAATGGGATGCATCAAAAGAGTACATGTTGCATAAAGAATTGCAAGCATCAATGTGGTCGGTGCAGGAAAGAAATATATGTGTCACATCACCATATTCATATCACGTACACAGAGGTGTTCGGAGTATTTTGATTTAATGTAGGTAGCTGTAATTGTAACAGTAGGCGGGCGACAGTAGATATTGTTTTCTTATCTATGGATATTATGGAACAAGGGTTTGTGTGGGATGTATAGTAGAAGCAAGTACAGATGCGATGCCGATGTCGTGCTGTTATGTCCCACTCTTGCTGAGAGGCTGAACTTTTCCAACAGAAAGGCATATTTTTCTGTAAGCTGGTCTGCCATTTCATATTTTTCATTAAAATGTAGTTCAATATTAGTTCTATTTATTATTCTTCTTTTACAAAGGTTACAAGCCCGTTTTCCTTCAAGAACTCACTTGCGGTATTTCTATCGACGATGATACCTAACTTTATATCAAGTGCTTTTTAGGTCTACCTCGATCAATTATTCCTAACGCAGGCTTCCGTTGCAAGTCTTTAGCTATTTTTGTTATGCAAAGGCGGTGCTATTCCATACTTCATATTTTTCAAATTTTATTATATCATATTTTGAATTCGATTTCGATTTCGAATATTTGAATTGGGATATCCAAGGGCAAGAAAGAAGCGAGAGCCTAACAAATTCCAGATATAACGGCAAATATGTAAAGACTTGGACGACACAGATACCAGAGTACCTAAAAACAAAAATGAACGAAGATAAGAAGAAAATAATAGCGAGATTTAGTTGCGGAAATGAGGAAAGGGAAAACGAATACTGGAGAAAGGATGAACAAAGAATGTGCAGGTTGTGTGGAGAGGAAAGAGAAACCATAGAGCACATACTGAAGAATTTCGGTGAAATGAAATATAAAGAAGGGACAAGAAAAAATGTGCTGTGTGATACAGGCCAAGGATGGACATGGATGGAAGAGGTCTTGGAGAGAAGAAGGAATTTGAAACGAAGATACCCTAGTTAGCAATAATTATAGTTTTTTATGTGAAATATAAAGTTAATAATGTAAATATGTAGATTTAAACCGAAAGGTACGTAAATAAAGTATTATCTATCTATCTATCTATAATATTTTGAATTTGTTACTTATATCTTGGTTTCTAACTATTCTTGGTCAATTATTTTCATAAGAGTATTCATTTGATTTGCGCAGTAACTGACTTGTTTTACTACTATTTTTAAATGTTAAATATTTAGTTATCTATTATACATAAAAATGAAATGGATTTTTTTTTTTCGAATTTATAGCAATAGCTACTTGACCAATTTTTGACAGGATTGTAGACTGAACCGGTCTCATACACTTTACAAAATTTTGAAAATGTTATTAATTAGCTGAACAATTAATTTAAAACCGTTTCACATAACCTAAAATAGGTGCGAGAGAGAGAGAGAATATCTACATCGGTGGCTAAAAATTAAGTAGTTAAATTTAAGTAGTAGAAATATGTAGTTTTTTTTCCAAAATCTGATACATCAGAGAAATAATTTGACTTCACATTCTCAGTTGACACTCACTTGTGCAGGGAATCGTTTCTAATAATAAGGACCTAGTTTTATATAACCAAAGGACCCTGCACTTTTATAAGAAAATGTAATAACTGTACTTAATATAATTTCATTAATTAAAAATAATGACTTAAAAATATAAATGATAAGAACTTCGGTTCTTATAATCTTAAAACATTTTATTTCAAACGAATGTATTCAACAAATTTACTGTATTCCTTTTTTTTGTGTATTTAAAATTTCCTATTTTTTATAAACCAGTTAATAACATGGCGCAGTAGTGAGGATGGTTAAATGACATATTTCAGTTCAGATCTTTCATCTGTTAACTAATTTATTGATAAATAAAAGAGTTAGTCTTAGTCTCTTCACCTAGTTTTTTTATAAATACTTCAAAATCTTGACTACCAGTTCTCTGCAACATTTACCCACCAGAGATCAAAAGGCAGAGATCTCTAATGTGGACAAATATTCATTATCAAACGCGTATTCAGCAATTACCCGTTCACCAGGTCTTAAAGGACGGTTTATTTCTCATCTCAAATACTGACATCCAATCTGGCTAAACCACAGGGAAAAGATTTTGATCGCACAGCATGGACGAAGACGCGCCAAGATAATATTTCTAAAAGAGGCCAGTATGTAGAAAACTTAGAAACATCCTTGCCAGGCTTGTAGGTCTAAGTCAACGTGGTGTAGATTTAACCGTCTGGGGGCAGGCCATATTAGGTATAACCATATGTTTGGAAAATGGGACTGCATGGTACCTATACAAACTATCGAACACATTATACGAAATTGTCCTATCCACGCTTTTGAGAGTGAACCAGACGAATTCTTTTTCACAACGCCTGCCCTTGAATGGATCGACCAACTCGACATCCAACTATAAAGGCTTTCGTTTTTCTACTCCTTTGCTTGCTTTTTACCCTACGACATGTATTCAACACTTAAATTAAGTTCTGTCTTAATTATTACTATGCAATTGATCCCATTATTAGTTGGTTATGAGAGCGGCCAATCTAGGTGTAATTACATTGTAATGCTATTAAATTTAAAATAACAATGGTTTTTTCCAATTAAATAGTATTAAAAGGTATTATGACCCAATTTAACCGCACTCTAGATATCTGCGTGCTGCATCGTCTCTATAATATTTTAATTAATCTCTAAAATCTAAGAATATAAAACAATTTTCCTCACATTTCAAGGTACAGTTTGAATCTAGTTATATCAGAATTAATGTGATCATATTAATACAACATACAATGAAATGCACTTTAAGTTGACCGAAAATGTCAGTCTTTATTTCTAAATTAGTTTTCAGAAATTTTTATATAAGTGTTATGAATTAATTTGCTACCTTTTTAAAAAGCAAATAAACGATTATTTGCAGAAAAATTAAATTCTTTCCATTATTTTTATGACTTTGCTGAATTTATCGAGTAACTAACGAATCACCACTCGAAAAATATTGGATCTGACTCTGCATGATTTGGATACTGCAAGAGGGAGAACTTTCAACTTCAAGAAATAAATAATGTCGCTTTCGCAACATGTGCCTAACGTTATCGTGGTGAAGAGATTTTCTTTTTTTGTGTAATAAAAAAAAAAACTTTATTGACAACAGTTTCTCACAACTAGTTAACAAATGCATGTTTAAAAGTATTATTAACTAACTTTAACTTTTTATACAGGTGATCAATATTGATTGACCGTGAAAACAACTATTTTATTTCATTATAATATTTTATTCCAGGAACTGAACTTTGTGCAAAATGTCACTTCTGCGCATGAGCGAATAACATGTGCTTACGAAGTTATTCAGGTGCGGCGCACCGTACAATTCTTTTAAAATCTATTTAGTTTAATATAGTTATTTCTATTTAGTTATAAAAGCAATACATAATATTTAGTTTTCTGCATTTTCATATATCAACAATAACAGCATGGTGCGAATTAATGTGAACACAGGCAGATTTATGTAAAATATCGTTTATTGAAAGAAAGAAAGAAATATATAGAGTACTAGTTTATAAATTTTTTAGTCTTAATCAATATGGGATCTGTCTCCCTCTGGCTTGTATTACTGCTTCAACTCGTTTTGGCATAGAGTTAACTAATTTTTAGCAATTATTTCTGATTTTGCCATCTCGGAACCATACATGAATGACCATTTTTAGCAATCTGGCCTTGTATCTAGACCACAAGTTCTCAACTGTATTAAGATCTGGCAAGTTTCCATACCAATCTAGAAGACATACCTTTTTGTCCTTGAAATATTTCAACATCTTCTTGGAAACATGTCATGGTGCTGAATCTTTCTGGAAGATTGGTTCGTCAACTGCGCAGAGTTTGTCCAGAGAACTGGATAGAGTTCACAGTTCTCTGGACAAACATATTTCTAACATCGCTTTATATTTTTCAAAGTTCACAATGCCTTCGAATATAAGTTTTCCTGTTCCCATATATGAAAAACAGCCCCAAAACATCTTTTTCACTGGATGTTTCACTGTTTGAACCAAGTGAGCTGTAGTCAACTTTTGTCCGCACTTTTCCGCACAATATTTAATCGGTACCCCTGCACCAGAAAGTATGTCTCATTAGAGAACAAGACATTTCTCCAGTGTTCTTCTATCCAATGTGCATATTTTTTGGCCCAAGTCGGCCTTTTTTTCATCATAGCCTTCGTTCGAAGTTGTTATTATTTTTTTTTTTTTTGAGGTCATTTCTTTTCTTTCTCCTTCTAAAAGGCTTCTACGAATTGTAGTCATGAATTTTCACTCCAGCCATTTCTAAATCTTGCTGAAGATCATAGCTTTTCTTTCTAGGGTTCAATTTGCTATTTCTCAAAACAAAGATTCATTTCGGGGAGTTGTTTACATTTTTCTTCCATATTTCCCCTTTCGTTGAACTTCAACTGATCCAGCCTCTTTTTTTTTGGTTTGATTATCTTGTTTACAGCTCCCAAGCTCACGGAACACCTACTAGTAATGTCTCTCTGCGTCATGGATGTGTGTTCACTAAGCGTAATTATTTTTTCTCTTTTCCTTGGCGTAATATCCATGATGCAATAAAACACGAAAAGCAACCAAAATGTATTATTTCTCACAAATCCACAAAAACACGTGTAACTCAGTGAAAGTAACCGGTAAAACGACTGACATTGACAATAACTTATTGCAGAATTATAGGTTATGTGATCTGTATAGAAACAACCGTCAAAATTGTCAAAACAGTGCTGCCATCTTGAAAAAATTAAGAAATGTTCAATGTTGACATTAATTCGCACGATACTGTGTATTAAAACTATTTCTAGTTTTATTTGAGCTTTATTCTTCTCGTATACTCATATATACTACAGAATTAATATGTCACCAAATGCACAAAAACAACTTTTCGGTATGAATATTGGGTTTGGATATCGATGATGGTCCAGGTTTTTTACGCTTAGAGTTTATGTACTAAACCCGTGAGCCCATGAAACCCGGGACTCATAAAAAATAATGGAAAGAATTTAATTTTTCTGCAAATAATCGTTTATTTGCTTTTTAAAAAGGTATCGAATGAATTCATAACACTTATATAAAAATATCTGAAAACTAATTTAGAAATAAAGACTGACATTTTCGGTCAACTTAAAGTGCAGTTCATTGTACGTTGTATTAATATGATCACATTAATTCTGATATAACTAGATTCAAACTGTACCTTGAAATGTAAGGAAAATTGTTTTATATTCTTAGATTTTAGAGATTAATTAAAATATTATAGAGACGATGCAGCTCGCAGATATCTAGAGTACGGTTAAATTAGGTCATAATACCTTTTAATACTATTTAATTGGAAAAAACCATTGTTATTTTAAATTTAATAGCATTACAATGTAATTACACCTAGATTGGCCGCTCTCTACAGATAACCAACTAATAATGGGATCAAATGAATAGTAATAATTAAGACAGAACTTAATTTAAGAGTTGAATACATGTCGTAGGGTAAAAAGCAAGCAATAGAGTTGAAAAACGAAAGCCTTTATAGTTGTATGTCGAGTTGGTCGATCCATTCAAGGGCAGGCGTTGTGAAAAAGAATTCGTCTGGTTCACTCTCAAAAGCGTGGATAGGACAATTTCGTATGATGTGTTCGATAGTTTGTATAGGTACTATGCAGTCCCATTTTCCAAACATATGATTGGTCCTAATATGGCCTGCCCCCAGACGGTTTAATCTACACCACGTTGACTTAGACCTACAAGCCTGGCAAGGATGTTTCTGAGACATTGTAGTACAATTAATTAAAAATGAAACAAGTGCAATAAGTAGTGATTTGTGGAAAAAAGGTGTAGAACATGTAAAGACAATTGAAACAATTTTTTTATAAATCAACCAAAGTAGATATTAATTTAAATGAGAGTGGTAGTGACACAAACTCTGATAGTGATATAAACAATCCATCGGCATAACTTTTGAGTATTTCCCAGCTGTTGTATGAAACGAAAGGAAATCGGTTGCTGAATAACTTCAATTTGTAGAGCCTGAGTCGAGTCTAAGTCGAGTCTGAGGGCAATTTTCACTCAATAGCTCAAAGCTCTCGTTTTCAAACTATTTAGGTTGACCGACATGTTCTTGATCGGCAAGAGAATCGCAAAAAGTCGGTTAGGTCTTAACCTGAGTCAACATGCTAGGAAAAAGCAACACTTCTCTTTTCTCTGAACATTTTAAAGAACGAAGAATTTTTTCTTTATAGTTATTATTAAATTTTTAGCTTAAACTCACAAACCATTTAACATTATTTTCTTTAAGTTTCTTTTAAGTGAAGTGCAGAAAGTTCGTATTACATATGGTATCCTAGGTAATGAAAGTTTTAAAGGTTAGTTTACTGTATAACTTCACGTAACTTATTTACTCGTTACAATAATAAACATGTGGTTAGAAATAACTAAAAGTTAGATACTTAATATATTCGAGTACATAGTTATATTTTGACTAACGTCTTAGAATATCAACAAGAGAACTTTTCTCTGGTTAATGAAAAACCTATTTCTTTCGTAAAAAACCACTTGGTAATGCTTTACATAAATATATATGTGGAATATTACCAAGTCTGTGCTTTTTAGGGTTTTGTAGGTACGTCCAAAAAACCCTTATAATTTCACTCATTTGTCTGTCGGTCTGTTCAGTAAAAATTGTCTCCAAAGTTGAAATTTGACACGCTAGTACTTCTTAAACCCATATGTAGCAAAACTATTGAGAGTTTAAAAAAATACATCGCTGAAAAAATATAATCAAATATGTATAAAACGAAAAAATAAATACTTTTTAAAAATTTGAGTGGGTTATCAAAGGAAACCTTTTAATCCGTGGGAGTTTTTATTGTTGTAAAATCAATGTATTTATGGGGTTTTAGCCAAAAATGTGTATAAAAAAGTTTGTTCCTTACGTTATTTCCTATAGAAGTTGGTTTAAAAATCTCAACAATGTACATTGATGAGAATTGGAGCAATTAGACCGGAATTTTTGATCAGATTAGGTTTGTGAATACAGTGTGTTGATAATTTTGAGTCATTAAAAAAATATACATTTTTTTTTAATTTCATTATTTTAACACGATTTTTCAAAAATGTGGTATAAACTTTTGTCCCACACCTTATATCCCAGAAGGGTTAATCTAAAAATCTATAAAAAGTAATAATTACCGTAATAATTATTAAAAATAAGCTTATATAAACATATACAAATTTATACAAACTTATTATAAATAAACTTGTATATACTCACATGACATCCCTTCACATTTTTATCAGGCTTAGGACTGGCTATATTTGAATTATAAATATAGGCAGGTTTAAAAATCGTTTTGTTTTAAAGTCTTTATAGTCTATATTAAATACTTCAAATTTGCACAAACAAAAATCATTCTTTTTTTGAAATTGTCAATTTATGGTTATTTAAAATTATTAAAATATTAATCATTATCACTATTATCATTGTTTATATTACTATCAGAGTTTGTGTCACTACCACTGTCATTTAAATTAATATTTGGTGAAGATTTATTTGGTGAATTTATAAAAAAATTGTTTCAATTGTCTTTACATGTTCTACACATTTTTTCCACAAATCACTACTTATTGCACTTGTTTCATCTTTACTTAATTGTACTACAATGTCACTTTCTGTCGGTGTTGTATTTTTCCGGCGCACATTACCTTTTAATTGATTCTATATTAGTTACATACGGCTAACTTTGTATGGAAATTCTATTGGTCTTCTTCAAAACTTTTTTATTAAAAGATGCACAGTCGCCACTATATTTTTCAAATAAAAGTCGTATATTTTATTTATTATTGTGTTAAACATAAAACTATCTAATATCTTGAAAACTTGTAAATCGGGTCGTTTTCGCTGCTGATTTTTGCCACGAACAATGATACGTTGAATTATCCTGTATGGAACACTAGTTAATACCGCAGTTTTAAGTATAGGTTTGTCATTACCTTCCGAAACTAACTTTTTATAAACGTTCAGTATCAGAACTTTGCAATCTTCTGACAAATGACATTTTTATTTGAATGTTGAAAATTAACTAACAAAAAAGTATAACAACCCCTAAAATTTAGAAACAATAGGATTATAAATTTGGAAAATATCCTTAATAGTTTTTAAGAAATTTCAATTGAACTTCTAGTACATCTATTCGATTTAAATTTAAAATTCCCTTTATACCCCTTATATTCGTTTTATTGCAATAAGTCTTAGGATTACTGGCATAAAACCATTAATGCTTTGTTAAGCTTCTTAACAAGACCGGCCATTTCGTATTGTAAATACTTATACGCTTGTAAGTTTTTAAACGGAAGCTTGTGAATTTTTTATTTATTTATTTATTTATTTATTATTTTCAAAAGTTATCGAATTTTTTTTAGATATGTACCTACAATTTTGTATCATTTCCTAAATAACTACAAAACCTTGGAAGGTGTGAAAATTCAATTTCAAATAATTTTTTTTCTTGTTTTATTATTATTTTTTTTCTATTTATGCATCATGTTTTATCAATTGAGTTAACAAATTTTATCAATTTTATTTCTTTTGTACTTTTTCTTCCAATTTCCATATTGTCAGCATCAAATTTAATCAGCATCCAAATATCTCTTATCCATCTATATCCGAAATTGTACTGCATTTCTAAGGAATTTTTTTATTAGACAATTACAAAACTAGAAGTATTGTTGCCGTACTTGTTCCCCTATAGATTAAATCATTCTTGAGAGTGATCAAAAGGGAATCTACCCTAAAAAATAAACACACTCCCTTCTTTTATCCGAGACCAGTAGATTAGTTCCGAATCACTGAACTATCCCACCATTAAATGATGTGTATCGAAAACTAAATGTTCTAACAATTTCTATTAAATCGAGACCATACATAATTGAAAACATAAAAATTTTCTACTGTAATCGGTATTGTATTTGTGCACCCTTGTCAATCGCTTTATTTCATAATAATCATTGAAGGGTGTTGAACATAAATCAAAGTTAGAAAAAGCTAGAAGTAAATTTAGAAAGAAAGTCTTTTGTATCGTATAATAATACAAAAAAGATCTTCTCGGCTCTCTTTTGTATTGTCTAGATCAGTGTTTCCAAAAGTGGGTTCCTAGGAATTCTAGTAACCCGACTGTGGTGCCCGCACCGTTCCGGTTCGAATGAGAAAGGTGCCGGACGTCGACAAAGTCAACGAAAAGATTCTTGTAACCTCCCGTACGTGACGGGAATAAAATAAATGTAAAGGAGGCGTAAGGTGTAGACATACCGAACAACCTCATACTAATGAGTGAGCAGGCTAAAATCAGGCGAGTTACTCCAGTGCAGATCGCGAACCCAAAATAAAAGGAGACAGGTAGGTAGAGACGTACTCTGACAGGTAGTTCTCAAAGACTGATACAAGTTGGAATGATCACCCTGGGAAAATAGGTTGAAACGGCGAGGCCCACTGTGTGATTAAGGAGGATTGAATGACCACCAGTTTTTCCTCTTGAGTTCCTAAACAAACGTGGAACCGACGGACAGCACTTGGGTAACCCGAAAAATTATTGTAAATAATTTTTGTAACATAAATTAAATGGTGAATAAATATTGAATTTATTGTAGCCAGTCTCACTAGTAAATTACAATAAAGGGCATGTAGATTAAAACTCCGCAAAAATTAATGGATCACCCAGGAAACGGGTGATGTGAACAAATATAGACTAAGGCACACACAAATTTCTTGGCATTGTTAGTTTCTCCCCGATACAACCAAAATACATTGGGGTGAGAAACTTATGGCACAAAAAATTATTCTTCAATTGTAGATATAATAAAGTTAAGTACAGTGTTTACAAATGTGAGCGAACCAACAGTTTGTACCTAACAAAGAGATTATTAATAATTTATTTTGTACAATTCAAACTCAGAAGAAACAAGAAATATGCTATAATATACAAACTATTGATTAGCTGATGCCAAGAATGGCATGCGAAACAAGTAAATTAACCCCCAATTGCAAACACAACAATATAATACAATAATGGGCAGGTAACTAAATGTAAACCAAATAAACAAAATTATCTTAGAGAAAATAATAAGGAGGACGCCATTGATGTTGTCCAAAACACGCGGTGGGTAAAATCAACTAGTCTCAAACGACTAGGAACACGAAATTAATAATAATTAATCTAGGCAAGAGTCGAAAATGCGAAATGAGAGGGAGTTATAAGATAAAAAAGGATACTTAGGTGACCGATGGGGGTGCCGGTATTCCCTTGGGATGCTTTGGTCCAGGAAGAATCTGGAACTCGTCCGAAATTCCTCTGGTTTGCTGGCAGGTAGCCAGATAATCGCACGGATTATTTGAAGTCAGAAATCCGCAAATCCTCTGATTTGATTTGCCGGTGTTTGTAGGTGTGTACACTGACAAGTTTGCTGCAATATTTTTTTCGGAACAAATTGTCGAATTCTGAAATATCAAGGTACAAAACTAGGAATGTGTAAATGTTATTTTATTTATTTATTTAATGTTTTTAACATATATCTTAAAATAGATATATAATATAATAAATAGACGATATCTTATTTCAACAGCAATGTTACCATGTTCTCAATCTCGTAGAAAATAGTTTACAAAATGCAATATAATTTTCTTGTCGTCATATCACACGTAAATCAAATTAAACGTAACAGTACATGTATATTATAAATCTGTCATAGTTACTGTTTTAAGCTGCATCCAGAGCTTTTAAATTTTAGTTGATTGTTACTAACAAGTTTGTCATATGGCAAGGCGATCAACCGTTCAGAGCTCCAAATTTAATACCATTGTACATTGTCGATTGTGGATAGTTTTCTAAACTTATAGCTAGTGAGTTGTTTTAATGAGACAGCCATATAAACACATTGACTATTTCAGACTACATCGGTGAGAACGTTCATATTGTATGCCTTTGCATAACCTAACAAAAAGTCATCCCGCCGATTACAACAAATCTCACTCAGAATTACTAAGACGAACAGTAAATATGATCAATTTAGGTAATTAGGTTAGGTTTAGTTAGTAAAAATCTAAGACAGCAGAATTACGAAAACGATAACAGATAATAAACATTTTGCGCAGCCACCGTAATTGGTTTAAAACACACAGATGCCACAGTATTCGCAACTCACTAATCTCATTAGCTATAAACGATGCCTGTTACGTTTAAACAATCTATTAAATTTATGCATAGCTATCAGTCCACAGTCAAGTAATTTAAAGAGCTCTGAACGCAGCTTTATTGAAACATAGATTCAAAATTACTCTTGTTTGACAGTTATTATTCGACAATATATTTACAAATATTTTTGTTTCATGAATGACAAATCAAATTTAGTTACAATACATTCATCCGATTTAAAATACAATTTGATATAGAATTTAATATTTTATAATTTTGTTGAGTAATTAATTTTGCTTATTTTTAATTAAGGTAAAATGTAAATCAAACAAGAATAAAATATAAAATTAATTAAACCGTTGACAATGATTTAGAAATACTAAAATAAAAATGCATTATCTGTATTAAATAAAATAAATAATCCTGTTATTTAAAACTGTTATTTATTATTAATATTTCACATATTATTTTTTGATATTTGTTTATATAAATACTATAAATACAACAAATATAATTTGAATTATCGAGAGAATTTTTAACACCAGATTAAAAATAAATTCACTCTTAATAGGATGTACGATTATCGTCTTACCATAATCGTTATTGTCAGTTTATAACGCTCTATTACATCGTTCGATTTCCATTTGCCACTGTTGTCTATCCTGACAAAGCTCTTCATTATTTTTTTCGTTCATCTTTTTTGGACAACTATACATTGTTTCCTTGATCTTTTGCTCTTCTCCTTCTTGGTGTCAGTCAACAGAATCAACAAATAATATATGATTTTACATACATTTTTATTAGATTTTAACATGATTAATATCTGTCTAATTATTAAATATATTATAAAATCTTGCTTCTGCATTTTCTACCCATACTATGCAACTGATCTAAATCAAACAAAATTAAATGTAGGCCTGAGGAAAGCCAGAGGTCAAGCTCTGCAAAATGTGTAAGGAAGAAAAAGAAACATTGAAACATTTAGCGAAGAGATGTAGAGAGATGGCATTCTGGGAGGAAGAGATAAAGGAACTGATGAGTGAGGAAGGAAGGGGAGAAAGATAGCTAGAGAACTGGAGTCAAGAAGAAAGGAGATCAGAGGGGGAATCCGGAAAGAGAATAGGAAGAAAGAAAGGGACACTGGAAGAAGAAGAAAGAAACAAATAAATATTCGAGTGAAACAACTGGAGATAAGAAGGAAGGATATAGGAAAGGAAAGCATGGAGGAGAATAGGAATAGGAAGAAAGAGAGGGACACTGGTAGAACAATAAGATGATATAAAAAATATTGTAATACATTCATTATATGTTATTTTATTTTTCAATTGTCTTTGTAATTGATTGTTAATTGGTTGTAATTGTTAATACCCTAAACGCCGCAAGGAATAGGAGAAATAAAGAATAAAAAAAAGTATATAGGGAACAAAAACCAGAAAGAAATATAAACTATCGAATAACCCAAAAACAGTACAAAAAAGAAATAAGTAAAACACATCAATACATTTAATCTGCTAAGCTGAATCTGATCCTCAGAGAGTAAAAAATGCAGAGGTGTTATGTCTTGACTTGGTAGGTAATAAAATAAACTAGGTGGCCAAATTATTAGGGACAGCACCCCCCCCCTTGTAATTTTCAAGTTTAAATGCATTTTGTGAGAAAATAAATTGTTTTTAAATCATTTTTCTTCTATATTCTTGTTTCTGGTATCATTATTATTTTAAAAAGCGAGAGATCGCCAAAGTAATCATCACCACCAAGCGGCAATTTATAGAAACCTGTATCAGAGAGTGGCATCACAACCCTAATCTCCGACACAACGCAAAAGTCTGCATAGAAAGCATGCCCAAACGCCTGGAAACCGCAATCGCAGCAAAGGGTGGCATTACAATATATTAAGATTTTACTTAATTTGTTAACTAACACTTTTTATACAAAAATAAATGATTATGAATAAGCAATTATGTCGTTTTATATTCTAAATAAAGCACTCTGTGACGGTTGGGGAATTTATGTACTGGCCATTTTACTCGTCTTGCCCTACGTTGTGTTTTTTTAGGATTATGAAGTCGGTTCGTTCTTGGAGCGGGAAGCTATGTCTACAAAGAAACGCCGGGACACATTCAAATCAAATAGTTTATTAACGGTCTAGTCATTCAGAAATAGTACAAACATGTTTATTAATGCGTCTGATTGTGATGGCTGTAAGGTAAATTCAGATTAACACATTTATAGTGATAATGTAAGTTTCTACTCAAATATTACTATCAAATCTACACTTCCAAACTAAGCATGCGGTCCATATCATGCCATATCATTGTTAAGATCACCATCGTTGACTAGGATCTTATACCTAATTATTTGCAATCAATAATGAGTGGTTGTTTTATCCAACACGAGTTTATTACTCGTGTAGATATAGTTTGATCACCTAACCGCTGCTCTCTGTGCATGACGGTGTATTCGGTGTTATTTCGACAGACGGGTCTGCTACCCGCAAATACAGTTTTGTTGGGTCTGTCAACCCTTCGGTGTGTGTACCGGTTTCTACGGTTGTGAATCGTAGAGAACCGGTCAGGCGCCGCGGACCCCTACGGTTGTGAGGCGCAGGGCCAGTATTACCAGTCGTCCTCCCCCATAGCGTGCCGAACATGGGCGTACCACGGTTCCACACTGTCCTATGAGTTAGCCGTAGACGAGAAACGTAAATATGATACGGAGTGCGGGGATACGTGGACGTCTAACACATAGCGTGCCGAACATGGGCGTACCACGGTTCCACACTGCCCTATGAGTTAGCCGTATTCGAGAAATACGTTAATATTACACGAAGTGTGCAGATACCTGGACGTCTAACACATAGCGTGCCGAACATGGGCGAACCACGGTTCCACACTGTCCTATGAGTTAGCCGCAGGCGAGAAAACTTTAATATTACATGAAGTGCGCGGATACCTGGACGTCTAACACATAGCGTGCCGAACATGGGCGAACCACGGTTCCACACTGCCCTATGAGTTAGCCGTAGGCGAGAGAAACGTTAATATTACACGGAGTGCGCGGATAGCTGGACGTCTAACACATAGCGTGCCGAACATGGGCGAACCACGGTTCCACACTGCCCTATGAGTTAGCCGTAGGCGAGAGAAACGTTAATATTACATGAAGTGCGCGGATACCTGGACGTCTAACACATAGCGTGCCGAACATGGGCGAACCACGGTTCCACACTGCCCTATGAGTTAGCCGTAGGCGAGAAAAACGTTAATATTACACGGAGTGCGCGGATACCTGGACGTCTAACACATAGCGTGCCGAACATGGGCGAACCACGGTTCCACACTGCCCTATGAGTTAGCCGTAGGCGAGAAAAACGTTAATATTACATGAAGTGCGCGGATACCTAGACGTCTAACACATAGCGTGCCGAACATGGGCGAACCACGGTTCCACACTGTCCTATGACTTAGCCGTAGGCGCGGAGCAAAAATAATTGATATAGTAACCTACCAGCAGCTAGTATCTGAAACCAACTGCCCCCTTCTGTTCTCAAACTCCAAGATTATATACCCCAAACTCTAGACAAAGAACTTGTCTTCTCTCTCTCTCCCTCTCTCTCTCTCTCTCTCTCTCTCTCTCTCTCTCTCTCTCTCTCTCTCTCTCTCTCTCTCTCTCTCTCTCTCTCTCTCTCTCTCTCTCTCTCTCTCTCTCTCTCTCTCCAGTTCTCATAGAATTGTACATAAAAACATTTACAAAATCCAGACACATAAAATGGTTACTAATTTCTTTCAACACAGACCTATTAATGACTATTTGACACATTTGGGTTGTAACCCTCACAAAAAATGGTTTCTTAGAATTTTATGTTAAACACTAGACATATTTAAAAATAACCAATATATCAATCGGTGAACAGACGCAAAATGTCGACAGTTGTGGTCAACGTTTTATGACGCCTACTTATATAGTTTTTGTGTGTATCCCTTTTGAGAAATCCGACACCCTGAAATACCGCACATCTGGTCGAAGGTACTAGCGGTAACTAGAGGTATAAGAAACACACTTAAGATAATCTGTTTCTTTTACTATTTTGGAATGCGTGATAAATGATAAAAATGAAAAATAAAAATTAAATGGGGTACAAGTGGCTGTACCATCACAGTCTCCCCCTTGCGAATTGTGGCGATAGAATGAGGAACAGTTCGCAACATCCCTCTCTGCGTAATGGTCTACTATCTAGTTAAAATAAATAAATAAATAGAGCAATTTCCAAATACGAGCGCCACAAACGAACAACTAAATTACTATGGTTTCAAATGTAGTGAATTTTTCCTTGTCAAATTAATAAATTATTATTATTATTATTATAATTTTGACTGTCCCATTTTGCAACATAAAGTTATTAAATCTCTTTTCGGTAATACCGCAAGTGCGCAAAACCGAAATTTTTTTAACAAATTCAAAAAAATGCTCACCAATTAATATACTTGTACATAACAAGAATTACATAGATAGAATATCAAAATATTTTATCCGAATTAATTTCCTTGTCGGCTGCGGGCATGAAGATACGATGTTGGCGGCATCACCATAGGCGACGGTGGGCTCCCCCAGGCCGATGAGTCCAGGTGCGAGATGCTGTAGCTCTGCTTCCTTCCAGGGTTGCGTGATGTTTCTAGATTATCGAATTATACACGAGCTTATTGTACTCATTACTGGCTACTCCAGAGTTATGTACGTCTGGAATATCATCACCAATGGCGTGAGCTGGGGACACCGCTGTCTGAAGAAGGCGTCGGTGGTGTTCAATCAGCGGTATTTGCTGTTTTACGTGTGATTGTTTGACAATTCCTTGTTCTCTAGCAGAGTAAACTGGCTAAACGGCAGCTTCGCGAGTAAACTGTCGTGACTTTATATGTACATGTAATTTGCAGCCTCTCCTTTTCAATATGTCAGCTAAGATTTGCTCTTGAACATGTATGGGTAGTAGCGTCCAGGTAGCTTGTAGTGATGTCCTTTTCGGGTTCTTACTTTGTATATCATAGGTAATATTTAGTGCGTTGTCGTAGGTATAACAGCTTAAATTATTACGTCGGTAGCCCAGTTATTGTGAAGATCTTACTTAATTCAGACCTAAACCTGAGTAACCGCTGGTAATAAACTGTTACTAACCTTCTTCTTCTTCTTATTTAATTATTTCTCACTCGTATATAACTGTTTGTAGATGACAATAGTTGGAGAGGTTTTTTCCGTGATTATTTTATTCCGGCCAGTCAGGAAAATTATGCAGATGGGAGGATCTCTCCCCCGGTTACTAATTCTCTGATACGCCGCTGTATTCTGGCTGCAATAGCTCGGTATTCCGCATTTCTCATCAAGTAGTCCATATCAACAGGAACAATGGTTTCACGTCTCCTTCAGAATAAAATAGAGTTGCTGACTCTCCCCCAGATCCATGGCTATTCTTAGGTTCCAATTTGTCTCTTTGGTGTTAGTTTTCATCTTACTAAGATATAACTAAAATAAAACAAGTGTATTATTAAATATTCTCACCTTTACTTCTCATTCTTGAGATGTTATTTTAAATAATACTGTCCTTGTTCAATGGTGTATTCGTCTCGATTTTCTATCAACTTTGACATGTTCCTTAGACATAACTATCCTGCTTAGAACTCCAAGGATCCTGGTCACGGCACCACTGTGACGGTTGGGGAATTTATGTACTGGCCATTTTACTCGTCTTGCCCTACGTTGTGTTTTTTTAGGATTATGAAGTCGGTTCGTTCTTGGAGCGGGAAGCTATGTCTACAAAGAAACGCCGGGACACATTCAAATCAAATAGTTTATTAACGGTCTAGTCATTCAGAAATAGTACAAACATGTTTATTAATGCGTCTGATTGTGATGGCTGTAAGGTAAATTCAGATTAACACATTTATAGTGATAATGTAAGTTTCTACTCAAATATTACTATCAAATCTACACTTCCAAACTAAGCATGCGGTCCATATCATGCCATATCATTGTTAAGATCACCATCGTTGACTAGGATCTTATACCTAATTATTTGCAATCAATAATGAGTGGTTGTTTTATCCAACACGAGTTTATTACTCGTGTAGATATAGTTTGATCACCTAACCGCTGCTCTCTGTGCATGACGGTGTATTCGGTGTTATTTCGACAGACGGGTCTGCTACCCGCAAATACAGTTTTGTTGGGTCTGTCAACCCTTCGGTGTGTGTACCGGTTTCTACGGTTGTGAATCGTAGAGAACCGGTCAGGCGCCGCGGACCCCTACGGTTGTGAGGCGCAGGGCCAGTATTACCAGTCGTCCTCCCCCATAGCGTGCCGAACATGGGCGTACCACGGTTCCACACTGTCCTATGAGTTAGCCGTAGACGAGAAACGTAAATATGATACGGAGTGCGGGGATACGTGGACGTCTAACACATAGCGTGCCGAACATGGGCGTACCACGGTTCCACACTGCCCTATGAGTTAGCCGTATTCGAGAAATACGTTAATTATTACACGAAGTGTGCAGATACCTGGACGTCTAACACATAGCGTGCCGAACATGGGCGAACCACGGTTCCACACTGTCCTATGAGTTAGCCGCAGGCGAGAAAACTTTAATATTACATGAAGTGCGCGGATACCTGGACGTCTAACACATAGCGTGCCGAACATGGGCGAACCACGGTTCCACACTGCCCTATGAGTTAGCCGTAGGCGAGAGAAACGTTAATATTACACGGAGTGCGCGGATAGCTGGACGTCTAACACATAGCGTGCCGAACATGGGCGAACCACGGTTCCACACTGCCCTATGAGTTAGCCGTAGGCGAGAGAAACGTTAATATTACATGAAGTGCGCGGATACCTGGACGTCTAACACATAGCGTGCCGAACATGGGCGAACCACGGTTCCACACTGCCCTATGAGTTAGCCGTAGGCGAGAAAAACGTTAATATTACACGGAGTGCGCGGATACCTGGACGTCTAACACATAGCGTGCCGAACATGGGCGAACCACGGTTCCACACTGCCCTATGAGTTAGCCGTAGGCGAGAAAAACGTTAATATTACATGAAGTGCGCGGATACCTAGACGTCTAACACATAGCGTGCCGAACATGGGCGAACCACGGTTCCACACTGTCCTATGACTTAGCCGTAGGCGCGGAGCAAAAATAATTGATATAGTAACCTACCAGCAGCTAGTATCTGAAACCAACTGCCCCCTTCTGTTCTCAAACTCCAAGATTATATACCCCAAACTCTAGACAAAGAACTTGTCTCTCTCTCTCTCTCCCTCTCTCTCTCTCTCTCTCTCTCTCTCTCTCTCTCTCTCTCTCTCTCTCTCTCTCTCTCTCTCTCTCTCTCTCTCTCTCTCTCTCTCTCTCTCTCTCTCTCTCTCTCTCTCTCTCTCTCTCTCCAGTTCTCATAGAATTGTACATAAAAACATTTACAAAATCCAGACACATAAAATGGTTACTAATTTCTTTCAACACAGACCTATTAATGACTATTTGACACATTTGGGTTGTAACCCTCACAAAAAATGGTTTCTTAGAATTTTATGTTAAACACTAGACATATTTAAAAATAACCAATATATCAATCGGTGAACAGACGCAAAATGTCGACAGTTGTGGTCAACGTTTTATGACGCCTACTTATATAGTTTTTGTGTGTATCCCTTTTGAGAAATCCGACACCCTGAAATACCGCACATCTGGTCGAAGGTACTAGCGGTAACTAGAGGTATAAGAAACACACTTAAGATAATCTGTTTCTTTTACTATTTTGGAATGCGTGATAAATGATAAAAATGAAAAATAAAAATTAAATGGGGTACAAGTGGCTGTACCATCACAACTCTAATGAATAAAAATAAATATGAGACCCAAAGCAACTTATTTCCTCATTAAATTCATTTGAAAATTACAGAAAATCTGCACTGTCTCCTAATATTTTGGCCACCCACTGTAACACACAAATAATTTTTTACCTGTTTATTTAACATCCCAATCAAGACTGGTGTCTAATACTGGCAAAGAATGTGGGTGAGGTAAGCTTCCCACCAATCGGGGTACATGTTACAACAACGCATGATCTTCCACTAAAAAAGTATGTATTTTTAGAATAACTTGATGTTTAATTGTTTTCCAAATTAATATTCTTATATGTAGAGTAAAATACTGTTTTTTCTAGTTTAACCTTCTTTGTATTTTATCATAAGGAAGTTAGCAATATTTAAACTATTCCTAAAAACAACCTGCATAGTTTCGCACCTTTTTAATAAGTGTTGAGGGAATGAAAAATAAAGCATTCTCTACCCTTGGCAACTGCCCCGATGTCAATGCCTAGTTACGCCACTGGCAGAGGGGCAACTAGAATTATGGCGCCCCTTGCAAACATATAGCTTGGTGTCTTTTTTTTTTGAAGATGTGAGGATAAATAAATAAAAGGCATTCGCCGCCCTTGGCAATTGCTCCGATGCCAATGCCTAATTCCGCCACTGGCAGAGGAGTAACTAGAATTTTGGCGCCCTTGGCAAATATATAACCTGGCGCCTTTTTCGTGGGAGGGGAGTGAGATGGAAATAAAAATAAAGCCTTCGCCGCCCTCCAAATACCACTGCCCATGGCAATTGCCAGGATACCAACGCCACCAGTTGAAATAGAGATGTAGGAAATTTAAATTAAAAACATTTTTGATATATTGTGTCTTATACGTATATTGAGTACAAGTAAAATCACGTTGCATGTAACTGTTATTGATTCTGTTACGTGTAACAGATTTATGCAGGAACTGTTGGTGAAAAATAACTTTTAAACCCGCAAACGCTATCTAGTGGCTTAGATGTAAAAAGAGAACGGATAATTCCTCTGAGAAAAACTTTAATATTTCACTATAGTTTCCTTTTCTTTTGGTGAAAACAAACAAAATGGAATATTTTCACGAGTACTTAATAATTTACAACAGAGTACAGTGCAAAGCTCCTGCATTCGGCGGCAAAACTTAAACTTCATTGATTGGTTAATAAGTTTAAAGTTTTACGTTTCAAGTTCGGTGGAGAATATTTGACAGTTACATTGTTACAGTAAACATATATTTTATGCCTTGAATCATCTTGAATATTTTATAGATTCTGAAACAAAGAAATTGTTTTGTCTCGTAAACGGAGTATGGTTTCTATGTTTGGAAAAGGGGAGAGTTAACAATAACAATATAGAATTTTCTTTGGATAATTGGTTTAGTACCTCAACAAAGTAGAAACAGTGATGCCAACTATAGATTCTTTCAATGCACTAACTAGAGCGTAAGAATCCACCAGAAATGCACCAAAACTAGGGCGTAGTCCGAGTTTGGGGAGTTCAATAACAATATCGAACAATTACTTTTTTGTTGTATGAAGATGCCTGTTAGTAATAATAATAATATAATAATAAATTTATTTATTTATTTTTTTGTTGTTGTTGAATTATAACTTTTAATATTTTAATATTCAGTACAAGAAGAATAAATATATAATAAACATTAACTATTAACTTAATCACATTCAAAACAAAAACTACACATTGCAAACTCCCAATTGCCTAGTTAACATATTTTTAATCACAAAATAAAGTAAATGTTTCTCATCTTAATTAACAAAATAGGAACTCCGAAAAATTATTAATTATTTTAATTTATTAAAGATAGATATTAAATGCTTCTTCCTCGTCTTAATTTATTTCATTTTTGTATGTTTCGTTTGTTTTAATTTTTATAAACCACTGAATCCGGCAGTTCATAATTAAAGCAACATTTGTTGTATATTTTAAGTCCAGCCTTTACTGTTAATATTGCATTAACAGTATCAACCTGAAGCCTATTTCTTATTTTTTTTAATTATGTTCAAATTGCTAAAAAGTCGTTCTACTTCAGCATTAGAGTGTGGCAATACTAAGAATAATATAGCAAAATTTGCCAACATAAAAAGTTAGGCGTAATCATCAACAGATGATTTAAAACAGAAACACACCAGAATTTGCACTAGCGCACTAGAACGCAATTTTGGTCACTAGATAGGCTTTCAATACACCAGATATAGCGCAAAATGCACCAACTTGGCATCACTGAGTAGAAAAAATCAATTTACTAGAAATTTAGCGTGAACTGGTACGCAATATACGTCAAAGATATGGCCCTCTACAAAGCAAGATGAAAGATTTGTGTGTGAGGCAAAAAGTCAACTCACTAACCGTCCCTCAGAAAAAGAAGAACAAGAAGTAATTCATTATAAAAAAAAAAGTATTGGTGTTTATCGGCGCTTAGTGTTTGCAGAAGGAAGTTTCGTTTTGAAGTTAGGGTTTAAAATTAATCAAATCGACCTTTTATTCGTTTACGTAAATTTTGGTTAGGGCCTGAAATGTATTTAGCAGTTTATCTCAACTAATAGTCACAGCAATTTATATTCTAGTTTGATAAGGTTTTATATCCCGACACTAATATAAAAATATAAATAATAGCACAAAATAATAACTATCATAAATTCTAGTTGCCCGCAAATGCATTTTTATGTACTAAATAATAAATTTTACATTTTAATAAACAATGAATTTATAATAACAGAATAATAAATGATATGGTATTTTAAAATTAATTAAAAACATAAAATATCTTCCACATTTAAACAGGAAAATCTCGAACTCGACCCATATTGTGTAGAGTCGGAGCTGAGCTTAAGATTTCAGGAAATGTATAGGAAGTCATCTAAAGAAGGTAAATGCTAAAGAAGACGTAGACTAAAGACCGGAGTTTTCATAAAGTATGTTTATTTAGTCAGCAGACAACCAATGATTATATGTTCTTGAGCAGACTCTTTTCAGTTTGTAATTGGGTCATTCCATGTGAATTCACCAAAGGTCTCCCACTCGACCCTTTCTAAATCTAATGAAATTTTGTAATAAAGTAGCCCTAGACCCCAAATGAAATTGTGCAAAATATTAGAGCTCAATCTGCTTTGGTTCTTAAATAATAGGTCCATGTTCAATGGGCTCTCATCCCGTTAATGCGTACATATCGTAAAAAGAGCCAACTTTGACCCTTTATAAAATCACGTCTAGTGCCCAGAGAGGTGTGAAATTTGGCATACCTGAACAACTTTTGGTGCGGAATACAGTAGTGTAATCAAAAAAGTAGTTTGGGTAGCCATTCAGCTACAAATCCATGCTAAAATCACTGCCAAATTGTGTCGCGAGAAATTTGGACTCCAATTTGGAGACCAGTTACTCATTACCAAAAGGTCTAAACGCCATGATTTTTTGCAACGATGTATAACAAGCACAATACTATGCAGTGCTGCAATAGCAACTCTGTTGTATTTATATGTCCAGAGATGGTCCACTTGAAAGTTGGCCAAAAACATTTTTTTTGCAAAACTAGCCAACTTTCAAGTCAAAATATCGCAATATGCGTCATTCCCAATTTGGTTTTGAATGACACCATTGGATAGAGCAGATTTTTCAGTACAATAATAACTTTTATTTAGATTGGGATCTGAATTCCTAGTTCAGCCACAGGACTCTGAAAATGACACTTTTATATGCGAGGTGTACTTATATTGTAGACTATTGCAGGCTGTCAAATTCAGAGCATGGCAATTTGCAGAAGGCAAATTTATCCATTATTAGTGTAATCCTTGCTTTGGTCCATGGTGGCTGAGACACTACCAATGGGAGTGGGTATAGGTTGTCAAGTGACATTCAGAAGAACCACGCCATGGCTAGCAATAGCACATGGCAATAAACTAGTGCTGTCAGAAATCGATCTTGACGGAACCGGGTAATCGGAACCGGGTATCCGGAACCGGGTAATCGGAACTGGGTATCCGGGTAACGCGAAAATTACAAACCCGGTTTTACCCGAAAACCGAAACCGGGTACCCGAAAAACCGGTTTCGTTTCCCAGCACTAAAATTATCTCGCCTATTACTATGGCTAAGAATTTAGGAAGTTCGCACTATTTTCTGTCTGACTTTATTTTATGGTTTCGATTCCCAGCATTAATTTTAATATATTTATGTTTACATTTTACTTAAATCAACATCGGGAATTTGTATTCATTCGAATTCCTGGGGTATTTTCCCGAACCCAGAACCGAGTATCCAATATAGGAACTCGGAATCGCGTATCTGGAACCGAGTATTCGAAACCGGGTATTTGATACCGGGTATCCGGAATCGGGAATTTGGAACCGGGTATTTGGAACCGGGTAATCGGAAGCGGGTAATCGGAACCCGGTAATCGGAACCAGGTATCCGGAACAGAGTATTTCGAACCAGGTAATCGGAACCGGGTAATCGGAATCGGTTATCCGGGTAACGCGAAAATTACGAACCCGGTTTTACCCGAAAACCGGAACCGGGTACCCGAAAAACCGGTTTCGGTTCCCAGCACTACAATAAACTAATGGAATCCTGATACATGACGTATCCGTAATCGAATTCAAATCAAATTATTTAACTAACTGAATACAGTAATTTCAAGTGAGACCTGTAATACATTAATATTAATATTGCTTTTTATTTATGTGTGTATTTATTGCAAGTAAATACACAAATAAGTAAACAGCAACGTTTGACCTGCTGACACGATACTACAAAGATGTAAAGATAAATATAGAACAGGAACCTAAAATAGCACTGATTTTTAAATAATAATTCTGAATCCCACCCAAAAATATTCTACCCAATGAAGCTTAAAATTTTTCCAATCAGTTTGGATATCAATTTGCTGGCAATCATGATCAGTGCACAAAGAAGATATGGAGAATCATAATTTAATTTTTTCGATATCGCACCAAGGTATGTCATTTTCAGAGTCCTCTGGCTGAACTAGGGATTCAGATCCCAACCTAAAAAAAAGTTACTCTTGTACAGAAAAATCTGCTCTATCCAATGGTGTCATTCAAAACCAAATTGAGAATGACGCATATTGAGATATTTTGCCTTTAAAGTTGGCTAGTTTTGCACAAAAAATTTTTTTGGTCAACTTTCAAGTGGGCCACCTCTGGACATATGGATACAACAGAGTTGCTATTGCATCACTGCATAATATTGTGCTTGTTATACATCGTTGCAAAAGATCATGGCGTTTAGACCTCTTGCTGATGAGTAAGTGGTCTCCAAATTGGGGTCCAAATTTCTCGCGACAAAATTTGGCAGCGATTTTAGCATAGGTGGATAGCTGAATAGCCACCCATACTGCTTTTTTGATTACACTACGTTATTCTACACCAAAAGTTGTCCTGGTATGTCAAATTTCACACTCCTACAGGCAATAGAAGTGATTTAACAAAGGATCAAAGTTGGTAATTTTTGCGGTATTTACGCATGAACGGGACGAGAGCCCATTGAATATGGACCTGTTATTTAAGAACCAAAGCAGATTGAGCTCTAATATTTTGCAAAGTGTCATTTGGGGTCTAGGGCTATCTTACTACAAAATTTAATGGCATTTGGAGAGGGTCGAGTGGGAGCCATAGGTGTCTTTTTGGTGATTTGAGATGGAATGACCCAATTGTTAAAAATAAACTTGGATGAAACTGACATACACACATTCAAAAACAACAAATAAAATCTGGGGTGGATAATTTATTTCACACAAGTTCAAAGCTTATTTCTGAATTATCAAAGAGAAAATGTGTTCAAAAATAATGTTTTTAGGATTTTGTACCTATGAAAAACCAAAAAACTTTTATAACCTCAGTGATGTGTCTGTCTGTTCGGTAGAAACTATGGCTTAAGCCGGATTCAGAACTCTTAACACGTTGTAAACTGTTCGTTGTTACGCTGTAAGTTGTTTCTATGCATTGTTTTAACGTTCTACGTACCGTTCATAGCAAGTTAGAAATTAATGTGTTACGAATAGTCCGATATCTGTGTATCTTTAAACCAACTACAAGGCTTCGTAAAATGTTTTCTATGTATTATCGTTTTTATAATTCTGTTGTCTTAGATTTTAACTAACTAAACCTAACCTAATTACCTAAATTGATCATATTTACTGTCCGTCTGTGTAATTTTGAGCAAGATTTGTTAATGATGACATTATGTTAGGTTATACGATTACTACGGTGTCATTGATTGACTGAGATAGCCAATGTGTTTATATGTCTCACCATCTAAACATCTCACTAGCTATAAGTTTAGAAAATTTGATATTTGATATTTATTGGATATTTAAATAAATAATAAAAATACATATTAAATAATACAAAATTAAATAATACAAAATAAAATTTATACTAATTAATTACAATTTTGATTTTGATCATTAGAAAAAAATAAATAAAAGTAGATATTCAGCAAATCAACATAAATAATGTAGTCACAAAAGATACTATGTATCTTGTGGTGACAAAAATAATAAAATTAGAAACTGACATAGTCCAGTGCGTAAGGATGATCATCCATTAAAAAGCAGACTGTATAATAATAAGAGAACGAGAAAACAAAGTATATATGTATATATATATATATATATATATATATATATATATATATATATATATTCGTATGTAAGTATTAAGAAAAGCAAATGTAATATTGTTGAATAAATCGTTAAATTAAATTTAAAATATAAAAGTAAAATGTACAAATATTAAAATATATAAAATGATCCACAATCCACAACGAACAACGTATTAAATTTAGAGGTCTGAACGGTTTCACGTGTTACCATATGACAAACTTCTAGTGACAGTAAACAGAATCACCCGAAAAATATAAACAAATTTGTATTTCGCGAAATTTTGCGCAGGGTGTAATATAAAACTTTTTAAAGCGTAGATATAATAAATATTTTTACTCAATTTCGCAAAAAAATGTACAGATTACATGGTTATATTTGAAAAAAAATGTATATTGATGGGAACCAAAATAGTTCAATAGGTATTTTGGATCGGATTAGTTTTTTATTGTCAGTGAATATATTTAAAGCCCGGCGCGGACACGTTTTTCTGTATCCGCATCCGATCCGCATCCGCATAGACAGGATCCGCATCCGATCCGCAAAAATATCCGCACAGGATTTGCTATCTGTTTGGAAATATCTAACATGTTTCGCCTTATTTGGCATATCGCAGTTTTAAAACACTTCTAAAATTTTTAAAATTTTGTCACATTAATTACTTGATCCAGAAATATGTTTTCTATCTAACGTCGTACTGAGATTATATAAATTAAAAAATAATGATACAAAATTATCCCAGAGCGTACACAGTGTAATGGGCAATAATTATATTACACAAAGTATATATTACTTCTATTAATGGATTGACACAATATATATTATTCTTACAACATTTTTGTTTAATCAACAACTTAACAATAATAAAAAAATAACATATATAAAAATGTTACTCTAGTAACGTCACTGTCACAGTCACTGTCATTAATAATGTCAAGTGTCAATGTCACTTTATCATTTTAACATAAATTACAATCGACTCTTAAACCAAGTTTATATAAAATGTAAAACTTTAAACAGTAATATCTCAAAAACTTTTTTAAAAGTTTTTGTTAAAAAGTTTTTTAAGATATCTCACTATTATTTTAGAGCCGCGATATTTAGAAATAATTAAACAGATTCATTTATCACATTTATGACCAATAAATAACAAGGAAAGTCCTACAATATCAGCAAATTAAAAAAAAAAAAAAAAAATAAGTTCTTAATAATAGAACTAAATTATTAAATTCATCCTATTATTAAAAGATGAAAGTTATATGAGGATTTCAAGAATTAAGATATTTTTATTTATTTAAATTTGATATGAGCTTCTATGTTTTTAAATGTAGCAAATTACCATGGTTCATTTTTACTAATATTTCCAAAAATGCAAAATAAGGCAATACATAATTATTTTTAAATTATAAACGCAATAAATCCAAAGAAATAGTTGTATCTACGACTGTTATATAAACTCCACTATATTTATTATCTGTCTCATTTTGTAATACGTAACTAACAGGGAAAGTTCATTTTTTATGTTGTATATTGACAATACATTGATAATATTATCATAGTATTGGTTCACACGGATATGCCAAAGTCTGTTTACACCACAACAGTCACCAAAGTAACCAGATCTAGTTTCGTATTACAAATTGAGACGGATTATAACTATTTAAGTAAGCGTAAAAAAAGTGAAAAGTGCCGTATCGTATCATTATTTCACTCTTGCCATAAGCACAATACAAATGCCAGCGATACATTTTTGGGGTTCTAAACGCGTCTTCCGCATCCGATCCGCATCCGCACCATTTAAATGATAATTTATCCGCATCCGCAGAAAAATGGCGGATATCCGCGGGTTTGCAGGGCTCTAAATATAATATTATATATTTTTTAAATTTATTGTGTGGTATTGCCGAGCATATTTACGAGGAAATTACTATAATTGCTAGAAGGGCGCCAAGATCGGACCCGGGCTTCAATAAAACAATCATTCTGGGTCCGGGACCAGGGAAAAGAATAATTTCATCCCACCCCCGAAAAACTGGATAGTGAATTGTAAAAAAAAGAATCCCGTCTCGGGCTCTGTAGTTTACCCTGGTCACGATAATTTACACAGGCTACCCTCGTCTCATCCCATTTGAATGGCTACGTAGCGATAGTACTAGAAACTCAGGCAAACCTACCTACGCAGTGAACAAAAAGTGAAAATTCCGACAGTAGGGATTGAAATCACTTACTAAGACAGATTACTGTCTTACTAGTAAGTGAAGGGTTCGGGTGTAAAACCTGGTAACTGACATATTTTTTAAAACTGAATTACTGCATGCAAAATATGGTAAATGTCATCATAAACTAGATTTCACTTCAAATTTACAAAAAATATCAATAGATAGCTCTGGATGTATCATGTAATATGTGGTATCTGCATGTTCTAGAGCGAAAAACATGGTAAGTGTACAAAATGGCCGCACGTCAAGTATCTGCTAGTACTAAACCTATTAAAAGTGATGAAAAAATGAGTGTTTTATCTGAATCTGATCCTTATTCTACTGATGAAGACTCAGATTACATTCCCGGGGATGAACCCACAACAATTGAGGAAAAAACTGTGATAATATCAATTTTAAGTACTATAATGTAAATTATGGTAACTGCTGTAGATACCATGTTTCATCATTTTTAAGTTTTTTTTTTGTACTTAAAATGTAAATAATGGTAATTGCAGTATATATCACCTTCCTTATATCCTGTGATTTTTTTCCGTTTATAATATTGAAATTAAATTTTGAATTTGCATTTTTGCTTTAATAAAAATAATAATTTTAACTTCGATGAAATAATATTATTCTTTTTTTTTTAATTTAGTATGGTAACTGTAATTTATTTAGTGTAGACAATGGTACATGACATTAATACATAAAATGTTGATTAAAGTTCAATAAAAAAAATTAATTAAAAATATTAATTATACTGTCAACTCGTAAAAATATTAGAAAATTTTGTGATAATGATTAAATCAAGCGATTTTGTAATATATTTTTGCAATATTTTTACAAAGTTTTAATGTCGTCTCTTGCAAAAATATTAAATTGTCAGATACCAGATTTTACTCCCGAACCCCTCAACTAACGGAATATTTTCTTATGCCCGGTTGCTTAAAAGTCTTAAATCTAGATCTCTTTTACATCGAGTTTTAGCTTACATCTAGTTTTAAGACTTGTATGCAACCAGCATTAATATTATACTGTGATATTAATAAAAATATATAGTACGTACCTCAAATTATACATGAAAGAGTCCTAAAAGTAATTGCAAACTGTTAGCCTTACAAGAATATGCACGCGACTCTTCTGGTCAAATTGGGAATTGGGAATAGCATTCCGTGCAAAGAGACTTTCCATTCACGATCTTTAATACAAACAAATATATCAACAATTTCAAACAAATTGAGCATATAAATATACTAGCTTAGCATTAGACAAAAATTTGCTATAGACTGATATTGGTCTTATTGCAACCAGTTGAATTCCCAAGATATCTGATGTGAAAGAAAGCACCAAAGGCTTTCATTTGATATATGTATAAAACTCAAAATTTTAAAACAGAGAACATTTATTTCAGAAAAAAATGTATATTTGGGATTAATTTGCAAAAACAAGATGTTATATTAATTAATAAAACTGCATTTTAATGTACAGAATATTATTATATCATAAAAAATTAAATAAAACTAATTAAAAATAACTAAATGAATATGACAAAATTCATCTTATATTTTATTGTTACTGTTGTATGTAGAAATAATAAGAATAATAATGTTTATTGATGTTAAGACATTAAGGTGCGTACTGACTTGAGCATTTGTACGCGCACGGGTCATGTGCGCGCTCGGATTTTCGTGCGGGTAACAAAAATTTGCACACACAACTTTCTAATTTGTGCACGTAAAATCTCGCTCCGCGTATTTCAGTAATATCCACGCACATATTTATTTAAAGTAAGTAGTGTCAACGACGGCGGAAAGAAATGTTGTTGTCTTAACAAGTGTAGCGTACATAGGTCGCATTCAGCAGACTCATCGGTGTCTTACCGGTGAATTTGACTAAATGCACATTTTTTGGCAACGTTGTCGAACGGCGTATATGAAAACTACAATATCTAAACAATAATAGATTGTAATGCCAGTAAATTTTGAATGTAAGCTTTTACAGTAATTTTAAAAGTACATGTGCTGTATATACGTCTCCTCAATATCTAAGTAAACTGACTTAACACTCAATTCCATAATTTTTTACTTGCTTTGTGCTTGATTCTTTGTTACAACAGATGTGGAAAGGTTGTACGGGTATCGGACATAAATAAAAACAACTATCTACAGCTGACCAGTTTCGGAATAGTTTATTTCTTCATCAGAGCTGCTACATAAAGGAAGGAATAAACTATTCCGAAACTGGTCAGCTGTAGATAGTTGTTTTTATTTATGTCCGATACCCGTACAACCTTTCCACTTCTATTCATTACGGACACGACCATCTCCACATCGTTACAACAGATATAACTGTCAAAATGTCCACCGGTGAGCAACTAATCGCTAATGAAATCCGGTGAATAAAATGGCGACTGGTGAGTAAGTACGGTAACTCACTGGTAGATCAACGTAGGCATACAGGAAAAAAATTTACCAACCGGTAACACACTGGTGAGTCTGCTGAATGCGGCCATAGTATACTTAGAAAAAAAGAAAAACGAAAAAAACGGTGGTGGATGACACAACTATATAGAAGCAGGGAAATATACAATAGTTCAAGTTTGCTAACAGAACTGCAAATGCAAGAGGTTGGTGGACAATTTCAAAATTTTGTTCGAATGTCAGCGGCAGATTTTGAACTACTCGTTAATAAAGTTGGTCACAAAATTGGGAGAAAGACAAGATTTATAAGGGCTGTTTCCACGAAAGAACGATTAACCATAACCCTGCGTTTTTTGCAACTGGGGATTCGTTTAGCAGCATACAATACCGTTTGACTCCATTCCATGTTGAATATTTACTGGTGTTTACTTAAATTTACGCGCACAATTATATGACTGCATAAACCCGTACACACTGAGCGCACAAGTTCTTTGATCTTATCGGTGGGACCGACAAGCTACGGATAGCATTCGTGGTAGGATTACTATACGCGCACACAAATTGTACCTCGTACTCACCTGAGCATTTGTGCGCGCACATAATCCGTGCGCGTACAAATGCTCAAGTCAGTACGCACCTTTACATCAATGTTTACATTGGTCAGAAGGTTACGTAATATAGTGTATTTTTCTCATAACCTTCTTTTAAATTAAAAAAAAAAACAACCTCCACAGTCTATCGCATGAGATTCAATCACTGTCACTCATATCAACACCTCAACCGGATCAAGGTATTAGAAACAAACCTGTACAGTTTTGGAGAATCTGGAACTATGGAACATATAATTTTTAACTGTCCAGTCACACCGCAACACCTACAGTTTTTTTTATTTAGATCTCGCGAAAATTCTTATTTTTCCACTCAACTTAAAAACATTTTTTTCTAATCCCACTCCAGCTGTCTGTGACAAAATATTTTATTTTTTAACGGAAATCAAGAAAGATATGTAAAATAGGTTCTCCATTAGTTATGTGTTGGCGGAATGGTGTTATACTAAAGCCAACAAAATAAGAAGAGCAAGAAGTTGTAAATAGATGTTTTTTTAAGTTTAAAAATTATGCTCATGGTTACTAATTAATTAGATTTTTAATTAATCATTGCATATGCAGGTTCTATCTCTGGTCATGTGACGAAATTCTTATCAATTTGTAAATTATATTATGAATTAAGAGGATTCTACACTGTACACGCAAAAAATCACTGTATTTGTAAATAATTCATAAATAGTAACGAATTAAAAAATAATAATGATAATAACACAACAGAATCAACAAATATATGAACCTGTTGTTCCTCTCTTTGTTGTCGCATCTCCACCTCGCTATCTTCCTGACTCTACTCCCTGATCTTCCTCTTTTCCCCTTCAGGTATTTTGGTATTCCTATCACTCTTATGTCTTTATATCTTTTCACATTCAGCGATTTATCTATTATGTCTGTTCTTCCCTGCTTCTGTACCTCCTTCTCAATTCTTCCACTATAACTGTTTCTCCGTTTCTCTCCTTCTCTTATGTCTTCTTCTATACTTATAAAAACCGTTAATTTCACACTGTAACATACATCAGATATAATGTAAGGCATGTTTTTAAGAAGATGCATTTACTCCAATAAAATGCGAAACTTCCCATAAAAAGATGTAACGAACGTACTTGTTGACATAAATAAAGATACTACGGTATGTTCATTTTATCACGCTGATGTTTATACCAAAACAATGTATCTATTTTCCAATATTTCAACAATTTATTTTTTTCTTCATCAGGGTATTACCAATTTTTAACAAAATGAAGACTTAAATTAATAAAATTGTTTTATATAAACTAGTCTAACTTGTAATCAGTATAAAATGTTCTGAACTAAGTATGACCCAGAACCAAAATGTGAACTTTAATAAGACCCTACTCCTAAAGTTCAAATCCTGGTTTAGGCATGTATATTATTTGTTAACGGTGTGACCATCAGTTGAATTAAAGATAATGAATAAAGGAAATGTGATGCATTTAATGTGAAATACCTTCAGTTAAATCACCAAGATACAGAACACACCAATACGCAGTAAGAACTGAAAATAGATTTTCACTGCTTAATAACTACAATGAAGAATTTCCACAATTAGGAACAAATGAAGTACAGGAATTACCTTCATACGTACCGAATCCAATATCTAAACCAAGATGGAACAAAAACAACAGAGATAAAAACGAAAACAAACAATTACCAATAAAATACCCAAGCCAAAAAAGAAACAGAAAGGAAATTAATTCAGGCACAGAAGGAGAAGAAGAAGAAAATAAATATTTGAATAAGAAACCCAAGGACAACTGTAATAATATTATCACAGAGGCAGTAATACATACAAAACAACCAAATATGAATAAAGATAATAGCATTACAACTACTCAAAATTTAAACTGTGAAGCATCTAATAATATAAACAAAGAAAAAGATTTAGACGCGATAGAAGTTATACCCGAAAATGTGCAAAAGAATAAAGAAAATGATGAAGAAGTTAAAGAACATAATTCGCGAGAGAATAAGGAAATAACAATAACAAGGACCACTAGAAGACAATCACGTCGAAGTAAATAGGTTTAACAATACAAGTAGGTACAACCAAACAAAGTTTTTCAATAATAAATACTATAAATTATATTAAATTCAACATTCTACAATGGAACTGCCAAGGAATAAATAGTGTGCTAACGGAATTTCCATACCTACTAAAGGAAAATCACATCAAACTGTGTTTACTTAGCGAAACATTTTTGACAGAAGAAAAATCCCTCAACGTAAAAAATTACGTTATAGAGAGAAAAGATAGGAAAAGAGCGAGTACATACAACCCACATGGTGGGGTAGCAAACTTAATTCACGATTCAATCGAGTATGAACCTGTCTCAATTATATCACCTAATGAAAATGTCGAACTACTGTCCATCCGAATTAAATCCCACATTGGATATATAATAATAATTTCAATTTATGCACGACCAAAGCATAAAATGACTAAAAGTGACTGGAAATATATTAAAAACCAAATACAAGACCCATTCATTCTTGCAGGAGACTTAAATTGTCATCACCCATCATGGGACCAATATTATCCTTCTGATACGGAGGGAGATGAATTAGCTGAGTTTATCGACGAGGAATGCCTATATCTTGCAAACGATGGGACACCAACAAGGGTCAAACGACTCAATTGGAAAGACAGTGTAATTGACCTAACAATTACTAGTCCAGCGCTACTGCTTGACATCACGAACTGGCAAGTACTGAGAGATCCTTTGGGGAGTGACCACTACCCAATAATATTTCAGTATAAGGATCCAAATCAAATAGATAAAGAAGAAAAAAATAATATAAACTTCCAAGTCTGTAAGAAAAATTACAAAAAAACTGACTGGGACAATTACAAGAAGAATATTGAAGAGAAAATTAATAACAACAATGACTCGGATAATATACAAGAAAACTTTAATTTCTTTGTTAATTCGATGGACAGCGCAATAGACATATCCACCCCGAAATTAATAATAAAAAATCCAGGAAGAAGAACAAAACCCTGTTGGTGGGACAGCGAGTGTAACCTAATGGTTGCCAGAAGGAGATTAGCACTAACAAATTTTAATAAAACGTCAAATATGGAAAACTTTATTAAGTACAAAAAACAAAAAACCCTAACCAACAAATATTTACAGAACAGGAAAAAAGATGAGTGGAGAAAATTTTGTGAAAAGTTAACACCAAGCAACAACACAAAAGATGTATGGAATAAAGTAAGAATGATTAGGAGAGGTAACACACACAGCATAGACACTCAAGAGGGTAAGTGGCTTGAAGATTTCGCCCTCAAAGGATGCCCTACGAATATCCGTAATACGGTCTCACGAAACAACCAAACCGTAGTATCTGCATTCCTCGATAAAAATATAACATACGAAGAAATAATACAGAGTATTAACCACAATAAAAATACAAGTGTTGGATACGACCATATCACTTATGAAATGATAAGACGCCTGCCAGAGATAGCACTCCAAAAATTACCAAATTTATTCACGAGCATGCTCCACAAGTACTACGTACCGGAAAAATGGAAAACGCATATGATTGTGCCCATTCCAAAACCCAACAAACCGCTTAATCAAGCTACTTCCTACCGACCTATTACCTTGCTTTCTTGTCTAGGAAAAACCTTCGAGAGTATTTTAAAGTCCAGGATGGAATGGTATCTCGAACATAACAACAAATTGCCGCAAACTCAATATGGGTTCAGAAAAGGTAAAAGTGTCCATGATAATCTAAATATCCTAAATACGGATATACAAATAACATATTCCAAAAACCAGTATACTATTGCGGCCTTTTTAGATATCGAGGGAGCTTTCGACAACGTTAACATCGATATCTTGTATAATAACTTACTGGATATAGGAATATCTAACAAGATAGCAAGATGGATACACGAATACATGAGAACACGTCAAGTATTTATCAAATACAAAAACATTACAAAAGGTCCATATGTTATCAAAAAAGGAATACCACAAGGATCTATACTCAGCCCCTTATTGTATACTGTTTACACTAAAGACCTCGAAAAAATACGTGGCGGAGGAACTGAAATTCTACAATTCGCTGACGATATTGTTGTGTACAGTCGCGGAAGTAAGTTACACATTGCACAAAAACGATTGCAAAAGAAACTAAACGAATTAATAAAAATGCTTAACACACTGCAACTCAAATTATCAGCAAGTAAAAGTTCTATTGTTATCTTTACAAGACATCAGCTCAAATATAGCCCCAGAATTTGCCTTAGTGGAAAAACTATCAAAGTAGTACCACACGCCAAGTTCTTAGGAGTTTGGTTCGATACTAAAAGCAAATGGGACAAACAAATTCAAGAAACAGTGAACAAGTGCTACAAAGGAATTAACCTACTAAGAAGCATAGCAGGATTTAAGTGGGGAGCACACCCGACTACCATGTTAAACCTATACAAAGCATTAATAAGACCACACTTAGACTACGCAGGATCGCTTATTGCCTCTGCAACAATAACGCGGAGGAAGAAACTTGATAGGGTACAACACCTAGCATTGCGGATATCCTTGGGTACAATGAAATCAACCCCGTGCCAAATTCTGAATTATGAAGCCGCTGAACCCCCTTTAAAATCAAGAAGACGATTTTTAGCACAAAAATACGTATTAAAAAAACTTCATTTTCCCAGACACGCCCTGAATAAGAAATTAGACAATTTAGCAAACTTGCAACATAAAAACTACTGGAACAATAAACCCACACCATTACTAATTAAAATATATAACAAGGAAAAATTAGCAGATATCGATAAACATCAAATCGAACCATATTATTCGAACAGCTATGAAATTAAATCGGCATTACTGAACATTAACCTGAATTGCAGTAATAAACAAGACCCCAGTAAATTAATAGACAGCATTTTCAAAAGTTATTTAGAAGAAAATAAGTATGATGAAATTATATACACAGACGGTTCAGTAGATTATAAAGAAAATCTTAGCAGCTGCGCATACTATAACGCAACTAGGAATATTACCGATAGCTACAAGATAAATATTGCAGTAAGCTCTTGCTATGTAGAACTATTGGGGATCCAAAAAGCATTAGAAAGTATTATTAACATATCACACAAAAAAATACTTATAGTGACAGACTCTAAAAGTGCTCTGGAATCGTTAAAGCACAACAGCTACAAAAATAATAACATTCCAATAAATTGCCATATTAAAAGCCTATACCTAAAACTCGAACAGACGGGTAATAACATCTGCCTCATTTGGGTACCAGGTCATAAAGGAATATATGGCAATGAAAAAGCAGATAGAGAAGCTAGAGCAGCATACTCATCAGAAAACTCCTCAGAAATAAACATTAAAACACCGTACAGCACCATAATAAATGAGAAAAAAGGAGAACTGCGGGAAAATTTTAAAAAGTGGTACAGCAAGCTATGCAGAAATACTGGAGTAAATTACTATAAATTTAACAGTGAACTAAAAGACAATCCATGGTTTACGTACTCGCAAAATAGAGACTTCATTAGTACTATAATAAGATTAAAATCTGGACATAATAAGTGCGCGGCCCATCTTAATAGAATTGGCGTAGTGATAAACAATAAATGTGATTGTGGGGAAGAAGCCACTGCTGAACACATAGTGCTACAGTGCATCCTCCACAAAAGAAATATCAACCAGCTATTTCACAATATCTTATCTACCACCAAAACTCTCCCGATAAACATTAGTTACCTCGTATCAAATGAACACGAACTTAAAATTGCTCTATATAGACATATAAAGAAGTGCAATATAAATATCTAAATAAGACTTTATATATAAAAATTAACTTTATTTAAGGAAGGAAGAAAAAAAAAAAAAAAAAAAACGAAAACAGTTATTTACGGTTTTTTATTTATTTATTTTTTTTTTTGTTTGGACATTGTAATATATAAGTATTTATTATGTTAAATTTGTTTAGATTTGTGCTTTTGTATTTTATTTAAAATTTAGTTTCAACAATGAAGGATTGTAATAAGTTTATATTTACACTATTGTATCAAGATGTATCGATTTAGATAAGTGACTATGGAGGTAATTTCCAAGGTCAAATAAAACCAATTAAAAAAAAAAAAAAATCACCAAGATAAACGGTGAAAATTTTGCTTATAGATGCATGCTTAGGGATGGGAATGATATATCGATATTTCGAAAATATCGATATTCGCACAAAATATCGGTATTCTTGTATATTTTTTACATTTAAATATATGCTGTTCACTTTTGTAAAAACAAACTATAGGCTATTCCAAACCTTTAGGCGGAACTAGATTTTGAAATCTAGTAATTTTTATCTATTAATTCGGATTTTTGGTAATTTTGTTTAAGCTTTGTAAATCATACGCACATTGCAAATTCTAGATTAAATTGATTGTCATTATAAAATGTCCTTTTCATTGCATTTTAATTATTTGTCATTCTTAATGAAGATTTCCAATTTATTTATATTTTTGTCTTCAAAATATGGAAAAATATATTTAAATATTTGACATATGTCATTCGTTTCCATGGTTTCACTGTTGGAATTTTTAATTTTCACATACCAAACCTAAAACATGAAATAAACCAAGCAAGGTCCCTTTTCGTGACAACCTAAAATAAAAAAATTTCCATTTAGTTCCGCCTAATCGTTTGGAATAGCCTGTAAGACGAAATTTTGATTTCAATAATTTGCACCTTTGAAATTGTATGTCATGTCGGTATTAAAAAATTATAAAAAACGTCAGTTTCTTAATAATGATCATAACCAATGAATCTAAAGTCGGTTTTACAGCGTAAGGAATATTTTTAATTGACATTTAAAGTCCGTATTACACTATAAAAGTAACCAAAAAAAATCTGGTTTGTCCTTACAAAAATGAACTGCATATGTATATATTTAATTATAAGAACAGTTTACTAGGAAAATATTGGAAAGTTTGTTGGTACCTAGGTGAGTACCAACTGTAAAGTGATTGTCTGTAAAGTTGCGATTTCAGACTTTGGCTTATCTGTGTGAACCAATACTATGATAATATTATAAATGTATTGTCAATAAACAACATAAAAAATGAACTTTCCCTGTTTGTTACGTATTACAAAATGAAACAGATAATATCTACCTTACATGTTACGTATTAGTTATTTCGATATATCGATGTCACACTTACGATATATCGAATCGCGCATACATCGATATTCAAAAATAAATTCCCATCCCTATGCATGCTTGCAAAAATAGTAGTTATATAAAAATAAATTAGAATGAGAGATTCTACCTCATCCCCATATTCACTGGATATATCTCCAATTGATATACACATCCAGATGGATACCAATGGATATCCTTTCCACAGTTCGCACTATAGAAGCAGAAACAATTTTAACTTGAATTCCTTGAAAACCTAGGGGAGCAGGTTTGTTGATGAAAAAACATAACTTGTTTTTCGCATTAGTAGAAAATATGTTCGCTAAATATCTTGTAGCTGCAGATTACAGTAGAATGAAACACAGCTCATATTCTAAATGAAATTCACAGCCGGAAAAATTCTTCTCGAAATAACTTTGAATTTAAAAAGTAAAATATAACCAGATCGATATGTTATTTGATAGCTAGACAAATACCACTGCGAAATTTAAACTACTCCTAAGAAGAGAGTTACTTTAAATTATAGTGTGAAAATAAGTAAACTATTCTAGTTTTAATGTATTCTTTTTACCGTACCAGAGAGCAGTGCTATCGTATATATTTGAGGGTATATTTGCATTTCAATTTATATCTAACTAGTGAAAATCTGAATTTTTAAAGAGTTACTCTATGTAGTTTCTCTATTGTTGTTCCTCAAGAGCTGCGAACGAAAACGAAAAATATTGTTTCTTTTCTTGCAGTACATTGTTCTGAAATCGGTGTTAATCAAAAAAATTTATGTGAAGTGTGAATTTTCACACATTTCAGGGTTTTGTAGGTATTTAGTAAGTGTAAGAAGCCAACATAATACTGGATGTCTACGAATATTACTTCTATTAACAATGTGTTGGTTCTATTAACATGGTGTTCAAAACTCGGTCCTCAGCTAATTTTTTTATTATAGTTTTAATTTCATACAAAGACACATACTATATTAGCCATAAATACAAAAAATCCACAACATTACTAGCCATAATTTAGCTATGAATTAAAAAATAAATAATTTTATCAAAGACTACAATATTTTTCAAAAACGCAATCGGATAAAAAATTTCTCTCGTACGTTTCCGGCTCAGATTAACGTACATTATCTATAATTTTTTCATATTTTTGGTTTAACCCTTTTGGGTAAGAGCATTTTTTTGGCTAGCATCATGTAAAAAAAAAACGAATTTTAAAAAACTATTTTTTGTTCCTTAATCTACGCTCTAACAGCTCTCTGTTGATACCACACAATATATTATTTAAAAATTATTTTTTTACCGACGACACAAAAAAATCCAAATTTTTAGAAAAACTAATCTAGTCAAAAATTCCTGTTGAACTATTTCGGTTCCCATCAATGTTCATTATGGAGATTTTTTTCAGATATTTTTCGAAGAAAATCCCATAAAAAAAATGATTTTTCAAATATAAAAATTTTCTGTTGGTCTACTCACTAAGAGGTTTCATTTGATATGCCGCACAAAATTTTAAAAAAATATATATTTTTTTATTAATTACATATTTGTTTATATTTATCTCGGGTATGTGTTTTTTGAACTCTCAGTAGTTTTCCTATATGTGGGTCAAAGAGTTGTATAAGCATGTCAAATTTCAACTTTCTATGTTAAGCGGTTTAGCTACAATTTCTACCGTACAGACAGACAGACAGACAGACAGACAACAGACAGTCAGACAGACAGACACATGAGTGACGTTATAAGGTTTTTTTGGTGGTCTTACCTACAAAACCCTAATAAATTCCCAGTTTACTACATAATATTGTTAATAAGAAGAAAATGCAATTGTGCTTATAAATCATATTAAATATTTATTGATTAATACAGTTTTTTTTTTTTTTTCATCTGAACCATTTTGTTACGTCTCCTGCTGTGTTTTATTGAAATCGGTTCAATAGTACCAAAGGTATTCGGATATTTCTGCACGCTTGTTAAAGGATCTTCATGTTTTCCGTTCATATTTAACGCATTTTCAGCGACAACATAGGTTTCGTCAGTGGCAACGTTCGTACACGATTTATACACTAATCAAAATTGAAAGAATTTCTAAAAAATGTTCTGTTCCAAAGATATAAAGATATTTTTGGGCTCGTGTAAGTCAACATCCATATTTTCGGTTGATATTTAACGAATTACTCGAGAATTGCTGATCAGATTTTCATGCGTTTTTTTTTTATATATATATATATCCATACTCTCTGGTTAGTAGTAGACTTTTTTATGTTAAGATCGATTCAGTAGTTCAAAAGTTATCTTGAAATTTCTGCGCGCGGGTAAATCGAAAGTCAGGTTTTCCATTCATATTTAACGCATTTTCTTGAAATTATCAGCGCCAACATAGGTTTGGTCAGCGGCAAGTTTGGTACATGATTTAAATACATCAGAATTAAATACATCAAATCTATTCAGTAGTTTAAAAAATGCGCGGGTAGTATAAAATCCATCATTTTAGTTTATATTTAAAGCATTTTGCATTGTTCCTGGGAAATTAGTATTCTCAAATAGGTATATATTTATTTTCGTCTTCTTGAAATTTTTAGTGACAACCAGAGTAGGTTTGTTGTAAGTTCCAAAAAAGGTAGGTCAATAATAAAGAATTGTCCCCGAGCAAAGCCAAGCGGGGGGATCTAGTCTGATCATAAAATTAAAATTTTTATTCCATAAGTGGTAACTTAATTTTGACATATCCTGTCTATAATTCAAATTTCTGTTAAAATCAGGACCTATCAATTTTGACAATAGCAATAGTAAAATTACGATCGAAAATTTTAAGTTCATGTAATAATTATAACAAGTGTTACTGAGAGCAATTGGTTGAGTAACAAAGTCCGCGAGTATTCACTCGGAAAGGTTAAAAAAAAGCAAATGGTGTGAACATCAAGTTCAATCTGCGATCATATATAGTCGTTGCATAAAATTATATTGTGTTTCTTAAAATTAACCCCCCAAATATAAATACTCAAATTTAGTAAAATGAAAATTACCATTACAAATTACCATAATTTAAATTAATTACTATAACAGGTGGAATATTCATTAGACAAATATTTATTTCTTAAAATATCAGGGCTAACTGATTTATGATAAATTTTTAAAACATAATTTAAAAATAAATTTGACTTTTAAGAAAATAAATAAAGCGCAAGGAATTCTTTTTGATCCACAATTGCCGCTTTAATTTAGTATTGCCTGATTAAAAAATAAAATGGGTATTTGGCAAAAAAATAATAATAATAATATGAACTCCCTTATCGTATTAATCTATTAATCAGACTGTAAACTGAAGAACATTAAGTTAAATTGGTTAAAACCGGTGTTGAATATTATCAGTTTCGTTTTCATTTTTGAACATAAAAATATGTATTTCATATTTTCGTTTCTGTTCTTTAAAAACATTAAGTTAATATTGTTATTTTGTTTTTGTTCAGTTCTCAGTCCCCGATCCTAAATGACAAGTTTCTTTAAAAGAAGTGATTGTTTCTGTTAAGCCACTGTCGTATCCTATTCATTTTTTTCCTAATCTTTCTCTTCCTCTTTTGTTTCTCAACTCAAGTAAAACATGAAAATTCGCAAGGGTTTTTTAACTGAAGAGCCCCGATTGCTATTTATTGTATAATCGAATAGTCCTATTTACTACCCCTTGTTTAAATAGACAAAACTCGAAGACAGGATAAGAGAATGAAAAATATAATTTAATTCTACCAACGAAACTAGGCTTAGCAAGTAATGTTTCCATTGCACTTCTCTAATGCAGAAGACTGGAAAGTGATTTCAAACATATAAATTTACAGTAAAAGTCTTCCAGGATTATTTTACATCGAGGATCCTATACAAGGATAATCTGTATTGTTTTAATATATTCTTCCCTCGTGGAACATAGGGCTTCTACATATATCGGCAGCGTACTATTTTTGATGAAAGATTTAATATTTTCATATTTTATTAACTTATGCAACCTATTTCTAGATTGATCTCCTCAAGTGTTTTTGGACCTGGTTCTCATTCTCAATTGATCTCATCCTCGAATTCTGAACGATCAAAAACTTTGTTCCATACTTATGAATTATAAGATGAGGAAGTAATGGGATTCGGACTGGTCAGAAATTAAAATTTAAACAATATTTGAACTTCGCTAACGTTTCGATTTAATATTAAATCTTCATCAGAGCTAGAATGAAAATATAGCTATAATTTAAGATGATACAATTTGTTTTACAATATAAAGTATAAGAAATTAATTTTACATTTATTTTTTCTCTAAGTTCAATGACTTCTCACATTATGTGGACGTTATATTTTATTTATCTGACCAATTTATTTTATTTTGTGACTTTTTAACCCAGGTATGTAAAAATCTTAATTTGTGATTTATTGTATTATTATTTTATTTATCTATTTATTTATTTATTTTCATCTTTTAATATTACCATAATTTTCACATTTAGTTGTAGTTAGATATTGATAAATTGATATTGTAAAATTAATTTCTTATCTTTATATTGTAAAACAAATTGTATCATCTTAAATTATAGCTATATTTTCATTCTAACTCTGATGAAGATTTAATATTAAATCGAAACGTTAGCGAAGTTAAAATATTGTTTAAATTTTAATTTCTGATCAGTCCGAATCCCATTACTTCCTCATCTTATTATATTTTACGGACGTAACCATCTAATTCAAGACTTATGAATTATGTTATGTGTTTATTATATAAAGGAGGCTTTAAGTGAGGTGTTCATTTACTCTAGATATATAATTTACATAAAACATTCGGCATAAGGTTTCTCTGTGCTCCGTGCCGCACAAAGATCCTCCGGCAAATATAGTGCAGTGCTGCACACTGGTCCCAAGTGTGTGGCAATCTGTGCAATATTGCGAAAAAAACTCGCGGTAAAAATATGTTATTATTTTTTATACAAAATAAAATGAGTGAAAATAATCATTGTTTATGACTGCATCATTTGCCAAATAAATAGTACTCTAAAGAAACTGGTTCTTGTCCTTTATAATAATGTTTTATTTTACAAGCGTGTAGTCTTGTGTATCGTAGGCCAGTGGTGATATTACGATGAATAGAATTCTATTCTATCGTTTCTAATATCGCAATTCTATTGGCAGTTACCAAGTAACTATAGTTTTTATGTCAACTAGAAAAGAATTCTATTATTCGTAATCTCACCAATAGACTTTTTTGGAGAGAAGAGCACTGTTCCCAATACAGTAACATAGAGCAGTGATCATAATTCTCGATATGAAATGTTATGAGCTGATGTAATTAAAAAGTCAAGTTTTGTAAATTTTCCATATTTTAGTTAATATCCATATATCACGTTATCTTCTTTGATGTATTAGCTTATAAAACTGTAAAGCTGCTCTAATATTAATGTCATTGCATATTTTTTACTTTCTTATTTAATAACCGAGTACATACTTTTCGTGATGAAAACTTAAAATCATGTATAATATAATCTAGTAGATAGCTCGTAGATGTTGTTTTAATAAAAGTTGCTTTTGCTCTCGAGACCATTTAATCCATCTCCGGTAGACACAGGTTATTAACTTAATAAATAATCAAACAAAACAAAACTAAAACAATGATTAATCATTTAATACGTTTACAAAATAAATACAATATTTCATTTGTAGTATTCGTGTTCCATAAAAGTGCAATAACTTTTAGAAAAGTTCCAACGATAGCTCCCACCAGTCATGAAATTGTAATTACGCGTGTTATATGACTTGCAATATTCCAGTAGATGTGCATTTGTATTCGGATCACGTGGATAATTTCTATTAGTCTTATAGGTGGTTTGAATTTGATATTTCACAGTAAATTTCCTGTGAAAATTTAACACTTTGCTTACCACCCATGTTATGCATGCCAGATATCCCTCCAGTCAAAATAATTAATTTTGTAAGCATACACATTAAACAAAAGATGCTGGTGTGTTTGAGAGCTTGTTAAATATTCATACTTCTATGTAATATATGATATTACAGAATATAAACTTAACATGTTGCTAGTTATATTTTAGTTACCGTAAATGTTATGTAAAAGGGGTTTGATGCATGCTTTGCTTACTCTGTACTTTACTAATAAAAGCAGTTTGCGAGGGAAAAGTATCTACTCAAACTAAATTTTAAAACGAGCATCGAAGAGAATAGATAATTTAATTTGTTTTCTATCTTGTTTATTATGCTACAATTTTAAATTTTTATAACAGCAATAACATTAAAGCCACAATCTTCTTCTTCAGCCATAAACGTCTCACAGTAGTCTCATCGAGCCGTATTTTTCACTACCGTTCTGCCACTATACCATGAGTTTATTTTATCATAGAACATAAAGGTTTAATTTCCATAACAACCGATGATTGACAGCAATGTAAAATGCGTTTATTTTAAAACTAGGTTTTTACCCGTCAACAATGACGGATTTATAATATAAAAATTACAATTGTTTGTATGTGTATTTGGTTTTATTTTTTAACGTATCCTAATTTCGTCGCCAGTTTGCGAATCATGGTACAGGATATCACCAGTTAGCTTATCACGGGACAGGGCGTCACCTGTCAGCCAATCAAGAAACAGGGTGTCCCCAGTTAGCCAATCATGAGAATTTTAGAAAAATTGACGTCATAATGTTACCGACACTACATACAGACACTTGCTAATTATATAGTTAGATTGTTTTCATTTACTTTTTAAGATGAGAAAACGATTCATTTTTACTTAGTAAATTACATTTATATTGATAAAACTAAAAATAATTTGAGACGTTAATTTATGCCTACGAAACCCTAGACATTTCTATATGTAATTATATTCGTAGATACTTAGAGAATAAATCTGCAAAATATTATTCATATCGGTCAAAGGAAACAGGAGTATCTAGAGTCTCTTGTTTATGGCTACGAAACCCTAGGCATTTATGTATGTAATTATATTCGTAGATTCTCAGAGAATAAATCTGCAAAATATTGTTTATATCAGTCAAAGGATATAGGAGTCTCTTGTTTATGCCTACGAAACTCTAGACATTTATGCATATAATTATATTTGCAGATTCTTAGAAAATAAATCTGAAAAATACTGTTTATATCGGTCAAAGGATATAGGAGTACCCTAGGGTTTCTTGTTTATGCCCACGAAACCCTACACATTTCTATAATTTATTTTATCCGCAGATTTTTAAATAATGAATCTGCAAAATATTTTTCATATCGATCAAAGAATATAGAAGTGTCTACAGTTTCTTATTTATGCCTACGAAATTCTAGATATTTCTATACTTTGTTTTATCCGCAGATTTTTAGAGAATAAATTTACTAAATGTTTTCATATCGATCAAAGAATATAGGAGTGTGTAGAGTATCTTATTTATATCTACGAAACCCTAGATATTTATGTATGTTATTTTATCCGCGGATTCTTAGAGACTAAATCTGCAAAATATTGTTCATATCGGTCAAAGGATATAGCAGTCTGTTGTTTATACCTATTTTTTTATGGTACCTGCAAAATAATGCGTTTACTTCTCTTTCTGCGTAAGGTGATCACTTTGAGCTGGTCTCTTTGGTGGTCACTTAGTCAGGTTTTACTGTATTCTGCAAGTAATATGAAATAAGAATCTATGAGAGAAAACCAAACTAACCGAAATATCAAGAGAAATCCAAAAAAGGAAACTTAATTCTGAAATTACTTCGAAAGTACTTGACTGAAATCCTTAAGAAAAGTGAAGGGTTGGCAGGTCACCAGTAACATCTCTATTTAGAACAGACGTCTATTCTAGGGCAGACTCACAGTATTAAAGAAGGCTAAAAGCAATGGAAAATCATGGAATGATACCAAAATCTCAGCCAAAAATAGGACCAAATGGAAATCTTTCGTAGTAGACTTTTGATTTTGCTAGGGGTTCTAGGAGCTTGGAGGTGTATATCCTTCCAAAAGCACCCCTGCCTAATCTATGACAATGATTATATTTAACTCTTCAGCTCGAAATATAAATATTATATCCAAATACTAAATACCAACGAGTATCAGCATTATATATAAGTTTTGATGAAATAAAATGCGTCCTAAATCTTCTAAAAATATTCTTACGTGCAATATTCTTGAGATATTTTGTTCGGACAGGATAACATTCAACATATTTGGGACCGTAGTGGACAAGAAATCATTGAGATCCAAATTCACTTTATAAAATAGTAATGATTTGGACATCTTAAGGCGGCCAAATTCCAGCATCTCTAGGATGACTCTCGAATGATACCCACAAGGATTCCGGCGACGAGGTTGCCTTAAAAACTCCTCGGGTCGGTTTCTGAAAGCTTAGTTAACTATAACCAAAGATTTAGAAAATGCTTGCTATGGTTACTTATGGGATTATTATATTGTAATCGAGTTTAATCAAATGATTAAACTCGGCCAAGCTTTCAGAAACCTGCCCTTACTGGATTTATCCTAGAAGCACACCAAGATAGTCAGCTGAACCCAATAGCAAACTTTTATATACGCCTTATGCTTCTTCTAGTAGTCTAATAAAAAAATATTTGTACTATCTCTATTGACATGTACTATAATTAAATCTTATTCTAAAGACTAATGATTTGCTTAATAACTCTCTAAAATGTCTATCTCTTAATAGAAAAGAAAGAAACTTTATTTGTAGAAGGAAATTATGTTGAAATTGAATAATAACAATTAAATAAATACTTTTACTGACTCAATGAAATTGAAAAGAAATATGAGCTAAAAATATTAATGTCTATAAATTGATGTTCAGATATAAAGAAAATAAAAGAAATATAATCAATTATCGTAATACACTATTTCATTGAAAAGCCTGAGTATTTCTGTTGACTTTGATGGCTGGAATCAGTCCAAAAGCCAAGCAATAACAATTACATGAAAGTTGACAGAGAAGAGCTATACATCGGAGGAAATTGATATTTGGTACCCTGCGGCAATTTTCATTGAACAAATGTATTGTAAATATTACCTTTAGTCAACGATACCTTTATATTTATTCTTCCATTATAAATATTTTAGTTTTTACATCTTGTATTTGATACGCTTAGTTTAAACAATGTTTTTCTACATTTTAAATATGATATTAAAGATGAACTAACGATATAAACTTTCTTGTAGTATAAAACAAGAAAAGAATAAAATAAATAAACATATAATTGGTCATTTTTGTTTTTTTAAAAAGTTGTCTACACATCTGTTTAATCATCATCACCATCATTGGCTATTACAACCTCTATAGAATATATTTGATAGTTGACAATTTTACTTGGTGCAATTGGAATATCGGTTATAAGTTCTTAACAGAAAAACTTTCTTGTTTCAATGATTTTTTTTTTTTTTAGAGCTAATATATTCTACATCAAATATGGTCTTTGTTTAAATTAAATGAGCTCAAAACATGATTAGCGTCAAAACAAAGATAAGCTCCTTCAGATGCGCACCCATGGGGGTCATGAGTTTGAGTCCCCCCCCATGAGCTCCATAAACACGTGGTTTTTACGTGTTTTTGTCCAAATACAAATGATGACCACCAGCTCCGAGATGAAAGTGCTAGCACCTGTTGACTACGCGTGCCGCAATTTTACAGTGCTCTGTCAAGCGCCGTGCTCGCCGGGCGCACGATAGGCAAGCACGGCGCCCTGGGGCGCGTTGGATGGGCTACAGGGGGCCGGCGAAAACATTCCAATATTCCTCCAACTGCGTTAGTTAAACCAATGTTTTGGATTGGGGCGCCGCGGAAAAAGTTCTGATGCATTAAGGGCGCCGGGAACCGAAAAAGTTTGGTAAACACTGCTCTTTCACATAGATCTTGCTTCCTCTCGATATTCACTGTTTTCCGTAATTTTTCCAACCGCTGTTTGGCAATAAAGCTTTTATAAACGGCATTGTATAATAGATTCGATATGTCTATGAACGATTCATTTATTTGGAAAAAGAGAATAAGTTAAGCCCAGAGGGCATTAAGAACTGAGAGAAAGAAACTTAAGGATTTCTTCGTTTTTCACTTTATCTACTCATGATATTTTTATCATTCTTTTGTATTCCCACACTTCCAAGGCTTAAAGCTTTTAATAATTGTTTATGTTATTTCCAATTTTTTGTCCAGCCTTTTAAGAGTAGAAGAAACAAGTTACACATACAAAACTAACAATCTGAAATAAAATTAGTAACACTCTAAACATAAAATTTTGCAGCCAAGTTACATGTTTTATTTAAGGCTGGTATCTGTATTAGTTTTTTTTAAATTTATTTTGCTTGCAGTTTATAGCCGATTACGAACTGCTAAGCAGAACCTGTAGTTTTTATAAATATGTTTAACACAAATTATTTGACACAAGCAGGAGTTGATCACGCCCATGCCCTTGCTTAGCAGTCAAATAACAGGTACAAATGATTTAACGTTTGCAGCCCCAAGATTGCTACAAATATTACCGATAATTATTATAACTGATACCAGTAAAAAAAGTATAGATACCAGTAAAATATTAAAACAAAAATTATCTAGTACTAAAATCCTAGTATCGGAAGAAAAGTATTGATACCTCACTAATGTGGAAAGTATCGCTTCATCCCTAACTAAAAGTAGAAAATTTCATAATAGAACAAAATAGCACACATATTTGTAGAATGATGCTTTAACTACAGTTTGCCGTATCGTACGCAAATATACTTATCCAGTCCTTAGTCGATGACGGTTTTTTTAATTTAAATATTTACGAACATCTCTGCACCTGATATTAATGGGCATAAAAGAACTCCGAATGATGAAAAATGTGGAGGTCCTAAACCACTATCCTATCCCAACTACTAGTGCGAGTACCTGTGCTAGTTCAATGTCAAGCGTTTACATCTTTGCCACTCGTATGCTAGCAACTAATTCGATTACAAGCCTAATGTAAACGTACCATCAACCTTTGATCCGGAGACGGCACTTGAAAAAGACTGCATCCTTGATGAAGTATTTAATACTTAGGCTGCGGTATCATAAAAAACAAGCTACATAACTTGTTAATTATAACGTTCTTTGTCTGAAGTTCTAATTTTCCATACCACATTTCAAACAGAATTGTTCACTTCTAGATTAGTTATCTAGACAGACAGACACTCAGCCAGACAAAACGAATCACTACGTCAAGTTTGTGTTACCCCTTGACAATTAGATTTCATTTCGTTGACTCCCAAATTTATTCAAATAATATCTCTTAACACAAAGCAGAAGTGATGAATCAATTGCGTCGAAATAAACTCGTACTAACAAGGGGTCTATCCCCTCAAACAGAATTTCTCATAGCATCTTTTTTATTACCCTAATCGAAGAACTGCGAACACGCCAATCCTGTTTTATATATTCACGTTTCTTTATTCATATGTTAATACAGTTATCATGTTTCGAAATCGCCAATATTCAATAACAGAATTTAAATCTGTGCCACACAAATCCCATCTGAATTTTATTCACTTTAGCTACTGACGTATAAAACAAGAAGTAAAAAATTATTGATTCAGTTACAGAAACTGCTGTTTATATATCCGTTTCTATACATTTTACATTATTACATTTAATGCATGGAGATAGATATTTTAATACAAATTCTTTAGTGATATTTCATGGCAGCCTCTAAGACATATTTTAAATATCAATTTGGTATGTCTAAAATTAAATGCTCAAACGTAGGGGAAGCACCAAATATCACAAATCTATACATCAAATTTTGCAGCAAATTTTTATTTATTTAATAATCTAAAAGAAAATTTTTGATTGCAAAAATATTTGTTAATGAATTGTAAATATATTTAAAAAATTGATGTGAAGTGTGAATTTTTACACATTTCAGGATTTTGCAGGTATTTAGTAAGTGAATGATGATTATTTGGGATGCCAAAATAAATTTTATGTTAAAATATTTTTTTGTTTATTTTAATTCGAATGCCAAATACATTATTTAGGTTTCTAAATATGTGAAGTATTTTTTTATATAGCAAGGTTCATGAAGATTTTGCGCCTATAGCTTCCATTGGTTGTTTTACGTCATATGCTCCGCTCCTCTGATTTCGTATACATTGAAACATAGAAATAAATTATAATTTCAACACTTCCCACTGGTTATTAAACTTACGATTTTAATAATTAAATGCAACATTTGCCAAAATATAACTAGAGTTTTGACAAAATAATTAAAACAGTTAATAACAAAATAATTTAACAAAATAAAATGCGAAAAAAAAAACTGAAAAAATAAATTTGTTACAGGAAGCGAACTGTAGTTTGCAACTTTGGAAGCGATATGCCTAACCACTACACCATGAAAACATACTGGTTTACTGTCTTACAGAACATATTAAATATTTACGTCGTCAACCAAAAAAACACAAAAAATGCGTTATTTTCCGAAACATAATCTGAAATTCCTGTTGTACTATTCCGGTTCACACCTATGTACATTACTCAGAATTTTTTCAGATTTTTAGTTTAAACCATCAGGGCTACAGGGTGTAACAAAAAAAAAATTGTACAATTTTAACAAATATCGCGTCAAAACAATTTATTTTGCAAAAATAAAATTTTGATTGTTAATCCTTGTACTAAGGGCTTTCATTTGATACCCTACTCTGAATTTAAAAAGTATATATTTTTTTTTTCGATGAGGACATATTTGTTTGTATTTTTAGGGGGATATGTTTTTTAGATGTTTTAGTATTTTTCCTATGTGATTTCCTATGTTCTAAAAGAGTTGTATAAGTATGCCAAATTTCAACTTTCTTTTGATTTCCTATGTTCCAAAAGAGTTGTATAAGTATGCCAAATTTCAACTTTCTAGGTTTAGCCGTTTGGCTACAATTTTTACCGAACAGACAGATAGACAGACAGACAGACAGACAGACAGACAGACAGACAAACAAACAGACGAAAAAATGACGGTATAAGGGTTTTTTGGTCATCCCTGCAAAGCCAAAAAAATGTATTATGGACGTTATCTTGTCAGCCAACGTTTATATTTGCCTAGTAAAAGAAAAGTTCGTACTAACATTATCAATGATCTGTTATAAGCAGATGATTGTGCCAAAGTAGATCGCTCATCATCCAAACTTCAAGAAACACTAGATCTTTTTGCTGAGGCATCTAATAAATTTGGGCTTACCATTAATCTTGAAAAAACAGTGTTAATTTCAAACCAGAAAAACTGTCAATATAACTTTAGTGTTTTAAGTACAAGGTGTCTCAAAAGAAATTTTATATTTAGTGGATCGATTAAAAAAAAAGTAAGCCGTATATAGAAAAAATGTTTATTAATTATTAAAATACACTTTTTGGGGATTTATTTCTTAAAAATAATATCGTCTAAATGTAGACCCTCGCGTTCTCGGCACTCATTTATTCGAACAGTAAAATTACTTATGACGTCTCGGCAGGTGGACTCAGGGATGGCTGCCATTTCGTGACGGATATTTTCTTTCAAATGCGCCAGTGAAGTCGGTTTATTGGCGTAAACTTAAGATTTAAGATAACCCCATAGGAAAAAGTCCATAGGGGTTAAATCTGGACTGCGTGGAGGCCAATTTATGTCACCTCTTCGGGAGATCAATTTGCCTGAGAAAATTTCACGAACACGTGGCAGAGACATATTGGACGTGTGTGAAGTTGCTCCGTCCTGTTGGAACCATGTTCTTTGGTTATAGCCAGGAAAGTTTTGCAGTTCAGGTACCAAGAAGTTGTCTAACATCTCCACATAACGCTCTGAATTCACTGCAACTGCACGCCCCCTTTCGTCTTCAAAAAAGTAAGGGCCGATAATTCCTCGCGCCGACATCGCAGCCCATACGGTCACTTTAGGCGAATGTAGGGGTTTCTGATGTTTGCGTTTCGGATTCGTTGCACTCCAGTAGCGGCAGTTCTGCTTATTTACGTGGCCATTAAGATGAAAATGAGCTTCATCCGAAAACAAAATGTTGGTAAACGTTGAAAATCGCTCAATCACCTGATTTACGAAATTAAGCCTCTGACTGGCCTCTTGGGGCTTTAATTCTTGCACCAATTGAATTTTGTAGGGGTACAGCTTTAGGTCTTTGTGCATAATGCGATGTAATAATGATCTATGCACATTTAAAGCACTTGCGCGCTTCCGAATTGAAAGGTTCGGGTCGTCACGAACAGACTGATTAACATTCTCCACGTTTTCTACCGTTCTTGATGACCTGGGTCGCCCGGATTTTGATTTATCCAGCGTTGTACCAGTCTCTTCAAACTTTTTAACCCAATGTCGAATGAGAGGAATGCTTGGCGCATCATTTAAGTGGCGAAAACCTCGAATACTGCAGAATTTTCTACGCGCTACAGTCGCCGAATCACCGTTTTTGTAAAACTCTCGCACGCATAACGCGCGGTTTGCTCCCGAGAAACGCTCCATAGCGGCTGAATTCCCAAGAGCCAGGCTACCGATTGACATAACCCCCGCGCCCCTCAGATACGTTGCGTTCACGCAGTAAGCTAAATAAATATAAAATTTCTTTTGAGACACCTTGTACTTCAGAAAACGGCATCTTTTACTTTTGTAAAATTGACCCTTCGTCTTGAGAAAATAGTAACCGCAACAAGAAAAATGAAACTACCTTACTAGATACGGAAAATCTTATCCAAAAGGACTCGTCTGACTTCGGTGGAATCACCCTTATCCCTGAAATACATTTTGTTCGTTACAACCCCTAAAAATATTTCCAAATATCAAAATTCGCGATTTCTCAGAAAATTAAAGAGCAGTTCCCTTATACGGTCTGGAACAATGAAGAAAAGACCCCATCACCTACCCCTGAAGTAAAAAATTTCATCCCATTTTGCGAGCAGGAAAAAAAATTAAAAAAGAAAATAGTCAAAAAACCACTTTTCCAGCCATAAAAAAAAATAGCTTAAACACTATATATTTTAAACACTGTTCGCTACATGGTTTAGTCAGCGTAAATCCATCGGGATTAAAAATCAGAATCCTGAAAGAAATTAAATCGTGAACCACAGAAAAATAAAACTTGCCCTAAATGGTAGGGAAATTTCGGAAAAAATATAGTCAGGCACATTCGGCGAACCCTCTTCCATCCCTGAAGGTCTCTCCCTAAAAATAAATATGGTAAAATCACATCTCCCATAAAATTAGAAACTACCCCTAAATGGTAGGGGAAATCTGGAAAGAATTCTGCGACCTTCGGTGGCCTTCCTTCTATCTCTGAACATAAATTTTTCTAGTTGCGCCCCCTAAAAAATTGCGAAAACTTAAAAATCGCTATTTTCCAGAATTATATTTTTGATTATCAAAGCTTTTTAAACCATTATTAAAGCTACAAAGATTGTAGCAATAATAGAAGCAAATTACTTTAGGTTTTCCAACTGATATCTTGCTACATTTTCTTTAATTTCAAGCTAGAGGAAAATATAAAACTGAACATGAATCCGCTACTGGTTTGGGACGATATGAAGACAATCTTCCCTAACTTCTTCAGACGAAATTCTTGTCTGTAGTAGCGACGTCAGTTTTTTCAGAGCGCTTATTTTCGAAAACAGGAGCCACTGTATGCAGAGACAGAAATAGGCTTCTGGGCATTAGGTTTACTAAACTGCTTTTTCTCGGTGCTTGCAATGAAGAAGAGTGAAGTATTTAATTATATTTTAAACAATCACTCAGACCTCTAGACGCATTTGCCTTATCATTTTTTACCATTTTTTAATACCAACCCGACATACAATTTCAAAGGTGCCAATTACTGAAATTCAAATTTCCCCTTAGTTTGTTTTTACAAAAGTGAACAGCATATATAGGCTATTCCAAATGTTTAGGCGGAACTAGATTTTGAAATCTAGTAATTTTTATCTATTAATTCGGACTTTTGGTCATTTTGTTTAAGCTTTGTAAATAATACTCACATAGCAAATTCTAGATTAAATTAACTGTAATTATAAAATGCATTTCATTGCATTTTAATTTTTTGTCATTCATAATCAAAATGTCCCATTTATTTATTTGTTTTGTCTTCAAAATATGTAAAAAAAAATCAGCTGTGGCCACCACAGGACCGACCGTCATCATAAAGTACTTGTATAAAATATATTCTAGCAGCAGAGTAGAAATAACTTGGCCTAATATTTTCTAACAGAGATATTATTTATCATGACCATGGAAACGTTACAGATAAGTATGAAAAAATTGAGAATTTGTCGAAATTTTTCGTTTTATCAAAAAACGTCTCAAATAAAAGTTATTAGTTATTGCATTTATAGCAACTTTTGTTGAATAAATTTTTTCTAAATATTTTTCTGTTGCTAAATATTCGCAAAAATCTTAAAATCGACACGAGTAAACTCCCATTTCTACTCAACCGATTTTTACCAAAAGTTGATCAATTCGTGTCATTGATGTCAAGAGCTTAAGTATGCAGTTTCATAAAAATCCTTTTAGCCGAATTTGCTCTGCACGTGTACACAGACAGACGGACAGATGGACAGACAGACCAATAGACATCATGCTAAAAATAGTCAAACGTTATGTAGGGACCTCAATTCGTGGAGATCCATTGAAATCTCGAAATGTCAAAATCGGTATGATCACAATACCTCCCTTATATATGTTGACGGTCGGTAAAAATTATTAAAATTTTTAATGTCATTCGTTGCCATTGTTTCACTGCTGGAATTTTAAATTTTCACAAAGCAACCTGAAAAATGAAATAACCCTAGCAAGGTCCATTCTCGTGACTCGTGATAACCTAAAAGGACGAAATTCCCATTTAGTTCCACCTAAACGTTTGGAATAGCCTTTATACTTTAATCTGTTTATTATTGTAAAATAATTAAATTGATATTATAAGAATAAAATGTTTTTTACGTTTTATAGAAAATATATTCATTTTTCCTTTCGATACTTGAACATATCGATATTTTGTTTCGATACGATATTGGTATCGATACTTTTTATTCGATATTATCGATATCCAAATATCGATACTTTTTCAGTATCGCATAATACTAGTAATGCATAACGCCCAGAAACGATAACGCTCTTAACATATGACTCAGATAATCTAGTTTTCCCTTTTTGACCAGGTATATAAATTAATTCAACACATATCAATTCACAAAAAATTAATACAGCTTATAATCTAAAAGAAACAGCCCTTAAACTTACAGATCCAATTTTTCAAGATGAAATTATAAATAACATAAAGATAATCCTTTCTAAAAATAATTTTCCAAAGATTCTCATTAATAATATTATTAATAATAATAGATTAAAAAAAAACAACATAGATATGAATATTAAATATTGCTCATTAACTTATATACCCCGGTTATCACAAAAAATAAAAAATATACTTAAAAATAATAAAATAAACATTAGCTTTAAATATAACAAAACAGTACAAACACTATTTTCTAAAATAAAAGAACAGGATCATATTACTAAACAGAACGATGTTATTTATCAATTACATTGTAACAATTGTGAGGCCACTTATACAGGGCAAACTTTACAGTATATCGGAAAAAGAATTAAACAGCATCAATTAGACATAATAAATAAAAAAACATTACCTATTCCATTACATTGCCGAGATAATAACCATACCTTCAATTTTGATAAGTTTAAAATATTAGATAAAGAGAGTAATTATTACAAAAGATTAATTAAAGAAATGACATATATAAAACATAATAACAATAATATAAACATTCAACAAGACACAGAGAATTTAAATAATTGCTATGATTATATTATCAATTGTATTAAAAACAATACCTGTGCGCATATTTAAATGTCATTTTGATTATAGTGGGGTATTATAGAATAGAGGGGGGGACAGTCAGTCATTGCTTGGCACTATTCGGAATACAGTCAACTGTGGATGTCCATCAAGAATTTTATTTATTTATTTTTTCAAAGTATTTTAACCATTTTAACTTTTGACGCTTATTCATCTGTGATACCACATGTCTCTTACAATGAATTTTATTTATTTTAAATACATTTACAAACTATTATTTACATTAGTAATTTGAGTAAGTTTTTATTTAATTTTTTTTTTTTTGATACACATGTTTATTTATTTGTTAATTTTCATACTAATTTTTGTGAACATTATTGTAATATTAAATATTTTTCTTCTCAATTTTTCCTCAGAGATACTGAAGAAGACAATAAAATTGTCGAAACCGGTCTATTCAAATATATGAATATCTAAGTGTTTTACTTATTGACCTAATATCCCAAGAATTGACTACATAATTTAATTTTATATAAATTGGGTTGTCGTTTTCATTCAATTTAGAACTTTTCTATAACTCAAGAACTTTAGAACACAAGAAGATACTTTTAAACTATAGTAAAACTAAAAAGACTAGTATACGATTTAATTTATTTGGCTTGAAAATGACTAGCATAGTATCTTTTATTTTTCCTTAATTCAATGAGAATCACAAATTTATTTGCTTAATTAAAATTAAAACCATGAACACCAAAAATATTTTAGAATTAATTAATTGAATTAATTTGTACAATTTAATTAAAATTCATTGTTTATAAAGCACACTGTAAAAAATTCAATTAAAAACTAAAAATTCCTAAATAATTTTCTTGAAACAAAGTTAAAGAAACAGAATCCGTGAAGTCATTTTCCGGTTAGAACGGGACAAGGATCTTTGATCTTAACAAAGTTTAGCTCGGCAAACGCAATTACTTGCCGCGGTCGATTCAGTTCATCCACGGTTTTCCGGTCGAGCGTGTACTACAGCGAGGTGATTTAGGAAGCTGAGACCTCTGTCTTATATAAGGGGATAGGTAGTTATTTACTCGTACGCCCCCGCTCCCCACTCACGTCTAATGAATTCCAAATGCAAATTCACACAAACAAACAATTCGATTGCCTTATATCTTATATAACGCTTTGTTTCCTAACCGCTGATTTTGATTGTATTTTATTTTAAATGCGTGACTTGGAATTTAATTTTTTATTTATGCTTTTAAAATAAGTAGTATATTTTTAGGTACAAGAAAGTTTACTTTTGGTTATTTTTAAATAATTTCAACATTATTAATTATTCTACATTAATATTATATTTTTAGGGTTTTGTAAGTAAGACCATAGAAAAACCCTTATAACGTCACTCATGTGTCTGTCTGTCTGTCTGTTGTTGAAAGTTGAAATTTGGTATGCTTATACAACTCTTTGACCCACATATTAGAAAAATACTGAGAGTTTAAAACAACACATCCCCAGGTAAAAATAAACAAATATTTAATTAATGAAAAACTAAATATTTTTACCGACCTCCAACATACATATATAAGGGAGGTATTGTGATCATACCGATTTTGACATTTCGATGGATCTGCACGAATTGAGGTTCCTACATAACGTTTTTACTATTTTTATCATGATGTCTGTGGGTCTGTCTGTCTTTCTGTCTGTCTCTTTGTCTGTCAGTCTGTCTGTCGGTCTGTGTACACGTGTAGAGCAAATTCGGTTAGAAGGATTTTTATGAATCTTCATATTTAAGCTTCTGATATCAATGTACCATTGACATCAAGTCGTCACCACGTCAACGTCCACATTTTCGGACTCCAAATCACCTTGCACAGATTAACTATTTTCACTACAGAAATTAGGAATATCTTCAAAATCAAAAGCCATGTTGTTAATGTATGCACGCTATGAAAATTAACTAACAAACAAGTATAAGAACCCCTAAAATTTAGAAACAATAGGATTATAAATTTGGAAAATATCTTTAATGGTTTTTAAGAAACTTCAATTGAACTAATATTACATCTATACAATTTAAATTTAAAATTTCCTTAATACCTCCTATATTCTTTTTACAGCAGTCATTAATTATGCTATGGAGCCATGCAATGCAGTTGTGCTATGTATCTATTATAAATTAAGCTTAACTTCGAGCTTTACATCCTTTTTATATATTGACCATTGATTGCAATGGCTCTATGTACCGTCTTTCTTATATTATGCTTTAAATTATGTCGATTTAATACTGACTGTAAATCAATGAGCCAGAACACATTTTTTGTAGTTTTTTTTTTTATTTTATTTATTCTTTTTTGGCTGTTTCAAATGGACTTTAACTGTATATAACTGCTTCTAACGGCATATTCATTTTTGTTTTGCTGCAAAATAATTTTTTATACAAAATGTGACTCAGTTTTAAAGTAATCTAATTTAGGTGATAAATTGCTCCTTAATAAAGTTATAAGTCGAGGCATCGTAAATTCTATGGCCAATTCTCATATCTTTACATCAACTTAAATTTTATATCCAATTTTCTATACTTAGATGAGACATGCTATCAAGGCACTAACTTATATTTTACAACCTAACTTAAAGTTTAAATTTAACAGCATTTATATAAACATAAGTTGTTAAAGTAATCCCACTTAAATTGGACCTCAAAAGGTTTACGTAATAGTAAAATGTATTCTTGTCCAGCAGTGTCCAACACAAAGAACCTTTTTAAATCAATTCTAAAAAAAACATTTTATATGTTCGAAAATTCATAAAATTGCAATCCAAACTCGTATTTATGTCCAGACATATAAATGACGTAAAATAATTCAATTTTCAAACATGTTTTTGACATTGGTTAACAGTTGGTTTAAAATATATTTTGATGTCGGCCATGTTACAACGACATAATGATGACAAATATACAACCAAAAATTACTGTATAGAAAGTAGAATAATTAAACATTATCCACAATAGCAGATTTTTAAATATTACAAACAGTAGTGTCTAGAGCAGACTCACATCGAGTCACACGAGATAGCTCTAAATTTTCATGAATTTTGCGAACTGGTTGTTAAACTCATTATTAAAAATTAAATTACATAAAAAAAAATAATAATAATAATAATAATTACAAAAGTCAGATTCCGACTATTTCAAATAATCTGTGTAAAAATATTTACACAAATTACGGGTTCTGCTTAATCGTTCGTAACCGGCTATAAACTGTAGGTGCCTTTTTGTGTGGCACGAAATAAGGACGTAATACTAATCATATTAATAATAATAATAATATTTTATCTTATGCTAGACATTTTACAACGTTTACCTTTGTCAGTACATACATGATAAATATATTAAACAAAAGTTCAAATACATTGAAAAATGAAAATATAATATTCAATTTGAAAATTACAGAAATAATAATAATAGTACTAGACTAGTAATAGGCTGAGTACAATGCCGCGATAGGTATGCAATTCGGGTTGGAAAAATGCGCTGTTTTTCATGTCTACAGAGGGAAAGGTTTAGATAACGGTGAAGATGTTCAATTGGTTGATAAGAGCATTATAAAAAGACTAAGGCAGATATGGAGATCTTGTCTGTCTGGCAAGAACAAGGTTGCTGCCATAAACATGCTTGCTGTCCCATTAATTTCATACACTTTTGGTGTAATGAAATGGAATGTTGATCTTTAGGATCTTAACAGAAGAACCAGAAAGATCATGAACATCAACCGAAGTGTTCACCCGAAATCTTCTGCGCAGCGCATTTACCTTCCTCGTCAAAACGGGGCTCGGGGATTACTCAATCTGGAGTGTTTGCACAATCAACTCGTCTTGGTTACAGCTAACAGTATCCTCAGAAGTCAGGACCCACTATTACAGTTCGTTAGTGAGCACGAATTTAGTGGCAAAGGGGCGTTTCTTTACCAGGCAGCGCGAAGAGCAGCAACGAGATTTAACCTGGCGTACTTGAGTCCTGTCAAGGAAAACACTGGAGTTAAACTCTCTCGGGAGGAGTACAACAGAATTACCAGTTCGATGAAACTAGGCGAGACAAAAGAACACATGAGTAAAAGTATGCACTCTGTGTTCTTCAAACATATTAAAAGTCTAGAGTTGTCCACCGAATTCACGTTCTCGTTTCTTAAGTCTGTTGGTTTGAGATCGGACACAGAAGGTTTGTGTTTGCGTGTCAGGATGGTGTTATAAATACTTTGGCGTACAGAGCCCGCATATTCCAAATAGTGGAGTCCAACTTCTGTAGGTCGTGCCACCACCATCCTGAAACGATTATGCACATTCTGTCTGCTAGTCCATCTCTTACATGTCTCGACGTAATGCTGCTCTCCGCGTGCTCTACTACCATCCTAGACATACCTATGGTATTGACCAAAAATTCCAAGTGCCAAATTGATTGGAATTACACCTTCCCCACCTGGATCTGGCGTAATTTCCGCGTCTGCATATCGCCAGGGTTTGGAATGCAGCCGTGTGTATTTAGCTCCACTGTTCTCTAGTATGACGCGGCTCAAAAGGTTGTCAAAAGCTGAAGTTTGTGGTTAGTGGACTCTTGTCAAGACCTGACAAGCCCAAAATAATAATATTAACAATAATAGAAAAAAAAATGCATTCTTGTTAAGTGTAATTTCTAAGATTATCATTGAAAAATTCATCCGAACAGTAAAAGACATTTCTCAATAAGTTTTTTTTTTTTTTTAACCTGAGCTTAATTAATCTAATTGACAATTTTTGTTTATAGAATCTGGTACGGAGTTAAAGGAAGTGGCTGTCAAAAAATACCATTCTTAGGTTTAGACAATATAAGTCTGGTATTCTGACCAGACTACCAGGCTACCACCAGAGCGAACATTGTAATCATATCTAGAGGAAACTGTTGCAAACTTGTTCGGATTTTCTTTAACGTGTACCAGATAAACATACACGAATAAACTATAAGACAAAATGTTACATTTCCTAAAGAGCTCTCGTTAACGGTACTTGTTAGGAATATTATTTAGAATTCTTACAGCACGTTTTTGAAGTAAAAAGAAATCTGTTGACAGACGAACTTATGCCCCAGTGAATGATTCCGTAAGTTAAACGCGGCTGAAAAGCAGCAAAATAAAACGTATGCATCATATCAAAAGATACAGACGTTTTCAGCCTGATGAACGCAGAGATTACTCTTTTAAGAACTTTTGCCAAATAGTTTATGTGATCATGCTAGCTAAGTTGAGTGTCGATATAAATCCCAAGAAATTTGATTGGTCCCCCAAACTGAATATGAATATTAACATTGCGGTTAAGAAAAAAAAAATATTCCTAAATGTACATAGATTGAAAATATGGTCACGAAACTTGGAAACAGGAGACCAAACCTCGCCTCGAGCCTTCGCGCCAATGATGATGAGTCTAAAAGTCGGCGTGACCAAGTTGGAAGGGTTAAAATGCCCAATTCCACAAAATTTTCTTTGCAGCTAGATCGGTATTGTAGATTGCTCATGATTCTTATACCTCTGAGTTGCAAAGCAAATAGCCTTCTTGTTTGGGTGGAATGACCTCAAATCAATAAGGCGTACGATAGATGTGACTGGATAGAGGCAAAAAAAAACATTTTAAGTTGCTTAAACAAAAAACAGATGTACAAAGTTTATTGGCTACTTTGTTTACATGTTGGTCCCATGATAACTTACTGTCGATTTCCAATCCTAATAAGGTTACCGCAGCTGAATCATTGACCAGCTGTAGGTTTCTTGTTAAGAATATCATATCCTGAGATTTACTGTTATTCAGTGTTAACTCATTAGCCAAAAACCAACTGTTTAAATAAGTCAAAGATGTCTTTGGTCCAAAAGTGACAGTAGTGAACTATTGCTCAGGAGGGCCGTAGTGACGTCGGTAAAGAGGATGGTGTTTGATTTATTATGTACATGGGGTAAATCATTGATATAAATCTGAAATAAAATGGGACTCAGAACAGATCCTTGGGGAACTCCATGATTTATATGAGATATTTATAAGATTTATGCATGTGGGTTCAAATTTATAAAAGTGTAATTTTTTTATTAAAATATCATGGTTAACTCAGTCAAATGCCTTACTAAGGTCTAGGGAGCTACCAGAGCATACAGTCCTTTCTCAAAGCAATTTGTGACATAGTCCATAAATCCCAAGATTGCGTAAGAAGTTGATTTATCAGATTATCAGATCTAAATTCATATTGTTTATCAGAGAGTAAGTTGTATTTTTTTAGATGAGAAGTTAATTTATTTTTTAAAACTTTTTCAAAGATATTAGAGATGCATGAGAGGAGGGAAATGGGATGTCGTTTAGGCTACCTTTTTTGTGCACTGGTAATATCCGTGCTATTTTAAGTGTATCAGGAAATATACAGGTCTATTTAAAAAATCCAAGTTGTCTTTAATATCCTGTACTTTCGATTTGTTCCGGAAAATTTCAATAGACTGTGGATAGACTTTGGTGACCCCCAACTTGCTGACACATCGAGCATTCGGGAAAAAACAAATGGGTGGACAAGTGGTCTGATACACCCTGTACGTTATTTATTATTAAATGTATATATTTATTTTACAAATATATTTTATTTCTAATGTCGTTTGAAGACCTCTTTAAAGTTAATGAGCTTATTTTTTCATAAAGCTCACTATTAGTATGATATGTAGATTCATAAAATTTTTAAGGTTTATGTTTTCAATGATAATTGTTTTACCTTTGAAGTTAAAAGAAGATAATTTTCAGAAAAACATATTTTTTAAAAGAAATAATATTTTTCTCAGAATACTGATGCTTTTCAAGCCGACAACGTTAAATTACATCGAAAAGTATAATTTTATATGTTGAAAACATTTTCATAACGAAAAGACTCTTTTTCATCGAAAAAAATAACAAAACGTCCCTTAACACAGCATTTCCAAATCTTTTCAGATAATGGGCCGATGTTATTGTTATATTTTTTCGCGGCACACCACATATAACAAAATATTCTTTACAAATAATAATAATAATGATTTGATTCAAAAATTCGTAGAATACATAAAAGCAAAAAAGCTTAAAATAAAATCATCTATACTAATAAATAAATGCGTTCGTTTGTGTGTATGTATTTACGCATGTATGTACGTTCCCTCATAACGAAATAACGACTGCACAGATTTAAAATACACCAACGTGTTCATAGCATTTTCTATGGTAAATTTCTATGGTCTATTTTTATGATTTTTAGGATCAATGATCCGGTTCCGCAAACTGAGCCGTAATTCCCATCATTTGTAGTGTGGATAACATGAGCAGTTGAATTATCGTTTATGGTAAAATAGCCATTTTTATGACTCTGAGGATCCCTGTTTTTTTTTTTTTTTAAATAATTAAAATCAAGCAAAATATTTAAAACAATCTATAATATAATATCCCAACCTGTGCCCCTGGCTGTCTGGGTGCGTGGAAATCTAAAACAATTGAAGCGAGGTTCTTATTATATAGTAGTATTAATTTATGTATTGGACAGTAGTGTGCTGTGAATTTTAGTTTTCAGTGTTGACAATAAATTAGTAAAAATGACAGTTGTGTTTATCATTAAAAAAATACTTCAAATCGGTTTTTTTACGAAACAAAACACAGAAAAACGTTATCCTTCCGTGATATTCGACATTTTTGATTAAAATTATTATTAGCAGAAAAATAATTATTTTAAAAAATATATGGTTTTGATGAAAGTAAGTAAGAAAAATGTGACTTTTTTTATTATTATTATTTTTTCAATGCTTTATTATTTTTTTATTTCTACGCAGTGCCGGCTGTGGGTTTTGCGGGGCCTCGGGAAAATAATGCATTTAGTGTCAAAAACTTGCCCTAGCTACTAATAATTTTTAGAAATATCCCCATTTAAGCGCGGGGCCTCGGGAAAAATCTCCGACCTCTGAGCCAGCCCTGTTTCTACGATTTCTAGGACAAGATTTACAATATCCCACTGCAAACTCTATACAGATGTCAGCACATAACGACTACACTAAAGAATTATCAGTGGCTTTAAAACAATGGTTTCTGTTTATTTATGACATTAAAATATCATTTACTTATTAGTTTAGGTTAGATTCACCTTAAAAGCACTATCTTAGGTTATGGTTGATAACTGTTTATTTTTATTTTTTTATAAACCACCTAAAAATAAATTGTGTTTTAAAAGTTCTGCACAGTCCCACCTGTTTAGAATCTCTGTATATTGAACAAATGACGTGTGTGTGTGTGACGCATGCGCAGTGTTCAGTGGGATATTATAAATCTACCCCCAAATGTGAACGCAATATATTAAAGCGGGCAAACAATTAAATTTTACTGTGCCATAGTTTCTCACGATTTATTTCAAACTGATTTGAGATATAGTGTAAGTACGCTTTATTCCGTGTGTGTATTTTTTCATGTGTGCTTTTTTCCGTGTGCGTATTAATCCGTGTGCGTTTTTTCCGTGTGCATATTTTTATATTATATAAGAAAATGGAAAATTAATTTTAATAAATATATTTTAAATTTAACGTTTCAAATCATTTTTAGTTTTAACATTATAAATATAATGCACCGAGTGAAAATGAATCGTTTTCCTATCTTAAAATGTTAATGAATAAATAATTCGGAATAATACTCATTATTTGTCCAGTTTTTAATAATGTGCGAAGAGTTGATTCAATTTGAATTAGATGAAGTTAGGCGTATGGCTAGAGAAAGAAGTATGAGGTATCGAGCAAGTTCCACATTAAGGTAATGATTTGTTTGCCAACACAGTTGGCAACCGGTCCACTAGTATGGTAATAATGATCTAAAAACTTAAATGCTTAAAAATCTGAAAAATGTTGTAAAATAGTCAAATATGCCAATAAACCCAAAACATTGTGCGGAATTTTATGATCTTTTGTTGTTAATTCATTGAAACCGAATGGGAAAAGTATCAAAGATTCGTATGATTTACAAAAATCAGGTAACACGGAAGAAGAATGAATATCCATTTGTAGAATACCGTGTCTTCACAGATCAGCATGTTTTACAGCCGGCAACAAAAATTATTTTTTGTTGAATTTGGGAAAATTAATGTACAAATTCAAGGCCGAAAGGCATGAATAAACGATCATCTACCTATGTATCTATCTACAGCCGGCAACATTGCAAGAATGGAAAGGGTAGTGTTATTGGAAGTACTTATTACAGAGTATGAAAAAGAACTATTCCATTTGCTCTGTACTACATACCAATATTTGAACGGACTATAGTTACCCGCTACTCTTTGAATGCCATCAATCCACCTATTTGGTGATCATTCTGAAAACTTGCGATGTAACCCAGTTCCATGTCGGTTTTATCATTTTATCTACTACGTCGAAGATAGGTGATAGAGAAAGAAATAACTTTAAAATTAAATAAATAAATTCACTAATCACACGTTAAAACTTTTCGGCTTTATATCAATATTCGCATATTAAATAATTTTATCTATATTGCATTTTCTGTAAGGGTTTAATGTGTATTCATTCATAGTCTAGTTGAAATTATATTTCAAGAAAAAATAGAATAAATATTTGGATATTAAACATCCGTTATGTTTTTGCTTTAACAGTTATGTTGAGCGTTACGTAATTTTAATAATGGCTGAATTATATATTAAATGTACATATCAAATATTCAATCATATGGTAATTTTACATAATAGTAAACATGGGATTATTGACCATATATTTTTTGTGCGTAAATTGAATTTTGATTTATGTTACATTTTGCATTTTGAACAAATAGCTGAATAACCCAATACTACCATCAATTGCAAATTATGCTTGGCTAAACATCAACATCTAAAAAAATAAGGATATAAGGATCAATACCATTTGTGACCAACTAATTTTATTAAGGCCAACAGGGATCAGTAGAACGGAAGTGTAGCTACTTATGTAGCATATTAAGCGAAAGTGGAGGAACAGGTACTGACATAAATTCTAGGAATCTGAAGGCAAGATAAGCTTTCAGCTCCTTCGATAATCTCTTGCGTTCGACTATAATATCTAGGAAAACAAAATTGCGCATTTTAAATACTAATATTAAACCTTTTCCCTCATATGCTTGTTACTCCAGGAAATTGTTGTTGAAAACAGTAATTTTGAAGAAAGTTTTTCGGGAGTTTTGGATATTGTTACAATTAATAGGTCTTGAGGTGGAGATTTCGAGGTCACATTTTGCGCCTAAAACGATAATTTTTAATATTTCTTTGCTGCTAGATATAATGTATTTTTTTTTACTGTTCTCTGTCTTTCATTATCTATCATAGTGCTTTCTTTATGCGCACCATAAACTCTTTTCACGAGATATTTGCCAAAGTATATATTTCTTTACATTTTCTTGATATTTTTAGTGACAATAAGAGTAGACATTTTGGAGTTTTATAAAAATTCTATGGTCACTGTAATTCGTCAATAATAGCGTATTAAGTCTTAGAATGGGAACTGATACTTATTTCTTTTACTGTTCGTGTATCTGTCACTATTTATCATAGCGCTCTCTCTTTGCGCAACATTAAGACCACTCTGTCACGAGATATTTGTCAAACAATAAAATAATACCAAATATTTAGTTTAAATACCAAAATACTTATTTTTCAAAAAACTTAAGCGTAAGCGAACTGATAAAAAAATCTATAGGCTACTGTCTAACAACATACAGTAGGAGGCCAAATTATTAGGGACAGTACAAATTTTCTGTAATTTTCAAGTGTAAATTAATTAAATGTGCAAATAAGTGGCATTGGATCTCTGTAGTTATTTTTATTCATTAAAGTGCTTTATTTAGAATATAAAACGACATAATTACTTATTCATAACTATTTATTTTTTTATAAAAAGTGTTAATTTAACAAATTAAGTAAAATCTTAATATTTTGTAATGCCACCGTTGGCTACGATTATGGCTTCCAGGCGTCATGGCATGCTTTCTATGCAGACTTTTGCGTTGTGTCGAAGATTGGTGTTGTGATGCCTCCCTCTGATAAGGGTTTCTATCAATTGCCGCTTGGTGGTGATGATTTCTTTGGCGATCTCCCGTTTCGTGAACTCCCATAGGTTTTCTATGTGGTTCATATCAGGCGAATTCCCCGGCCAAGGCAAAACGCACACATTTTTATCAGCCAGGAATGCAGTAACACTCCTGGTTTTGTGGCACGGTGCCGAGTCGAGCATGAACAGGTACTCTTCATCACCAGGGAATCATTGTTGGACCTGGGGCAAGAGCCGGTTTTCAAGTACTCGCTTGTATCGGTCCTCCCTCATGGTCCCTTCCACGATGTAGATGTGTCCCATACCCTTGGCTGAGATCACAGATCACACTATTACGCTAACGGGGAGTTTAACCCTTTCCACAAGGCAGTCCTGGTGGAACTTCTCTCCTGGGCGTCGTGGAACGAATAAGCTTTTGTGCACCAAATTTTGGAATGTTGACTCGTCTGAGAAGCAGACCTGTTTTGACGGATAAGGCTGACTGACAGTGTTGCCACTTTTTAAAATAATAATGATAGCAGCTACGAAAATATAGAAGAACAATTATTTAAAAACAATGTATGTATTTGCTCACAAAATTTATTTTAACTTGAAAATTACAAAAAAAGTGTACTGTCCATAATAATTTGGCCACATACTGTACATACACTACATATATCACGTAGAGGCCGCTAGATGGTAGATAAAATCAAGAAGCTGTTCCCAGGTACATTATGCTCAAGGTACAACAGTCTCTCCTATCATAAATTGAAAAGACAAGTTCCGATACAAAGAAGTAATTTTGAAGAGTACAAAACCCACAACTGGCTGTGAAGCAAATAATAATGATAATGATAATGATATGTCATTTTACTAATAATAATAATAGGTTCTTATTGCCTAACACAAAGACACAGAATTTTAGATTTCTGACCCCAATATATCTGAATTTTTGTTGAAAGTTGTGTTTCAACTGGTAATTTTGATTTCCACAAAACTATTTATCATTTTTAAAGCCTTTTTAAATATGTTTACTCTTTTCTCTACACTTTACTATTTCAGTTTAGGTTTGAATTTTGATGAGTAAATTCAAAACAAAATATTTATCTTTCCAATTAAAATCGTTTTTAAATAAATTATTGTTTAATTTTTCCAATATTTGCTTTTACGAGTAATGAAATTTCGTTTGCAATTTTATTATTAGCAAACATATGTTAAAATAAATTGATTTAAAATTATTTTCCTAGAAATTGACTGTTCATGTTTATATTTGCGAGTTTGTTAAAATATTGTAGCTTTCTATTTTACTTTTAATATTGCACTAGGTTATAAATGATAACAATATTATTCACCGTTCATTTTAAAATTTTGCATAATTTACTGTGTGCAACAGCTGTTTAAATTCAACACCTATATATTGAAGTATCATGTTTCGCGTGTAAGTGCTGGAGAATATTATACATATCAGTTTCATGCTCCGCAAAATAATGTTTTACTGCTTCGTGTAATAGTAGAAATTAATTAGTAGACTCTAGATTATTTTTACCTTTTATTTTTGATATGGTTGAAAGCTTGATTATTTTCTTTTCTTTTATATTGAGCTCTGGTCTTTTCAGGATATCTCATCTAAGTCCATTCTATGCGACCTTTATCCAATTCCTCATTTTCAACATCTTCCAATAATTTTCTACCCAATATCTAGTTTTAGGGTTACTCATTCACCTTTTGGAACCAAGAAGCCCTTATATTAAGGATTGGCAACATTTTTTACGACGCGGGCCGCATTTAGTAGCATTTATTTTTTATTTTTTACATCGGTGACCGTATTCAGTAACAATATTTTTTGGTAGACCATACTTATTTTTGTAATTTCTTTTTTTTTACGAACTTAAGTTCTTATTTACGCCGGTTGACACAAATTTTCGTCGACATAAATGGGCCATTCGTCCCACCGGCAGTTGGTTGGTTTTATGATAGTTTGCACACAAGTGGCTAGCACCCACGAGTCCGTGCAAAGCTGTTAAAGTAGCAAGAAACGAAAGCATTTTAAATGAAATTGTACGAGGTTTGCCTCTTATATTTCGGGATTGCGCTAAAATAGTGCTGCCATCCGGCAACTGACACTTCTATTGTAAAGTTTGACATTTTTAATGGTATACATACTCAGAACGTTTTGACGTACGAGCGCTTTTTGTGTTATTTATAGTAACTTGAAAAAAATCATCTCGGATAAAAATGGAATTAATTCGTGAACATTTTCGAGCGATTATTTTTTACAACTTTCGAAGATGATTAACCCAACAAAAGTGCATCGATGAACTTAATTCGACTTTTGGAGATGAAGCACCATCATTGACTACTGTTTATCGATGGTTTGCCGACTTCAATCGTAACCGTAGTTTGCTTAAGGTCGTCCAAAATCGGTTGTTCCGGAAAACATTAATGATGTACGTGAACAGAGGCTGCAAGATCGTCATGTGACTTATTGTGAGATTACGGTATCCTTGGGAATTAGTGGGACCAGCATACATTCACTAATGCATGAAAAAGGCCGTCAAAAAGATTTGTTCGCGTTGGATCCCACATAATTTGGCATGACAATGCAAGCTCTCACAAATCGGCTCAAATAAGTGACTTTATGAGCACTCAAAATCGATCTGATGGGTTTGATGCCGTATAGTCCTGATATGGCACCCAATGACTTCATTTTATTGCCGCATATCAAGAATGAATTGCGAGAGCAACGTTTCTTGACACTTGAAGAAGCGGTTGATGAGTTTAAAATGCATGTTTTGAAGGTGTCTCAATAGGAGTGGAAAAAGTGCTTCCAAATTTGGTTCAAACGCATACAAAAGTGTATTCATGGAAAATATTTTGAAAAACCATAAAAGTCACTTTTGTTGATAAATAATTGTTTTTGATCTAAAATCCTGAAATATAAAAGGCAACCCACGAACATATTGCTTTAGAATGAAAATTAATTTAAAAGATGAAACTATCAAGTACTGTAACAAAATATTTTCAGTTTCTCTTGCAAAACTATCTTAAACAGTAAAACATCTGAACTACGAGCATCTGCAAGTTCGTCTTTCCTATTGGGGAGGCTTTCAACACCCATAACGACATGGTTTATGTTACAAGTTCATGAGAAACTTGCGATAACACGGGGGCACCAACGATCCAGAGGGGTTAGTACCTTGCTTCAGTTATGATTTGATGGATCGGGAATTATGACAGTACCAATAATCTTTATTTTCCGAGAAAAGGGTTAAATGTCGGCCAAAGTCTATTAGAAAACCATGTTGAAATCGACAGTTAAAGAACAATCCCTCTTCACTGGTCACCACTGAAGCTTCCAGCAAGATTTCCGGTGTCAACCCGTAATGTGAAGGTTGTGCAGCAGTGGCTTGAAAGCAATGTACCGGACTTTATTTATTCTTCTAATTTGCTGCCTAGCAGTTCTGACCTCAATCTCTGCGACTACAAATATTGGTCCGTGTTTCAGGACGTGGCTTGCAAGAAGAGGCACCCTAAATCACTAGTCTGAAGCGCTCTGATGAAGGCAGCGGACAGCTTTTTAAGTAGAAATCCGTAATTCTCTTAACGTGTGGCCGCAGAGACTTAAACACTGTGTAATGGCCAGGAGTGATCATTATTAAAACCGAATGGTGTTTCTTGTTAAAGATGCATCTATGTATTATGATCTTACTTATTTACTTAGTCCTGAAGCTTTTCTACCTTGCGGTGTAAGGCTATAGTCGAGATACTTATTTTCTGGTATTGTTCTCCATACTTCTTTCCATCGTGTTCTGTCCTTTCTATATTTTCTTATCTCCTCCCACTTTACGCCTTTTTCGTTTCAGCTTCTTGGTGCCAGGTTTTTCTCGGTCTTCCTGGTCTAACTTTCTTCACTGTTCTTGCTTCAAAAACTCTTTTTACTATTTTGTCTTCACTCATTCTGTGTATATGTCCCAGCCATCTTAGCAGTCCTTCTTCTATTATAGTCTCTACTGGTTTTGTGCCTAGTTTTTCTCTAAATACTTCATTTCTTATGATGTCCAATTTTGTTTTACCTTCGATTTTCCTTAAAAAACTCATTTTGGAGCTTCTTATTTTAGACCTGTGCTTCTCTGTAGTGGTGCAGAATTCTGAGGCGTATGTCAAAATTGGTACTGTCACTTTTTTGAAGATCTCTACCTTGATGTTAGTTGGTATTTCTTTTTTAGTTAAGAACGATGCTTTGATGCTGTTGAACATTCTTCCTGCTGCGCCTACTCTTTCCATAATTTCTTCATCCATCTTCCATCTTCCGCAAAAACTGTGCTTAGGTATTTGAATTTTCCTACCCGTTCTATTATTTCAAGTTCTGGTAATATGATATAAAAGATTATTATATTAAATTAAAATATCTTTAAACATCTTGTAAAATTTCTCTGTAATCTTCGTAACGGTATTTATTGCAAGACTAAATACATTTCACAGACAATATTAAATATGAAAATATTCTTAAACAATATTAATATTTTCACAATCTTCATAATAATTTTAAAATAATAATAATAGTTTTGTTTGGCAAATTTAATGTTATTCGAAATTAACGGAATTTGCTAGAGAACGGACATATTCTCTAGTAACTTGCTAGACCAGGAGTGAGTTTATAGGTTCTCTAACCCCCCTTAATGGTCTTCTACTTTAATTAAAATTAACCCCAGTTCAAAAGAACTTATTACTATAATATCTAGATGATTCATAGATATAAAAATAGGGGAATTTCTTGTATTCGTGAATATAATTGCGTCAATTTAGTATTATTAAACATATCAAACATATTATTATATACAATTTTCTGTAGTTACAAAAATTTACTCATAAAAATATAAATTAACCAAAACAATGTTATGCCTTTGTAATTAGTATCACTGTTTAACTTTTCATAAAATAAAAATGAATAAATATCATCTTACAGTTTTAATAGAAATATGCGCATAATTATTTTTACGAGAAGGAATCGCTCATATCAAATGTCTAAAACAAAATTTAATATGGATGCTGCTAATGTTTAAAAAATAAAAATTGTGGTACAGAAGAGTTTATGCTGAAAATGTTCTTGAAAATTGAAATACCAGTAGTTTTATTGTGGTTAATTGTTAAACGTCAAGTAAAAATTTACATAAACGCTTAAATAAACAACTTCAAATAAATAAGTTAATAAACTTATATGCTAAACAACATGGGGCTTTGACCACCGCCTTTATCCAATACAGATTCTGATTTTCAATGAGCATGAGCCACCCAGTACAAAGTTACGTCAAATAGTATATTTTGTGTGTCTCCATTGAGCCTACATTTTTACTTTTTTCAAATTTGTAAAACAATTTGTCTTAAAGAACAACTAAAATGCAACTTATTGAAACACATTTACAATTTGCTAATTATTTTGTTAATTACAACTAGTTTTAAAAGCGGAGCCCTATAATGTTCCCAGACGGAGACATTGACTAGGTTCCTGCTCTGAGGAGCACGTTCGCGACGATTGTAAGGCTGCGGTTACAGTAGAAGCGTGTGCGCGCGAACTGTAAGTCGCGCGTACTCGCCCGCATTCGGTCGACTGATTCAACGTGTAGAAATACACATGTGTGGTTACTGTAGAATCTTATCAATCGCGCGAAACTACGCTCGTACTCGACCGCATTCGGGCGACTGATTCAAGCGTGTAGAAGTAAACATGTATGTATTATAAATCACGCGAATAGCTGAATTCAAACTTGTTTGTTATTTTCACGCGAGTATGCGTTCTACGTACAGTTCTAATCTCCGTACAGTCCACTTGTTTTACTTGCTCTGTGGTACAGTCTGTGTATACAAAACGAATATTGAGAAATTAATATTTTTAGTTACTATAACCGTGATCAATCACGTAAATTATGGGATGAAGTGGCGACTGAATTAAAAGTTAGCGATAAGGAGAAATATTTATTTTTTACATATTCTAAACATAATAAAAAACGAAACAACATACGAATGGTTTACACCAGTGGTTCTCAACCAGTGGTACGCGTATCACTAGTGGTACCTGAAAGAAGACTTGGTGGTACGTGAATAACAGTGACGTATTTTTTTAATTAACGCAATGATGAAAAAATATATATAAAATTACTCTTATCAAAGGTGAATTGTGTCACAAAATTAACCTGCTTTATTATGCAAACATTCTTGATATTTTCTATATTAATAGGAAATTGGAACATTATAGGCTATTCCAAACGTTTAGGCGGAACTAGATTTTGCAATCTAGTTACTTTGATCGTTTGAATTGTGTTTTTTGACCGTTATGTTGAAGGTATATTGTAATTCATACTTACAATAAACATTTTTCGATTAAGGTTAATATCATTTTTAAATGTCATTTTCTTTATATTTTGATTTTTTTGTGTCATTCTTGTCAACAAATATCCCATTTATTTATTTTTTTTGTCATTAATATAACTGCTAGAACTAAACACCTCCTTTCTAATCGCTCGAATACGCCGTATTATGCCCGAACTGTACTTCGGGTGAACACGCTTCCATGGTAACTGCAGCCTAAAGGCGCATCCCCACTATGCCGCAGTTTGCCAGTTGGCAATGCCAGCTGGCAAAGCCAACTGGCAAAGCCAGTGGCTGTATAAACGTCCACATCTGTGTTGGCATTTAGTTTAGTCACACAATGTTCACCGTGGAAGATTTACTAATTGCTTCAGCTGCTGTTATCATACTTGACAGTAAAGAAAAAATACGCAAACGGCGCAAACGACTGTTTTGGGTACGTCCAAGTCTTCGAAGTAGATCACGCACCGGACTTATTACCTTCTCTCTCTTTTTTTATTTCGCGTGAAAAATGACACACTAAGTTTTTGATTTTTCTATCAATTTCTTCTTTTTGTACTCCAAAACTAACCGAAATTTCCAATAGAGCGTCACATCTCTTATTCCTGTCTTTATAGTCCTTTAAACGAAAGTCCCACAAAACAGGACGATCCCGGTATAAATCGATCAAATTAAACACTTTTTCGTTTGTCCACTCCATCTATAAACAACGTTGCTCATATGCGTCTGAATCACAACCTGAAATTAAGCCTAAAGCCGCGTGATGCCAGTTGGCACGTCCCCACTCACCGTTCTTATCGGCTTTCTTTGAAAGAGACCGACACTCGAGCGATTCTCGTTGGCATGCCGCTGGCACGATGGCATGTGCCAACGGTCACGTCTACATTTCTGCTGGCATTGCCAACTGGCATTGCCAACTGGCCTTGCCAACTGGCAAACTGCGGCATAGTGTGGACGCCGCTTAAGGCAGGACTCACTAAAAACGCGAAATAAAGCGAATGGACTTTATTGGGCGCAATCTCAAGTGATTGTAGAATGCTGGAGATGGGATTGGATATATACAGATTGATGGACTTACCTAGTGGTTGAAACGTCAAGTAGCAGTAGCATACACCAGGTCTATAATTGAGAGTTTGGACACACAGCCAGAGTCGCTTTCACAGGTCCACACCGTATATTCGCTAAATTCACACACGAATGTGAATGCATACGTAAAATGCTTAAATGCTAAAAAGTAATTAGTGACAAAACAATAAACTACCTATTGAAACAATTGCATGCACGTGTTTCCATTATTTACCAATAAATAAGTCATTTTGCAGGCCACATAACGTGTTTTATAAAAAAATTTTTATGGAAGGATATGCAAGTTTACACCATTTAATAGAGAGAAAAAAGTTCTATAATATGTAAAATAATATGTAGAGTGTAATTTGAAGAAAAGTTATTTACTGTCATACCTTTTGCAAAACAAATGCAGAAACATTTTGATATGGTTATCGTCTGACACCCATTCCTCTAAATAAGTTTTAGTTGAACATTATTATTAAGGAAATAATCGAGGACAACATAAGTGTGGCCCCACTTGTATATTCAAATATTAGGTTTGTGAATTATTTCGGTACGATGTAATTTTCTAACCTCTAATGTCTGCAACCGGTTTTATGTTTTAGTGTTGATATATGGCAATAATATTCAGTTGATAAACGTTTGGGTTTGTAACAATAACATCGTGTTTATCTGATTCGAATATGTCGAAATTCGAAACAAAAAACATCATTTCCGGGAAGTTCTCATTTTCTGTTTTCATTTGAAGCAATCAGCCGCTGAAGCTCATCGAAAACTCGTAGAAGCTTCTGGTGAAAGTGCTCCCACTGATAAATCATGCAGAGAATGGTTTCGACGTTCAAAAATGATGAATTCAGTGTCTATGACAAACCTCGTTCAGGTCAGCCGAAGAAATTCGTGGTCGAGGAATTGCGTGCGTTATTCGATGAAGAACCTTGTCAATCGTAACATGAGCTCGCGCAGTTGTTGAATGTTGATCGATCAACAATTTCTTTGCGTTTGGCAGCCATGGGAAAGATTTACAGAGAAGGAAGATGGGTGCAGTACGAACTGAAAGAAAGAGACATCGAGAAGCGCAAAACCATGTCTGAAATCTTGCTTGCCAGGCTAAAAAGAAAATGTTTTTTGCATCGTATTGTGACTGGAGATGAAAATTTGATATATTTCGATAATTATAAACAAAGTAAATCCATTTACGACCCAGAAAAACCATCCGCATCGAGACTAAAGCGGAATATTCACGGCAAAAAAGTAATGCTCTGTATATAGTGGGAACAGAAGGGGAGCCAAACCGAACTTTACCAACAATATTTGCTCCGTTTAAGCAACGCATTGAAGAATAAGCGACCGGAATATTAAATGAGATACGACAAAGTGATCCTCCAGCATGATAACGCTAGACCACATGTTGGAAAGATTGTGAACGCCACCTTGGAAGCACTTGGCTGGGACATTTTATCTCACACGCCGTATTCACCAGACAATGCTCCATCAGATTATCACTTGTTCAGATCGATGGCACACGGGCTTTCGGGTCAGCACTTGAACAATTATGAAGAAATAGAGAAATGGCTCAATGAATGGATCGCTTCGAAGGACGAGTCGTTTTTCCGTCATGAAATACAACAACTGCCAGACAGATGGGAAAAAATAATAGCAAGCGACGGCAAATACTTTGTAAAAATCTTTTTCTGGGAGAAAAAAACGGACCAAATTAATTCACACACTAATATAATAAATTAGATAAAAACTACGGATGTACGTTGGGTATGAGAAGTTCATAGGCGTCATTGAATTTTCCATAGAACTGTGTGAAATAGATATAGTATTTTTATCTGTTCTCGGTCGATCAATCGACATGTAAAGTCTTGTGAACTATACAAATGTTTGTCTAGGTACGTTTGCTAACTGTCTCGTCTAGGTAACGCGTACATCATAAAACCAGCCTTTTTATTTTACAACAACGCACATTTGGCCACTCATAATGTCTTTCTTAGTGTGCTTAGAAACTGTGGAAGTAGGAAAAGTTTTGAATTTAAATTCTGAGATGTTTAATTAAATTTACCTGATTTCTGTTTTTGTATTTAAACTAAGTTTCACTTTAATATAAAGTTTTAAAATGAGTAATTTAATTTTGAGCTTTGTTTCTTAGAGTCAAGAAAAATATTCCATTGGACTTTATTAGTTACATCAGTGAACTTAAAGTTTTTTTTTTTTTTTTCTCAGGTACTAGTTAATAAATTAAATGATGTAACGAAATATTGATTTCTCTTTTCATCTATTTTCTTGGAATCTGTCATTCTGGTTTCATTTCGGCCTCACAACTTCTTTATCACCATCTGTTAAGTGCCTATTATTTAAATGGATTTTATAAAACAATACCGGCTAGATCCTCTGGCAACTGATCTTACACTTTTTGCCTTGACACTCAGGGCATATTTTACTAATGGCAAAACGGGATAACTGTCCAGGGCGCGTCATACGAGGGCTACGTTGTAAGTTTTTACAAAAACTAAGAAAAAAATGACCAATGTAATTTATCTATTAATGTATTACTACAATACTGTATTACATGTATATATGCACAATATATAAGGTACTAATGGCCTTGCAGTCGATGTACCTAAAATGCTAAATAAAAAAAAAAAAAAAAAGAAAAAAATGATTATTTTTTTGAACATACTGTTTTATTGCTTTTCAAAATATTCGCCATTCAATTGTTTGGCGTGCTGTGTGGAAGCTTGCATTGTTATGATGAAGAATGATGCTACTTTTTGGTTGTTTTTATTGATTATGTGAACTTGTGGCAAACAAATTGTTGTATACCATTCAGCATTAACTCTTCTTCAATCCTCTAAAGGAATGGTTGGGACATGTCCAGTACAACCGAAGAAACTTTTGTGGGTTTTGGTTCATCTTGGAAAACACAAACAGTGGATTGTTGCTTAGTTTCCGGTTCATATGAATAAATTGCCTTACGCCAATCAACACGGGCCTTTTTTTGAGCTTGGGTCAAATCATGCTGAATCACACAACTAAACAGCTAAATGTTCATGGAAAATCGAATGTATTATAGTCTGCGATATGCCAAAGGATACCTTTAGCTCACGGTAAGTCACATGCCGATCTTCTTCAATCATTTTGCGCACAGCATCGATGTATTTTTGAATCACAACCGATTTTGGTCCACGTTCACGAGATTCATCACTGACGGACGCACGACCACGACGAAATTTTGAAAACCAATTGTAAACAGTCTTTTCTGATGGTGCTTCATTACCAAAAATTGAACGAAGCGAATCTATGCATTGTTGTTGAGTTAGGCCTTTAGTAAAATCGTAAAAAATCATCCAACGAAAACCTTCACCGGTAATATCAATTTTTTCACAAACTTTTTTTTTTTCTAAACTCACACTGTAAACAAACTACTCGGTCAATTTATAAACTACAACTGATTTCACAATAAAAAATGTAAAATTTTACGAATATAGTAATGACACATTACAATATTGCCATCTAGTGGTCGTTTGTAAAAACAAAAGATAACCCACGTATATAGATAATAAAAGAGAAAACACATATCGAAAACCATTTTATAAAGGTCAATTTGTTAAACTGCATTCTAAGGTAAAATGAGGGACGGGATAATGGAATTAAATAAATAATAAAACTTGTTCTATTTTACATTTGAATGAATTTTGTTGTTAGATTCAGTTGTCATCATCCCTCAAACAGTACATATAAATACAAAGTAAACAAATAGCAGCACGCAAATTATACGGAAGAGAAACAACCCTAACAATCCTGAACAGGGTGGATACTGTCATGTCCAGACCCGTAATTATAATACCCCAATACATATGGTCGTGGAATTAAAATACGCATGAATCGTAATAACCCAACTTAATCTTCTGATACTTTATGACTCATCCCCTTACTGTGAGTATTACCAGAATGGATTCACTGTATGAGCTTTGCTTTACACTAAATCCCATTGATTCAAATGAAAAGCATTCGAACTATTTTCATTCTAATTAACGTCCTTTCATCTAGTGTTTCATATTATCCATTCTACTCTAAAGTAGAATTTTATTTGAAAAATTACCCGTAATTATTATTTGTTATCAAGTCTTTAAACGATAAATCATTTGGTGTTATAGATGTTAATTTATAGTCATTTACAGTCGCAAACATTTTTAATAGATTTTTATTGTACTATATTTAGAAACTCCTTTAATCGTACTGTTGGTAAAATAACTTTAATTTATCTGTCAATAAATGTACTAATTACTTGAATATTAAATTATTTGTAAAAAAAATCAGGTCATATTGAATAGTACATGCTTAATAATTCAATACGTGGTGAATAAAATATTTTGTTAGAGTTTGACCAAAAACTATCCGCGTCATAAAACTTTATTAATGATAGAGAAGGTAAGTTCTCTGTTTGGTCTTCAAACAGAGGTCCAGTGGTCTTCAAACTATGTTCCGCGGCACTTCTCTAGTCAAAATAAAAAATCGTATCGGAAATAACACATAAACCACGCATAAATCACTTGAATACAATATTTTTGCCACGGTAAAAAAAAAAAAACAAAAAACTTTCATAGGAGAGTATATGGCGTTTCATGCATCGAATTGCCAAGAAGGTGAGGCATATACAATATCTGAAAAGCTGATAAAGTCGTGTATTAAAGATGTAATATCTTGCAAATTTGGTAAGAAATACCTTAATGAAATTGATAGTTTGCCACTTTCTGATACCTCTGTTGCGCGATGAATTGAGACAATGGCACATTTTTGTGAAAAAGGATTAATATTTCGTTTAAAATCTTCACCTCATCATTTTACCATGCAGTTCGATGAATCCACGGATGTTGCTGGTTTGGCTATTTTTTTAGTCTTGGTTCGATATGTTTCGAATTCTTTTGTCCAAGAAGATATGCTGGTATGCAAATCTCTTCCAGTTCTTGGGCTCTAACAGAGGAGCAATATCATGAATACTTACAAGTGCTCCACATATTAAACATTCTCATTGCTGTCTTCATCGCTACGCGCTTGGGGTAAAACGAATACCGAATGCATTAAAGGTATAAGTTTTAAATGATGTTTTGAAACTGACAAATTTTATAAAATTCAGAGAAATAAATTCGAAATTATTTGCTATATTATGCGAAGAATTATCCAGAAACCATAGAACCCTGCTTTTACATTCAGAAATCAGATGGTTATCGAAAGAAAAAATCTTGAACCGATTTTTTGAGTTAAAAGATGAAGTCAGAATTTTTTTAAAAGAAGTAATGACTATACTCCAAAATTATGTGATGAAATATGGTTGAAATGTTTGTCCTATTTAGCAGACATGTTTGCCATTCTAAATGAAGTAAACATATCCCTTCAAGGAGTGAATGTACATATTATAAAAATTAAAGAAAAAATTAATGCATTGGTTTTAAAATTTAACATGTGGTCATTATATGTCAAAGCGAATAACATGCAATGCTTTGCAAAACTAAACAGTTTTCTAATGGAAAATGAATAAAATTTGGACGATAGTGTTAATTATATAATTGAGCATCTTTTTAAACTGCAGAAAACTATAAGAGAATATTTCCCAGAAGAGGAAACTAAGAATGACTGAATAAAAAATACGTTCAAGTAGTATGATAAATCAGAAGGCTTGCCAATGAAGGAGAGGGTACAACTTATCGACATATCAACAGATTCGTCGTTAAAATCTAAATTTAGGCCAGAGCAGCTCTTAAATTTTTGGTTGCAGAATCATACAGAAAACCCTGAAGTTTCTCACACAGCTATAAACATTTCAATACCATTTGGAACAACTTATTTAAGCGAAAAATCTTTCTCAACGTATGTGGCAACAAAAACGAAATATAGAAACAAATTAAATGCAGAATATGAAATGCGACTGTAGTTAACATCAATAGAGCTAGATTTCGACAAATCGTGTAAAAAAATGCAAGCACACCCTAGTCACTAAATATAATGCAAAGGTAGGAAACAGCTGGGGAACGAGTTGATGCCACAGATGAGTAAAGTACATTAATTTTATGTTAAAATTTTTTAATAAAAAATACAATTCTCTTCTTTAATTGGTTTTACGTAAAGTAACTATAACACATTGATTTACTTTGAGTATTATTTTAAGATATATTTTTCTAAAGATGGGATGGGGTTCACCGAAAAAAACCTGTAATTCTAAGGGTTCCGTTAGACGACAAAGTTTGAAGACCACTGGTCTAGACCTCTGGCATTATAAGAAATCCCCGTGGTCAGCGAGACATAGGATCAATAAAATTATCCCTGTATAAACAGGTACTTATTTTCAGCATTAAATACTTAAGTTTTTGTCGGACCCTGACCCGACTGTACGGCACTGGAAGATGAAAATTCAGTGGTGTCCGAGAAATTATTCAAAATTTAAAAAGTTAAAAGTTAAAAGTTAATAGTTAAAAATTTTCAATTGAAATAATACCTTACAACAGTTAAAAACTGTTAACAAATCATAAGTAAAACACCCCCAAGTGAATCGTCGATCCATATTCGTATCACAGTCACATCTCGGAAAAGCTCTCGAAAAGGCAAGAGATTGTTGGCTTCTGTAGTAAGAGCAAAATGCAACCCAGAATTATCGTTCAGCTCTTCATAAAATAAAATACAATGGAGGGGCATTATTGACGGTTGGTAACTGATTGCGGTTGCAATTTTTAACCACATTCAAGAGAACATAGAACACTTTGGACGTATTAAGCAGACTCATCGGTGACTTACCGGTACAAACTTACCGGTGAATTTTACTGAATGTACATTTTTTGACAGCTCTGTTGAACGGTATATATAAAAACTACAATATCTAAACAATGACTGATGATAATGACAGAAATAAACAGATGAACAGCGTATTTTGGAAAAAATTGTTTCAAAATTTAGAAAAAATTGAACATATATTGTTTGATGAAGGCGGAATTGATTTAATGCTGAATTTATCAGACCAACTAACGCTTCCAAATATACCTGTATTAAATCGAAATTAAGTAGCAAGAAAGGAAAATTATTTCGAAGTAATTGTGGTAGAATGTAATATTTGATTAGCTGTTCTGTTTTCTTCTCACCACAAATATACAACTAATTGTCAATATATCCACCGGTGATCAACTAACCGTAAACGAAAGCCGGTTACTAAAATGGCGACCGGTGAGTAAATACGGCTACTCACCGATGAGTCTGTTGAATCTGGCCATTATCTGCACCCATTCCCGGTTGTTCTGCCGGTGCTAAACAACCGCAACGTGTTTTACATAACTTGCAGTCCGGTTGCTGGCTGTTAAAATGAAACCAATTTAAAGAAATAAATGCGCACGGAATAGCTGTTTTATTTTTGGAGTGTACTTCCTCCTCACTAGCTTTGTATAGTGTTTAGGTTGAATTCATATGACAATATACAATAACTATATTCGTTAGTTATTTATTATTATTTGTAATTTTAGATTATTGTGACGTAGAAACTTAATAATAACGGAAACACAATTTTTTTAAATATTTATCAATAACGTAAGATGTGCTTTCTTCCAAAGACAATAACAAAAATAATAAATCAAAAAAAAAAAATCTGAAAACTATCTGTTGGATCTAATAAATCGTTTTTGTAACTCTAAAGGATGGTTTCCAATTGACGTAGACGTATACCGTAGATATAAAACGTAAAACGTAGAACGTAGATTTTGTTGCTTTGGTTTCCAATAAACATAAAATATGTTGTCAACAGGACCGCCACGTTGGTGTCAGCCGCCCGTGTGCAGAAATACATAAAACCGGCTTTTCTAGAATCGAACCGTGTGTCGCGCGTGCCCAAGCTTTCATAAGATCGCCCGCTACTAATAGAGTTCTACAGAATCGCTCCCAAATTCCGCCTATTTGTAGCGTCGCCCGTGTGCAGCGTACGCGCTGCGGCCCTGTGTCCCCGAAAAATGTCCATAATTAGTGTATCTATTTTATATTAAACAATATATATATATTCATTATTAAACAATAATTTAACCATGGTAATTATTTATTTCCCTTATTTCAATACCGTGAAACCAGTAGGATGTGCCTTTATAGACCCTATTAACCACTACCAACGGAAAATTAAACTACCAACCTATTATTGCATATTCTCGGCAGAAATGTTTGCTTTATTCATATGTCTTCAATATATCCAAATCCGATTCCTGTATGAAACAAAGATCATCATATTTAGCGATAGTAAGAGTGTATTAGAAAAATTAAAATATCCAAATTTTACAAACAAAAATCCACAAATAATATACGAAATATTACGAACAATTAACATCTTATATCACAAAAGGATTCAAGTCAAAATTGTCTGGGTTAAAGGACATTCGGGTATTTATTACAATGAAGTAGTTGATCTCTTAGCAAAAGAAGCTATTTTATCTGGTGATCCGATAAATTCACCGTTAATAATTCCTGATTTAATAATGAAATACAAAAATGAAATAAAGCATCAATGGAATACGGAATATAAAACATCCCTAAATAATAAGGGTAAACATTATGGCTAATTACAACCAAATCTTCCCTATAAACTATGGTTTAACTCAAATATGAGTCGAAGATTCATATGCACTATCAGTCGCCTAAAATTCAACCATAATTTTACAAAGTCACATCTACATAAAATTAACATGACTGACACTAATACTTGTTCGTGCGACAACGAAACCATAGAAGATGCAAATCATTTAATTTTTTCTTGTCCAAAATACGCCAACAGTAGACCTCATTTATATCATTATCTCATTTCGCATAGTATACCCCTACCTACTAATATTTTATGTATTCTAAATTATAATAACGTTACTATTCTTCATCATATTTATCGTTTCATACTCAAAAACAACATAAATTTATAATTTTATTTGTCAACGTACTACTGTGTTATCATATATTGTAATATTATGTATAAATGCATTTACAAACTATTTATTATTGTAATATTGTAAAATTGTAATACCCTGAATACTGGTTAATGGACATAGTTTCCAAGACCAAAAATAATAAATAATAATAATACCGTGAACCCAACAAATGTTGACAGGTTCTATCTATCTACATACGACGTATTGAGTATGTTTTGTTATTTTCTATCATTCTTTCTTATTGGCCGGACGTAAAAACGTAGAGTAGTGAAAAAGTGAAATATAAAAATATGAATATTCTTCGTGAACGTTTCTACGTCTACATCCATGTACGTCTAATTGGAAACAGTAGCATGCATTTTCCTATTACTTAAATTTTCACTTTGGAAACCATCCTTAATTTAATTCAAAAATAGTTAAATAATCAGCTAAAAAATGTTCTTTGTTTGAAATACTGTTTCGACGGAAATTGGTTTACAAATCTTTCTGTTTTATTTTTCACGTATATTTCAAAGTTAAAATATATATCATATTTTTTTATAATACAATGTATAAAATACTACTACCTAGAACAGTATGAGGAAATAAAACCGTTGAAAAAAAAAAATGTTTAACTGCATTGTATTTTTCTTTAAAATGTGTAATTTTTAACAAAATTACATTAAGAGAATTTTTTTTTTTTGACTTGTAGAATGTTTGCTAAATAGGAACAAGTAACCACCGCGATCACTTGAACTCACAGCGAGATAGTCAAACGGAAAGATGGCCTGATGACGAAATGAGACGCGGTGAGTTGTTCTAATCCGATATTTTGCACAGAATTGTGTGAAAGAGATGTATATTTATTTATCGGTACTCAACCGATCGCTCGGCCATTTGAATTATTGCCAAGTATACCTTAACTTTATGTTTTAAATCCAAATTTATTTTAACGATGTTTGTTTCCTCATAAAATTTTAACAGTCTCATATATTCCTTAAAGAAAACCCTTAGTAATAAAAAGTCAATAAATAAGGCATTAGGTTTGATGATCTAATTATCAGCAAATGAATGAGTTTAAACTCTCATTGAGCTTTCATTAGTCGTATCACGACCAATCAAAGTCCCTCCCTATCATCTAAAACGTGCCCACCCTGCATTAGGAGATAATTATCAAGGGTAGTAATTGCATATCTAGTGGCACTGTGAACTATCGTATCTGCCTCTGGTATTACTATCGTGTTAATATAGAGTTAAGCTACCCTATAAATATCTTACCTTAAACTTAGTTACAACACAGACGTTAATTAACATTCGCATTGAATGTATGAATAAGGGGGTGGATCCATGTTTTCAAATGTTACATTTCTAATGAAGATCAGCGAAATGAAATACTTTTTAACGATAAAATATAGCAAAAGCACCAACTAAATGGAAGAGCTGTGTTTTAACTCGTTCGATTCAATCGATTGGGCCCATTTGAAGCCCACACCTGTAGAAGCCCCGTGGCATTTTTAATTCAATAAATTCTCTGGACTTCGGAGTTTGTGTCAGTCGTACCCGTATTTGCTGTGTGGGCCCTACTTCCACAGTTTTTTAAACTTTATATAGATTTTTGACAGAAAGTTATTAAAAGAGACTATTTTGTTGTTTCACTACTCCTTTTATATGGTTTTGCAAGTATGGTCAAAAAACCTTTATAACTTCCCTCTGTCTATTCGGTAGAAATTTTGACTTAACGGGTGGATTAATAAAGTTAAAATTTGGAATGCTTGTACATCTCTTTGACCCACATATGTATATGAAAACTATAGAGTTCAAAAAAACACATCATTGAAAAAATGTAAACAAATATGTATTCAACGAAAAAATAAATATATTTTTTTAAATTTTGAGTGGTGTATCAAATCAACCAGTAACGTGTTGGCTACACAGAAAAAAATTCATAAGTATAAAAGTTCATTCTCAGTTTGGTTAAAATTTTAGTGTTAAAATTTTCATTTAAAAAAAAAGAAAAAGCTCACTATTTTTAATCAAAACACCGTGTAAATCTTCATTTATTCAGATAGTGTTATTTTTATGAAATATTATTTTTTCAGTGTTAAAATTAATACTACTTTAACACTATTTATTTTCTAATACTATAATTAAAGAGTATGTAAGCGTTAACAAAAAGGAAATGTAAATAAATAACGCTCAAAGCGAGAGCCTTCAGGTACAGTAAAAGTTCATTTTTTAATTTACCATGAAGTCCGCAAGTATGGAATAATATTCAGTATATAAATATTCATAACATTACTAGCCCTTATTTAGACAAATTAAAATAATAATCAGTTTTTCAAAAAACAATAACAATGGGATATATTTTCCAATAACATAATGTCATCAAAAATTTCTGTTGTTCAGTTCCGGTTATTTTTGTTTTTTATTTCACGTTTATGGCCTTTGCTACTAAGGTTATTAGCCAGGACAATTGTAATTTTTTGTAAAAATTCCATATCTGAACAGGATTCAAACCCAAGACCTTAGCAACACAGGGCACCTGTGTTATTACTACGCTACGCCGGTCGGCTTCTGTTCCGGTTTACAACAATATACGTTACTCAAAATTTTGTCAGATTTTTAGATTAACCCTTCTGGGTTACAAGGTGTGGGACAAAAATTTTTTTGCACAGTTTTGGTTAAAATCGTGTACATTATTTCCAAAAAAAATATTTTGATATGTAATCCACGTACTGAGTGCTTCATTTGATAACAAAAAATATACATTATATTTATTTGTTATATTTTTCGAGGAATATATTTGTATTTGATGACTTTTTTCTAAATGTGGTTCAAAAGATTGTATAACTTTCCCAAATTTCAACTTTCTAATTCCAGCTGTTTGGCCATTATTTCTAAAACTATTTCTACCAAAATTTCTACCAACAGGGTTTCTTGGTCTTCAAAAAAACCCTAAAAATATACTTGAATCTAAGAAGCTTATTACATAATTATTATTGATCACTGTTTCTCAAATTTCAACAGTTGGCATAGATGCTTACAAAGCAGCGATTAACCATAAACCAGACTTTGAGAAGCACTGTTAGAGACTATAATTTGAAGTCATGAAAAAGGGCTACAGCAAGTTAATAAATTATTACCAAATTTACCGAAAAATGGCGTAAATTATTAATCATATTTGATCGATATTTTACGAAAACCGTCTTAAAACACTCGTAAAAAAACTTTATATACATTTTATTGAATATATGCTCAACTTTCACCCGTGACCATAGTCAATTTTCAATAACAAACAGAAAATTGTGTCAAAGCAATATATTTTACTTTTTACTTTTGTGACATTCGAAGAAAAACTTTTTCCTCAATAGGTTAAGTTTATAATAGACATTGACATATTTTGATTTGTGAAGAATGTTTACAAATTTGTGTCAGTATAACAATCCTGACTTATTGATCAATAAGAAGAAAAAGGAAAAAATAAACACAAGGAGAAAGAGAAATAATATCGTGTCATGTATTTTCAACGTTGTCTGGTAAAAAATATTTGCTTTGAATTGCTGACGTATTGAAAGAAAAAGTATAGTAAGAAATTTTCTAATATCATTATTTCTTCTTATTTACATATCTAGAAATGTGAATTGGACAATAAATTCAAGTAAACAAATCAATTTTGTACTTTAATATATTTCAATATCTTAACAATAGAATTCATGAAATATTTATTACTCTTTCCCGTAGATTATTAATTCGAAATATAAATTTTCTTTTCCATACAAAGTTTCTGAATAAAAGATACGTTTTTATATAAGTCTAACAAATTACTATGAGTAATTACTATATCATCTCTGCTCTACTTATATATTTTTTTTTTTTTTCAATTTTTAAGCTGTTGTACGTGACCATAATAAAAGAAGACGACTTTGGTATTGACTTTATTTTTCAAAAATAACTGAATACTGGACTACACTCCATTTTTTTATATATATATATATATACGAAAGAAAGTTCTTGACGAAATTAATATGGGTATTAAATAAAATTATTATGTCATACTCGTCATAAATTTATTAAAACAATTTTTATCGAGACGTTTCGATTGGTAATCCAATCATCCTCAGTCCAATATTATTGTCAGATGTATAAAATAATGTATTTCCACATTAAAATATGTGGAACGGACAGGAACGGTTAATCATAGTCTAGCCGAACAGTCTGTCCTATACTTATATAGTATATATAAGAATTATATATACTTATAAGAATTTTATTTAATACCTATATATATATATATATATATATATATATATATATATATATATATATTTACGAGCACAAAATCAAGTTCTCCCGTATCTATTTTATCGATAGTTTTTACAAAAGTTTAATTAAACATTAAAAACCAAATTTAATGGAATAATTCATGTAATTTTTGGAAACTACAATTAATTTCAAATATATTTTTGTAAATTTTAACACAAAATATGGAACTCTTTCTCATAGCTGGATTATCACAAACTTGTAGACACCATGCAACGAGGAATTGATGCTATTTTAGAAAATAAGGGTGCAGTTACACAGTGGTAAAAATATGTTTTTTATGAGAAAATTGGTGTAATATTATCAGTAAAATTTTTTTAACAAGTTTTTTTACAATTACAATTTTTTACAGCAGTGAATATAAATAAGCTTATTTTGTGGGTAAATATGTTTAAAATTAAGAAAATAATAAAGTACAAGGTGTCTCAAAAGAAATTTTATATTTATTTAGCTTACTGCGTGATCGCAACGTATCCGAGGGGCGCGGGGGTTATGTCAATCGGTAGCCTGGCTCTTGGGAATTCAGTCGCTATGGAGCGTTTCTCGGGAGCAGACCGCGCGTTATGCGTGCGAGAGTTTTACAAAAACGGTGATTCGGCGACTGTAGCGCGTAGAAAATTCTGCAGTATTCGAGGTTTTCGCCACTTAAATGATGCGCTAAGCATTCCTCTCATTCGACATTGTGTTAAAAAGTTTGAAGAGACTGGTAAAACGCTGGATAAATCAAAATCCGGGCGACCTAGGTCATCAAGAACGTAGAAAACGTGGAGAATGTTAATCAGTCTGTTCGTGATGACCCGAACCTTTCAATTCGGAAGCGCGCAAGTGCTTTAAATGTGCATAGATCATCATTACATCGCATTATGCACAAAGACCTAAAGCTGCACCCCTACAAAATTCAATTGGTGCAAGAATTAAAGCCCCAAGATGCCAGTCAGAGGCTTAATTTCGTAAATCCGGTGATTGAGCGATTTTCAACGTTTACTAACATTTTGTTTTCGGATGAAGCTCATTTTCATCTTAATGGCCACGTAAATAAGCAGAACTGCCGCTACTGGAGTGCAACGAATCCGAAACGCAAACATCAGAAACCCAAACATTCGCCTAAAGTGACCGTATGGGCTGCGATGTCGGCGCGAGGAATTATCGGCCCTTACTTTTTTGAAGACGAAAGGGGGCGTGCAGTTATAGTGAATTCAGAGCGTTATGTAGAGATGTTAGACAACTTCTTGGTACCTGAACTGCAAAACTTTCCTGGCTATAATCAAAGAACATGGTTCCAACAGGACGGAACAACTTCACACACGTCCAATATGTCTCTGCCACGTGTTCGTGAAATTTTCTCAGGCAAATTGATCTCCCGGAGAGGTGACATAAATTGGCCTCCACGCAGTCCAGATTTAACCCCTATGGACTTTTTCCTATGGGGTTATCTTAAATCTAAAGTTTACGCCAATAAACCGACTTCACTGGCGCATTTGAAAGAAAATATCCGTCACGAAATGGCAGCCATCCCTGAGTCCACCTGCCGAGACGTCATAAGTAATTTTACTGTTCGATTAAATGAGTGCCGAGAAAGCGAGGGTCTACATTTAGACGATATTATTTTTAAGAAATAAATCCCCAAAAAGTGTATTTTAATAATTAATAAACATTTTTTCTATATACGGCTTACTTTTTTTTTAATCGATCCACTAAATATAAAATTTCTTTTGAGACACCTTGTAGTTTAATAAGTATATGGTAATATGTTTTGTTTTATTTCACTTATTCTATATATTTCAACTAAAAATCTTAAAAAATGCTAATATGATTTTGGGCTCGTATATACATTTTATACATAAAAATTAATCGAAAATTTTGTCCTAACATCACGCTAAAAGTACTGGACGGATTTTTGCAATTTTTGACAGGCTTGACTTTCTCGATAAAAATAATTATGTGGTGTGAAATTTCACATACTTCAAGGTTTTGTAGGTATTTAATAAGTATAAGAAGTCAACAATTCTTTTATGAATATTGGATGGTTATTTGAGTCCTATGAGCTTTCATTTATTTTTTTAAACTAAATTTAAATAATTTGCAAAAATTTCGTAATAAAACTTAAATTAAGAATCCCAGCGATGCTTTTGCATTGCTCCGTATCTAAGTCTTCATTAAATTAATAAGAAATATATTGTTAAACGGCTTCATATTTTTCTAATTTGAAAAACATATTTCTCACTATTAACAATGTGCTATTTGATTTATAAGTGTTGTCACTACCTGAAAATGATTTATTTCTTTCTGATGCCTTAAAAACAAGGCGTATAACAGTAGGTAGGGCTTATACACATAAACTCGATTCTCAGCTGTTAAAAAAAATATTATATTTTTAATTAAAAAAAAGACACACTACCTTAGTCATAGATACAAAAAATCCATAACATTATTAACAACAATTTAGCTCTGAATTAAAATAATAATTAATTTTGTCAGAAATGCAAAATCTTCAATATTTTCCAAAAATGAAATCTGATCAAAATTCCTCTCCACGTTTCCGGTTTAAATCAATGTAAATTAATTTGAATTTTTTTCCAAGTAATGTGGCGTGGGAAAGTATTACTTTTTAGTATAAGAAAATTCTAAAAAAAAAACTTTCCGCACCTTAATCTACGTCTAAAGTGCGTTCTTTTGATGCCACACAATAATTAAAAAAATGTATATATTATTTTTTTCAAAGACACAAAAAAGTTTGATATTTTTCAAAAAACTAAACTGTTGTTGAATTATTCCTGTGCCCATCAGTGAACGTTTTTTTTTTTTTTATTTTTGGGTCAACCCGTCTAGGAAATAGGGGAACAGAAGTTTTTATGACATATTTTTATCTAAAATACCATAAAAAAAAAAATATTTTACATTTTTTTTGTTTACCCATGCATTAGATGGTTTCATTAGAAATTTTTTGAGTGGGGCACTCAAAAAAAAAAAAAAATTTAAATATTTATTTTTTCATTACATACATAATTGTTTATATTTATCTCGTGATGTGTTTTTTGTTTTAATTCTCTATAGTTTTCATATTTCTGGGTCAAAGAGTTGTTCAAGCATGTCAAATTTCAACTTTCTATATTACCAACAAAAGCGTAATAGAGACAAATGTAATGATAAATCAAACGACATTCTATGTTCAGTCGTTTGGCTACAATTTCTAGTGTACAGACACATTAGCGACGTTATAAGCGATTTTTGGTGGTCATAGGTACAAAATCCTAAAAATGAAAATATAATTTAAATGAACAATTAATTAAAAACTTTTTCCCGTTACCTGCAAGTGGTGCGAGAGAGACCATAAATACCTCCCCCTAATATAAAAAAAACCTGTTTAAGGTAGACATTTTTCCTGAAAATGACCTTTGCTTTAAAAAAAAAGCTTCCAAGCCCGATAAAAAAACAAAAAAAAATTGGGTTCGCGCTTAGGGAGCAATATACCTATTGATTATTTTTCCTAACATTTCATTAAACCTTTACCTCAAAAATAATCTAGCTAGAATCATTTTTAGTTTTATGATTTTCCCTTTATTTTCACTCCCCATGTTTCAAATTAGAAAAAGCAGTACTTCCTCGCAATAACGTACACTGAATAATAAAAATAAAACAATGTATTTGTCTGAAATGTAGTCCTTAAAACCTACACGAACAAAAAATATTTCATGATGATGATAACCGTACGTTAATGTACAGATTTTTCTTTAATTAAAACTAAAGCCCACCTTTTTTTAAAAACTCCATAAACGATTGGACTTAAGCAGTAGAAAAAAACTGCCGCACACATGTTTAGTCACACGTTTTTGTTTTCCGAGTATGTTTTTCCTAAACACTCATTTGTTTTGAAATCTGATGCGGTATCCTGTTGTGAGGTAGAAAGAGATAACGATAGGATACAGTAATTAGCCGTGGAACTCGAAGTTCCGAGCCAAGTAAAAAATTCACATGTTCACTCTCAAAATAATTTACATCATAATTCGAATTTTTGATCCTTTTGGGGATCGCTCTAGGTTGACAATGTAAAACAACTCTTTTAAGAGAAAATGACATGTCATGTGTTTTCATGCTAAAAACTGTTATTTACCAGAAAAAATTATCTACTTCAAATACGGTAAAAATGTTAACTTGAAATAATATACAGAGAGGAATATTAAATAACTTTAAACAATTTTTAAAATGATTGCTCATTTCAAACTGACTATTTTTAATTTACGATATAAAATACTAGCAGAATACCCGTTCTTCGCAAAGAATGAGTTCATTTAAATTTAGTTAAGTTGATTACAAAATAAGTAATTATATCTGATAATAATTCTTAGCATATTTAAAGAACTTTTTTGTATGTAACGTTTCTTTCCTTTCCATGTGGTTCGCGTGGTCTCCCCATTCGTATCACAAATGAAACAATCTATGTTTTTACTCACCCTTGAACAGGCAACATACCGCTAACCATGGGAAAAACAGCTCGTATACATAATATATAATACCGTATTAGCCCGAATATAACGCGACACCGAATTTTTTCATGAAGATATTTAGAAAAAAATTAATCCAAAAATCTCATCGGCATCGTCAGTATGCTCGTTTACGCTTTCAGTCTCCCACAAAATGAATATATGTCTTCAGACCCATTCGTCTTCATTCGTCCCATTCGTCCCATTGGTCCCATTTGTCCCATTCGTCTTCAAACCCATTTAAATTATTGGAAATGCAGTATTTCTTAAAACCTTCACTATCGAATCAGGTTCGATCTTCTGCCAGGCGGTCGCAATCCATTCTCCTAAAAGTGAGAACACCACATCGAAGACTTGCAACTGAGACGACATACCACCTGGTATGATCGGAGTTCAGTGCCAGAATATTTTCCTTAACACCTGACGTAAGGTGGCCTCGAAATGTATCAATTAGCGAGATTTTCTTAGAGGACCTGGTCGATTTCTCCATTTCAAATTAAACCAGTCTAATGCCAATTACTCTGTCATGCAACTTTTTTCTTGGGCCCAAAAAAATATTTCTGGATGCTGGTTTTCATTAGACATTGCTTTATGTTTCAATATATCGTGATATATACTGAAATGACGCTGGGCGGGACATGTCAGTAAAAGACAATCGGTGGTCAAAAGTCGCAACAGATTGGCGACCAAGAGACGGCGTCAGGGCAAAAGGAAGACAACGAGTTCGATGAGAAGATGAACTTAAAGAGATCGCAGTCCTATGTAGGAGGGATTGCAAAGACCCTTCAACATGGAAAAGTTTGGGGGAGGCCCATGCCCAGAAATGGGTACCTTGAAACGTAATTTGTTTATGTATTTATCTTTGTTGTATATATTGTTATTGTAGGTATAAATCTTAAGAAAATTCAAATTATCGCGTTGTATCCGGGCTAATACGGTAAATTTAAACAAAAAATATTTTAAAAATAAAGCTGATTGAATATATAGGAACATAAGAATAATACAGGAACAAATCAGGGGTCAGTAACAAGTAAATATTCGAGTATATAGTTTGTAGCACGTCTTAACAAAACGATGAACCCAAACACAATCCACCGTACCCCACTCCTCCCGTTTCCCACTCTCAACGTTTTTCCACAATCAAGATTTACTAAGAGAATATTGCACAAATTATAGTATTTTAAAACTGTCGTTTTTTCGGTCCGAGTCCACTGATTTACATAACTTTGGTTTTGTTTTATTCAATGATTTTCGAAAAAAATGTTTATGTTGTTTTCATAGAAAAATTACTGCGGAAATAAAGTCTAGGTCCTTTCTAGCATTGACAAAATTCAGATATATTTTGCTCATAAAATAAAATAGTTAAAGATATTAATTATGTAAGCGTAGCTTTTCTTTAGATTTTTAAGATCATTCTCACTAAAAAACGTGATCCTCCAAAGAACACCCTACATTTTTTTAGTATATCACTTTAATAAATTTTGAGGGCACTAACGGTCTAAATCCAATATTAAAAAAGTTATAAAAAGAATTTTTTTTGAATACTCTCATTTATTTGATGTTCAATTGTTGTTTTAATTTAATAAAGCTTGTTAATTAAAAAAAAAAAAAAAAAACTCGCAGCAATGATGAAAAATTAATATATGTCTGATTTTTACGGAAATACATATATTGTTCTGTTTGGAAGACGCATAAATTTGGACGTGTTGTTGGCTTATGCTAACAGGCCGCTTGGCGGTCTGGACCAAATAAAACCGCGCCAACGCTTATAGCGTCGACATGCCAACTGTGCCAAGCGGCTTTAAAATACAACTTGAGCTTACAAATCTTATTTCACAAGCTGTACTGAAGCGACTTGATAACAGACTGATGCACTGTACCCTGAGCTGACAGTGTGGACGTTCCTGCTAACTGGCAAAGCTACTTGGCTTTGCCAATTGCCGTAGAGTGGCCGCAGCTTAAGAGTGCAAATTTTAACATATATTTAAGACATGAATTTATAAATATTCCAAAGCCAACGAGAGTTTTTTTTTTAAATGAACATATGTTACTAAAATTTAAAGTAAAATTCTCCATCTTTCTTAGTTTAACCTCTTTCGTATTTCGCATAATAAAGAAGTTAATAATTCTTAAACAGTTCCCAAAGTCATCCTGTATTTTGAATTGGATAGGAAAACGAAACGAACAATATGGATAAATAAGAATCAGGGCCGGCCATATGATGGTGCACAGGGCAGAGAACACTCGGACCCCGGACGGTATAGGGGCCGCCAGTCTCTTATATGGGCTCCCAGAACATGAAAACACATTTTATTACCTGTTTACCAAATTTTTAAAGACGTATTTTTACTGGCTTATCAAGTGTTTGAAGTGAATTGCTTCTCAAATGTTCGAGAAGAATTTCTGCTTTCTGGTTCATCAAGTTTTCAAATGTGCGAGAATTCACATTCCATATAAATTATTTTTTTGTTTGAATCGTCGTCTGCGTTTAATAAACAGCAAAATATATTAATCCACCCATTTTTTGTTCATTTTCTATTAATAACGAATTATCACTATATCCATAAACCTAATTTAAATTTATATCATAAATTAATTGCATAATTAATTTGTAATAACAGAAATTACACCATTAAAATTCTATACTTTCAAATTCTACAAGTTTCCCAAATAATAAATTAGCATTGCAAAAAGGGTATAATGAATCTGGAAATGTGGCTTAAAAGAAAGTTTCGATTGTATTTCACCGTGTAAATAAACGTAATAACAAAAGGAAAGGAGAAGATGAAACGGCATGAGCAGCCTCAGGGCGTTCAAATGATGAAGGCTTTCTTTATTTCAAATAATGATTGCTGGAAATTGTTACCAAATTACAAAGATACCACAAAACAAGAATGATATTTTAAAAGTACAGAAATCTAAAATGTTTGTTAGGAACAAATATAATATGAACGAGCAAATATTCAAATTTAATTTAATTAATAAATGTATGAAAAATTTTGATGTGGTCTTTTTGAAGGTTCTTTACATTCGGGATATAAAGATATTATGTACTTACTAAAATAATAATAAGGATCAGCATCGCAGGCCAAACTCTTCGTTGTTTGATGATTTTTCTTTATTGATCCGATTCCCTGCTTTAGCTTCCCATTTCTGTTAATTTTAGTTTCTGCAGGTCATTAGGCTGCTAAACGTAGCCGAGGAAGACCTCCTATTCACTAGACTAATGACCTATAGTGTACATGTACGAACAAGCTGCAAGAAACTCAACACAAAGAAAATTGGACCATCGTGGATCCGTGCTACGATGGTTGTCTATGGAGCATAGGGACGCTGGTTGTTTCTGTTGAATTTGATACAGCGGACAGTTAAAAAAGAGTTGGTTTATATCCCCGATGGCATTGGCTGTGCAGTCGCATGGTGGTGAAGGTTTTAGTCCTATTCTATTAAGGTGTTGGGGAGAGCATGTGTGGTTAAACCTTAGGCGACAGATCGTCCTTATATATGACTTGTTGTCTGCATGCTTGAACCAAGGTTTTGGCGATAAAGTTGGAACTAGCTGTCCGTAGAATTATCCCTTGTGTTTTATAGATTTGCGATAGATTTCGTCCCAAAGATTCCTACTTGAATGTAGGATGATGTTATTTTCTTCATCGATGCTAGGAGGTAGATTATAAATAGAGCCACTTAAAATGGCATCATTGGCTTAAAAGTCGACCATTTCATTAAATTGACTGTGACCCTTGATCCAAAAGTGTATATGTGTTCCTCGGCTTTTAATATTTTTAACCTGATCAATTATGTTGTAGACAATCATGGAGTTATTTTTTAGTAATTTTGGGTACGCTAATTTTTCTATTGCACTATTAGAGTCTGAAAAGATTATAAAGTTTTATTGTGGTTGAGTTTCGATATAGTCTAGGGACAATTTTATTGCGATTGTTTCTGCTGTGTATATACTAGTAATTTTTGGCAGTTAGTATTTTTGCGAAAAGTGATTAGCTGGTACTAAATAGGCACAACCTACTCCATCAGACGTTTTTGAGGTGTCGGTGTATAGATGTGTTGCATCGGGCCATTTGACTCGGGCCTTCTTTACGATGTCCATTTCTGACTGATTTATGATGATTATTGTGGGATCAGGGATGAAAAATGAGTTTGGTAAGCAATAATCAAGTGGGGCCATATAACATGGCCACACGGTTGAGGGCGAATTATTTCACTGAGTTAAAGAAAACTGTCGGCTAGAGTAGGTGTTGATTTATTTTGCCAATAGTGAGAGGCTAACACATCCGATGTAAGTTGTGCAACTGGTATGTTATTCACGATGGTAAGCCGGGCAGCTAAGAATTTGGAAGCATGTAGTTTACGTCTTAAATGAAGTAGCATGATATTTGTTTCTACCAATAATACATTGATTGGAGTAGAGTGAAGTGCTTCAATGGGACGCAGGTTCGAATCCTCCCACCTCCTTCAGATCTTCCGAAATTGTGCAGTCAGCTCTGATGTTGACTTAGCCTCACGTATTTGCTTAAAATGAGTTTATGCAGGGATAAAAGAACCAGTCGATGTCACATTGACTTTAATATTTATGGCCAATGGTCCAGAAACGGAGAGCTTACTTTCTCTGACCCTTATACGCCTTTCTAGGCGTTGGGGTCCTATTGTTTATTATTATTATATCATCTAAAGATGACTTGGTGGCTACTTATACATAAATCTAGTCTTGGCCAGGATTCGAAATGAAATCTTTTAGCATGACAAGCAAGGTCGCTATCTCGGATGGCTCTTTTTTATGTTTCTTTTAAACTATATTAAAATTCATAACTGTATTAAATAAATAACATATAGATAAACAATTTTGTCCACAAAATGTATATTTTACATCAAATGGGAAAATTTTAATTAATATTTTATCTCTGCATCTTATTTGAAACGCATATGTATACATGGGTTGTAAACATAAAATAGATTACGCTATTCATGGAAATATATCTAAATAAACTAACAAAAATCAACTACTGTGTATCAGTGGTTCTCAACCATTTATACTTTATCATCTGTCAGATGAATTAGTTCACTGCCGAACATAAGCATATTCATTACTTCTCAAAACCCTTCTGTTTTGGACTAACATTTTCGGTGATTCCCTTAATATCGCCTGTTCATCTAGTATCTAAGTAGTCTGTACTTATTCCTTGGGACTCTACAAGACTAGGGTAGAGCCCAGTGTTGCCAACTTTTTATTTATAAAATTCCTAGAAAAGTTTTGATAAATTCCCATTTTACTCACCACTCCAGGGTGGTTATATATACAGGATATATGAAGATAGAGATAAGATATATAAAAATAAAGTAGTTCTATAACTTTTGGAGCGAAACAGTTAATTATCAGATCCGGAACACAAGCCTTTTAAATCAAGATTCACTGGGTCAAACCCAAAGAGGTTGTAACTCTAGTAACACATTGGTACAATAGTGACTTACCTGTGTGAACGGTATATATACGGACTGTGTGTAGTCATGTTTGTGGTGCAATAGCCTCAAGTATTATGTTTGTCCACCGATTGATCTAATGTTGTGCTATTTGGTTGTGCCTAAGGATATTGTTACTGTAATAGATGTACTTGAGTATAACTAGATCAGATTGGATTGCTCCACTCAGTCTACCAACATGGATATGCAAACTACTTATTGTATAAACAGACTGTACCTGAAGAATAACATCTTATCAAGTTCATATCTTATCCAACACCATTTATTTAAAGGCTTATAGTATCCTATAGTATCATGTAGTCTACGTTATCATTGCAAGTTTGATGAGTAACTGAGAGTTTCTAGGGCAAAGTGGACCAGCATCAGTACGTGATAAAATTTGACCAATCCGCAAAAACACTTCAATTTACTTAAGTAATTATGATTTACATAATAAGTTAAAATGTATATCATGTTGTATAAGCCATGAATAAATATTCTATATATTATTAGTGTAATTAATTTAAAATTTTGTACTTTTATATTGTTGGGTGGCTAAAAATATTTGACTTTTCATGGGTCCGTGAAAAATTATCTGCATCCGCGACAGAAATAACTTGATCTATGATACAGTAGATACTAGTGTTGTCAGTCATTGATCATGCTGGAACCGGTTCAGAAAAAGAACTGGTTCTAAGTTTATCCAGTTTCAGATACCCTGACTTCGAGGCTAGAACCGGATGTCGGAACTGATTATCTGAAACTGGGTATCCGGAACCGGATATTATGTACCAGATATACGTAACCGGGTACTCGGAGCTGATTTTAGTCGAAATCTGGACCGAATACCTGGCAAATCGAAAATAGGAGCAAAAAAAGGTTTCGGAACAGTCTATTCAGAACATGGTATTTGAAACCAAGTATCCGGAATCGGATATCCCGAAATGAATGTTCGTAACCGGTATTGAGGACTGATTTTCACTCGCAACCTGAAACAAAAGTAAGTGAACAACAAAAAAGAAAAATGGAGGGCTGATCGAAATCGAAGTGATATGCAAAAAAAGGTATTCGAAACCAGCTAATTAAACCGGATATGTTTCTAAATAGCCGGTTTCGAATACTTTTTTTTGCTTATCACTATTGCTATATAGAACCGGATATGTCGCTGCAAAAACCGCCTCTCACAGACCTATGATTGATGTGAGTTTCATATTTCCTCGCAAAGAGTCATCTGAAAAATTAGGTTTCAGACAGGTGGCAGCATGAGTGGTGCAGCATACAAGACGTTAAGTTGAGACAGATTAAGGGAGACGTTAATCCATGGGGTTCTTCCTGCACGATTAACCGCAGGGAGGAAACCGTCGTCACACACCTTCGTATAGGTCACTGTTGGTGGACCCATGGACACCTTTTTCGAGATGAAGAGTCCCCTATCTATGAGACGTGTAACACAGATTGCTCTGAGTTAGAATTTTTAACCTAGTGTGTGCAGTTCGAGGATGTCAGGGGAGAGGCTAGACCTGTGCTATGACCTGTCAGATGCTTTAGGTGAAGACAGAGTACTCATGGACAGGCTGATACTCTTCCTGAGAGAATCGAATTTACTATTCTATTTGTGAAGCATCTTATTTTAATTTGTTCTATTTAGAGACTGTGATATTCGATGGTAATTGGCCCCTTTACAGCCTCTTACCATCACCCTGAGTATGTTCAATTTTTCGAACAGACTTTTCTTATGTTATTTATTTGTGTTTGTCAGTGCAAGATTTCATTTATTGAGGAAGCGTATTTTTATTGATTTTTATTTATTTATTGTTTAATTTATTGCTTTTAATATGTAGTGTAGTCATTTAGATGGGCTGCGTTAGGCGCAAATAGCCTTTGTTGCTGTGCGTCAGAAATTTTAACTAACTAAATAAGAACCGGATATGCAAAACCGGAGATCCGATCTGGATTTTACCCGAAACTGAAACTAAAAACACGGTTTTGGTTCCCAGCACTAGTAAATACTTTTTGACACTTTACTGATGAAGTTTCTATACTATCAACAAATGATAATCTTAAAATGGCGACCACAAATCCTGAAATTTAATTTTATGAACAAATGATAAAGTAGAAGGTGAACTAAAATATATCAAACTATATCTGTCCAATTTACATTTACCACTACTCAGAATTTGTGCACAAGTAATAATCAGTGATATTCCAGCACCCCTAAAACTTAAATAAAATTTCTTGAATTGCATTTGGACTAACTACCAACCTGGAGCAAGCACATTCAAACCCAACATCAATAATTACACCTCAAATTTCCAGCTATGTATTCGCTTCTTGTCCATACTATCCGATTCAAACAAAATCTGCTATACAAAACCATATTCAAATCCATCTGGTCCTATTGGTTTTAATTATGAAGATGTGGGAAGTAAATTCTTATATATATATATACTTTTTAGAAGTAAAATAATAGCAAATTATATTTTTCACTGGTGGGCAAAAATAGACAAGGAAATCTAAATCCTATCCTGTGAAACGATGACAATTAAATTTTAATTTTGGGTACTTTATTTTATCACATAAAATACTTCCGTATTACCGCTGATTTAAAACAATGATTATACTTTATAAAGACCACTTTTGAATATCAATTATTCTATTTTAAAACCTCATTACTGCTGCATTATTTCGTAATTTATTCTTCTTATCAAACCAATCCAGTCCATACCTTGGAGAAAATTAAAAAGTTCGGGATAACACCTTTTTTTATTTATTGCTGTATAGTTTCACCTCTTGTTCGCTTTAAACCATTCAGTTTGAATACAAAGAAGATGTAGGGTTATAACTCCATTTCTTTCCTGCACCGGTTTTCCTCAATCCTATAAATTCTGATAACAGTTTCCTGGTTCCAAGCTTGTTGTCCTCCCATTCTTAATTCAATAACTTACGATAAACCTTCAAGGATAATGTTATATGAATATTTTTTAGTTCATTGTGACTTTTTCATTTTATAAAAATATATCTTTTTCCTGTCACGAATATGTTCTCGCCTTTATTATATTTTTTGGTAAAGTATGTGGATAGCCAATCTTGGAAAAAGATTTTGGTTTGAAATTTATTTAACTCATATTGCTTTCTTGTCATTGTGATTGAATAAATTTTTGGCAGAAAAGAGATAAGCCGCAAAATGTAAATGTTGACATCAACAGACATTCTTTCCGTTGTTTTTTTTTTTTTATCATTGTGGACCTTTGACAGAGCATTTAATTTGTGGTGCAGTTTTATAATATAATTAATGGAATGCAAATTCTAATTACTCGAAGTTCACAGACTTAAGTTGATCAGAATAAGTCAATTAAAATGAAACAGGTTTTGAAGATACACCAGAATATATGAACCAGAAATATCCTTAATTGGCACTTTATAGCAATAAAGGAAAACCACAACTAGATGGCCTAATGATTGGCTGGAAACTGGTTGCAGACAGCAAAGGACAGATCAATACTGACGGAAGTTACGGAAAAGTGGACAAAAGAGGCTATCTTAGTTCTACAAATATTGCCATACATTATTCTCCTCCATTTCAAACCAGTAAAGCAGAATTACACTTTTGAACTATTTGAAAAACCATTCTAGGCTAATTTGGAAACTGATCTTATCTCGGTAAAATCTATATTTCTGTGATTTCTTCTACTTGAGATTTTTCTTTGTACACCTACAATCAGAATCAAGCAACATGGTCGGCCCAATTCCATATCAATTTTGCTACTCACTTTATTATGTCTCATAAAGTTGTTTAGTGATCCAAAATGAATAAAACCTTCTCCATGGTATGACACTATTTCTTTATAAATATTGTATTTTAATAAAATTATCAGACTAAATTAATTAACTACGTTACTACTAAGAGACTGTGCAACAATGGCGACTTGTTCTGTTGAAAGGTTGGATTACTTTCATTGGTACCAGTTATTATAGGTTAAATAAGTTAAAATTTACTATACACATTTCTTAGATAAACATTTATTTTTGTACAAGAGTACTTACAATGAAATTACTTTAAACTAACTTTCATACTAACCAAAATTATACCTTCTTCCTCTCCTCCAAATAATAAACAAGGGAAATAAAAAAGTGCATTTTTTACATCACAACCATAAATCCACGTTTATTATAAATGTCTTAATTAAATGTTTTGCTTTTTATATTGGAGACGGGTCGCTTTATAATTAAATTCGGAATAGGTCTTCCAAGTATTTTTATTTGAGCCTTATCAGTGGAAGATCATCTAAAAAACGGCTCCATTATTCACACAGAATTCATACGTAAATAAAAATGCTGTTAACAAACATGCATGCGTTAACACGGTAGCTAGCGTAATGCGTTTGCAATGACCGTGCAACCTACTAATTTTTAAGTTTTGTAAGCAGTGTGTAGATGCTATGTTGCATTCTGAATGCAAACCAGCCTGCTAACATATATTACAGTAGGAATATAAGAGAAAGCGCTCAATATTTTTATCTTTCATATAAATTATCAGGTCGTCAAGGATGAAATTTGTAGTTATTAATATTAACAGCTTATTATTTGACATTGGCTTGATATTTCACCGTTTTTTTTTTTTTTTTTTGTTGGTAAGTTACACATCTCGCCAGTTTAAAGAAATAATTGTATGCTCTAAAAAATATCAAAAACTTTTTTTTAAATTAATTTTGTTGAAAATGGAACGGTCGGAAATTCGCAGTATTATGAAGTATGAGTTCTTACGTGGAACTACGGCATCGCAGACCGCGCGAAACTTTAATAGTGTATTTGGCTCTAGTTTGTTAGTGTATTTGGCTACGCAGCAGACAATATCAAATTGGTTCGCCAAATTTAGTACAGGTAAATTAAAAACCAAACAAAAAAACAAAAACTGGCTTATCGATCACAGCAGAAATAAACTGCAACCAACTGGACGAAATAACGCAAAAACTTCCTAGAAAAACAGCCCAGATTGGGCAACAGATTGACTCCTATCTTATTGCATGATGATGCTAGAACAGACACTACTCAAATGACTGTGGCAAAACTACAGGAATTGGATCTTCTTTATCATCCTCCATACTCACCAGACCTAGACCCCAGTGACTACCACTTCCTCCGCAATTTGGACAACTTTTTAATAGGAAAACAGTTTAATTCCGACAATGCTGTAAAACTGGCCTTCCAGGAATTCATTGACTTTCATCCGCCATGGTTTTATACCACCGGCCTGAACAACCTGCCGCTTAAATGGCAAAAGTGTATAGACAATATGGGTGCATACTTTGATGAATAAAATAATTCCTTATATTTGTAAATTATCAACCAACTTTGCATTTTTTTCTACAAATTTCATCCTTAACGACCTAATATATATTTTAACAAATATATTGCGTTGATAATTGGTATGAAAAATAAAATATTATTTCGTTTTTTCTGGGTGTCGCGCCAACCTGCAAGTAAAGTAAAAACCGCCACTGCTCTGCAATCAGCTCAGGTATCGAGTCAGCCTCAAGTATTTAATACTTAAAATTAGTTCTTATTTATGCAGAGGGACCAGCCGAAAATCAAGTTGACGAGATGGTATTCACATGTATAGTTCTATAGGTAAACCTTCTCCGTCCTTATGCACCACAGAGACGTTGGGAACCTTGGTCTTGAACCTTGAACCTTGAACTCAGATCTTGACAAACTTCAGCAACCACGTTATACTAGAGATTAGTCGAACTAAATACACAGTTCTGCATCCCTAGCCCTGGCTATCTATAATCGATTATTGTTAAATAAATTAGAGCTTTTGCATTTCCTTTCATTTTGCCCAAAACTTTAATCTCAAATGTGTTATAGCAGAAATTATAACAAATATTTTAAAAACTTAACTCTTACATCTGATTTTATATTATATCTACAATGAGGTACAAATATTTTTAAGAGCAAAATGTACCTTTTGACAGATTTTTTAGAAAAATTTATTTCATAATAAAAGGAAACACGTCTTATATTTCCCTCAAGATTGTCTCTCTCAAAAAACTCCGTTGAAATATTGCTGAAATATTTGTAGCACACTATTCTTCTCTGCTTCTTCCTTGATAATAACTAAAAGAAAATTAATTGTAAGGTAAGTCCGTTCCTGTAATGAAAAAGAACCCAAAGATCCCATCTTTTTTTCCGAAGGAGCACTAAATCAATAGCCATAATTGTTTTCCCCGTCACGTTATATTTCAGTTAACCTGAAATGAGAATCTCATTCTTATGAAGTAAGAATGATTAAATCCAATTAAGGTCGATCCGATAGAGAAGAATAATCCTTTGATTTTAATTACATTTGAAAACTGTACCTTGACACATCTGTCTGCGCCTGACTGACTACGAAAATACGTTAACAGATAGGAGAAATATGGCGAAAATAACTAAACAAATGGTGCAATTCTGTGCATAGCAACTATAATTTCATAAATCCGTAGCTTATAGAAATCTGTAAATGCAACTGTTATAAATTTACCAGAAAGAGAAGTAGTAATAAAATTAATTATGAGTGAAATAGAATACGATTTTTACAAAGAAACGGACAATATGAATTACTGGTATAAAAGAATTTTTTGTAGTTGAATACGTTGTAAATATGCCGCTTGCCAAATTAACAGGCCGAAAATTATTCTGTTAATAACTGAATATAATAAAAATACCCTTATAATTCGTCATTATCTTTAGGATAAGACAGCTCATAGACGTGCGTTTAGAATAGTGCTGTATTATTGTTAAATTTTTAAGAGGAAATATTGTTCGGAGGTAATTTTTGTATTATTTCAGAAATTAATTTTCATAAATAAATTCAGTATAATCATTCAATTAGTGTGAAATATTAAAAAATGTTAAGTGATAAAAAATAATCTATTTCTTAGAAAGGGCATTTAAAATAAGTGTAGACTTGTTTATTATTGTAACTTGAGACTTTTGTAAACGTAACATTAAAAGTGAATCGTAAATCAGAAGACATCTCTGGCAATAAATTAGATTAGAAGTATTAGAACCATATAGGAAAATCTATTAATCTTTATCTTAGAATAAATGTTAATTGGTTACTTATCTGGGGAGATTGACCGGGGTGTGAAATGATATTTAACAGTTGGGCAATGTAAGACGCTCAGGGTTTCTCCTTTTATGGGAAGTTGAGCTTAAACCGTCGTAGGGTTACGTCGTGTTTCAAGTAGTGCGCAGTTTCGACAGTCGTAAGGCGAAGACAATGTTCAAGAGTTGGTTTTTAAGAGACATGGGGTTAATACGTAACTCCTTCCAAGAATCATTGCAACCAGCTAGTGGCCCAATAGGGGGAGGGTCCAGACTTGATCCGCTCGCAAGTCTGGATACTCATAATGTGAGAGAGACTTATTGTCCAGAATTTGTATAGCATAGATGTTGGCATACACTTGCAGTTTGTCGATAAATTTGCTGCTAAAATTTAATAATTATAAATGAAATTTAAATCGTGAAAACATGAAATTTGCGACCAAAAAAATACAACCATCATTAAGTAATACAGAAAAACCGAAAGAAAAAGGGAAGGGTAGGGGTAGGTAATGTTCTTTTCATATCCCAGAAAGTCGTGACAATAAATATTTATCGCGATTGCCCTGAAAAATTAAAACTATCAAAAAATAGAGAACAACCAGTAAAATACACCTAAGGGTAGATTGTGTTGGTTCCATATTCAGATCCGACCAGGACAAAATAATTAAAAAAGAAAATCCAGAAATTGTTTTACTACGTGTTTACGGCCACCATTAGAGGCAGACTTTCGCTATCTATACATTTTAAGGATTAAGGGATAGATTATAAGATTACTGGTAATGATAATAGAAACCCGAAAAGCCTTGCAAAATGCATAAAGATTTCGTCAAAAATATTCTTAGAATATGCAATTTAACGAACCCTTGGAAACATATTTGCTCAAAAAATACGGATACAGTAGCTACCTTTGTTGTATATGCGGAAGAGTTTTTACTTATCATGCCATGAACGTTCTACAGCCATGAACTATCACAAGAAAGACAAGAAAACAACCTGCTCAAAGAATATCGGACACAGTACCTTTGTTGTATATGCGGAAGAGTTTTTACTTCTCGTATCGGGTTCTACAGCCATGAACGATCTCATTCTCGTTGAACTTTGTAGTAGCTATTTAGCTGCTGACAAAGCACCGTCGTCGACTTTCGACGTGGTTGGATATATATGTATATAAGATTACAGAGGATTCAAAATTGACCTTTTACCGTAGACGCCCTGCAGACTATAGGATTTACAGATTTTCTACGAACTGCCTATAATTATACCAGAAGAACGAAAATGTATACTCCAATAATAGTTCTTTCGAAATACATACAACAAATTTTAACTTTTGTTTTATAGTAATCAGAATTATCGTCAACATTTTATATAGTATCTCATCCAATCATACCTACCCTTGCATTTTCCTTTTCCTAATTGGTTAATTGTAATTCTTCAGGTCTTCGACGATATCTTTCTATATTGCGCGAGGTTTCCCTTCAGTACTTTTCAACTTCAACTTTCTATCATACTTGCAAATATCTTAACTATTCTTAAGCTTTCTATTATTTCAAGGTATTCTAACCACTTTAAATGGTTTGCTTTAAAAAGATATGTTAGGTTCACCATATGTATCATCAAAATCAAAGTTCATTCGGATCTTCTATAGGTCTTTATCCGTTTTCACAGCACATATATTTTCCTCAAAATTTTTCTTTCAAATATAAGCTGGTTTACTTCTTTAAATTTGTGACAAAAGTTCGACCTGTGCCATTTGTAATAAAAAGTAAAGATATGATTTTTGAATTTACGGCTCTAACACAATAGACTTTTGGTGAAATTATTTAGTCGGTAATATCAGCCGTTTTTTTGGCTCAAACCTTCTATCGAAAACTCTGATCAATTTCAATGCCTTTGTTATCTACATTAATACCAAAGCAGTCACTTTTCGTTAACTTTTTTAAAATTAGTATTTTAAAACTATTATCATCCTTCCTTCGAAGCGAGAATTCATTCTTAGGGAGTTAAAATGATAAAATCTAATTACGATTCCTTCAAATAAAGACGAATAATCCTTTAATTTTAATTACATTTGAGACGTGCACGTTGATATATCTATTGATATCTGAATTCAATAAAAAGCGCTGCAGGAGTGTGATGATGTTGATAAAAGTAAAAGGAAATCTCAATTGAGGTAAACTGTTCATGTGGAAACGAATATATGAAGTATTAAAGAGAAGATATTTCATAAAATAAGCAGAAATCGCTTTATTAAGATTTTGTATGTTTGAAAAGGATTTGTTTTTGACATTTTACCTTTAATTGAATTGGTGCATGGAACAAATTTACTAAAAGACTATATAATAAGAGTTTCTGATGAAAAGAATAAACATTCGCCAAAAGATAGATTTTTTTGAGTAAAAAAAAAAAAACAGTCAATATTATCAAAAGATATGAGATGGTAAAAAGATAAATTAACAGGAACAACTACCTACAAGTAATGCACTCCAAATTCACACGTTTGCAAATTGATCCTTTTGAAAATCAAATGTTCCTTTTGCAAATCATGACATTCATGAGAAGATACTGAAATCTGAACATAATATAATAATAAAATTAGACGTAATTTCTTTTGAAAAATAAAGTAGAAATCGATGAATTCGACTTAGTTTCCACATAAAAATGTAACGTGAAGTTCTAATTTAATGTTAATTTTAATTTATAATATTTTGACGTTGTGAATGCAGCATAAATCAAAATGTTGAACATGCTGTAAAAGACATCATAAATATACAGGGTGTTATGTAAATATCCGGCACAATTTAAAAGACAGCATGGTGACGTAGAATGCAATTGATTTCTCCTTTGCCAGTTTTCTCTAAAATGTTAATTTCGTTCAAAAGTAAACAAACAAAAAGATGTCCCAAAATTTGACTTTTTGTTATTTTTCAGAGAGAAAAAAATATTTTAATTGTAGTTCAATAATAGAATATCAAAGTACGTGTACGTCATAATCATTTTATTTTTAATATTAAAGTTTTTCTTATTTCTTTTTTCTTCATAAAATTGAAAAAACATTTTGTTGAAATAAAATTACAGTATTGTTTCCATGATTTCTATTTATCTCAGTCACATATGTGATTGTTCTAACAGACAAAATATTAGTGGTTCCAAAACGGTGGTACTGCATCGATAATCAAGCGATATACGCATCTTATCCAAAAATGGTTGAGGACTTTTTAGCTCTAAATGGACCAACAATGCTGCCTTTAAAATTGTGCCGGACATTTACCTAACACTCTGTATACAACGCAAACTCGTATAAAATTCAATTAATTTACAATATGTAATTTTTGTTGCCGGGTCGTGAAAATTTGTAAAACTCTTCTCCGGTTAGATAAAAAATATTTGACTTTTCAACGATTTGCAATGGAAAAAAGGTTGAGAAACACTAAATTTGCATTAAATGCAGGCTTAGTTTAAATACATTGGAATCAAATTGTTATAAAAATAAACATTTTGTCACTACAGATACCCTTTTCATTTGTAAAAAAGCACAAAAATATCATGACTTCCGATTTTTCCGTGACGTTTGTAAATGATAATCAAAATTTATATGTTCCGTTGTGTAAGACAATAAAGGTTTTAAACTCATAAATATAAAGCAATTGTGGATAAATGAAATTATGTGAAAAGTTTCCGCATAATTTTACATTCATATGTACATTCATTTTATAATTGAAACATACATAACATGTCACAGAATATAAAGCTATAATTTATTGAGATACTTCTGCAGTGGCTAAATCGCGGTGTCTCAGCGGTAGAATTATTATACTACCAAATTCGAACGCAAACTCCAGTTGGATTAATGCAGCTTAGTGGTTAGATGGCTTACCGCTAATTCTGCTACAAAATAAAGCTAAATCAATATCTATCTCAACAAAAATTATTAAAATTATCTTACGCATTTTAAAGGTTTATTAGATATACCAAAGGAGGAAATACGCAAAAAACTGTCCGATGGTTAAAGTGGCGTCAATAAAATGGAGATGGGCAGGATATTTAGCCCGGTCAGGTGGCAACAGATGGACGAAAATAGTTCTTCAGTGGAGACCGTGGCAAAAGAAAAGAAGCAGAGAAAGGCCATCTACTCGCTGGACTGATGGCATCAACCGAATAGTCACAAACTAGATACGGGATGCGGAGTATTGCGAGAACTGAAATAGATTAAGGTAGACGTATATCTAAGGTGACCATATTTTTAGTTCAAAATTCGGGACAGGAGTTCATAGAAGGGGGATAATTATTCCAGCATGATTGTTTAATTCATTTTTAGGGTTTTGTAGGTATGACCAAAAAACCCTTATACCGTCATTTTGTCGTCTGTCTGTCTGTCTGTCTGTCTGTCTGTTCGGTAAAAATTGTAGCCAAACGGCTAAACCTAGAGAGTTGAAATTTGGCATGCTTATACAACTCTTTGACCCGCATATAGAAAAAGTACTAAAACATCTAAAAAACATATCCCTCTAAAAATATAAACAAATATGTGCTCATCGAAAAAAAAATATTTTTTTTAAATTCTGAGTAGGGTATCAAATGAAAGCCCTTAGTAAGTGGATTAACGATCAAAATTTTATTTTTGCAAAATAAATTATTTTGACACGATTTTTGTCAAAATTGTGCAAAAAAAATTTTTGTCCCACCATCTGTAGCCCAGATGGTTTAAACTAAAAATCTGAAAAAATTCTAAGTAATGTATATTGGTGTGAACCGGAATAGTACAACAGGAATTTTTGATCAGATTATGTTTTCGGAAAATAATGCATTTTTTGTGTTTTTAACCAAAATATGTTAAATATTTAATTCGCTATGTAACCAAGTTGATACGTCAGCACTCATAGCTATGTGCGTTTAGTCATTGGTTTTCTAATTTGTAAACAGGTAACTTGCAAACTAGAGTTCGAATCCTGTCAATTTTTTTTTTTTGTTTTTTTTTGCACTTTTCTTTTGTTTAAATTATTTTGTCAAAATTCTAGTTATATTTTGGTAAAATGTTGCATTTAATTTTTAAAAGCGTAAATTTAATAACCAGTGGGAAGTGTTGAAATTATAATTTAATTCTGTTTGATGTATACGAAATCAGAGGGCGGGGCTAATGATTTAAGCAACCAATAGAAGCCATAGGCGCAATTTTCAAAATCTTAATGAACCTTGCTATGTAAAAAAAATACTGCACATATTTAGAAACTTAAATAATGGTATTAGGCATTCGAATTAAAATTCATAAAAAAATATTTTGACATAAAATTTGTTTTGGCATCCCAAATAATCATCATTCAGTTATTAAATACCTGCAAAACCCTGAAATGTGTGAAAATTCACACTTCACATCAATTTTTTTTAATACAAATTATAGAAAACAAATAATTATAAATTATAATAAATAAAAATTTCCAACCACAGATAATTAACTTATATTATTAAGAGGAACATTATTAAAATCACAGTATTTTCTAATTGAATTCAAAATTTATTCATTAAAATTACTCAGTAGAAAACTTTTTATATTTTTCCGAACTATGGATCATTTTGAGGTCTTTTTTGCTTTGAAGCTTTTTATAAAAATCTTTACAGTTTTCTTCATAATTTACTTTAATCAGTAATATTTGCTTTTAATGAGTCTTGTCACTTGTCCAAAAGTTGTTTTTTTATAGTTCAAGTTTTGTAAAAATAATTTTAATTGAAATATATTAAAAATAAGTATCTTTTCTAAAATTCGGGACAATTCGGGACAAAAAGCTCGAATTCGGGACAAATATTGCCTCTGAAAAAATTCGGGACGCAAGGCGAAAATTCGGGACGTATGGTCGTCTTACTATATCCAACAATGGACGACAATGGCTGGATGATGATGATGGGAATGAGATATTACAAAGAAATCTTCGTATCGATTCTCAATTTCTATTGATATTGTATGATAGAAATTGTGGCCAAACGAATGGACTTCTTCTTCTTCTTCTTTGGGTACTGTCAGTCAGGTTGACTTTTGGTCTCACTCTCATAAGCCCTCCATCTCGATCTATTCATTGTCAAGTCTTGCCAAGTACCCTGTATACCAATACTTCTTAGATCTTCGGTTAGCTGATTTCTTCATGCCTTGCGAGGTCTTCCCACTGGTCGACGGGCATTCAATCTTCCTCCCCATATCTTCTTAACTATTCTGTCATCCCTCTTCCTTACAACGTACCCTTCCCACTATAATCGTTTGCCTCTGAGTTCTTGGGTGATACTCGGCCTTCAGTACAGTTCTCGGATATCTTTGTTCTTACGGATTCTCCATTCACCATTAATTTGAATGGGACCAAAGATTCTGCGTAATATTTTATTTTCGAAAACTATGAGGTGTTGTCGAATGGACATAATGAGTTTAAATACTACATGTATCTGTTCTTTGACCTGCTCCAAAAATACATGCATCGAGCCGTGGCTCCGTGGTAAGACTGTTTCCTATGGAAACCATGGATACGGGTTCAAATGCCGGATATCTTTTTGGAATTTTCACAAATGAAATTTAACTGGACAACAACCAGCTAAGTTTTAGGATATTATTATTTATTTATTAATAAATATTTAAAAATAAATAAATAAATAATAATAATTAATAAGGAATAAAAACATACTTATTTTGTATAGGTTCTCAGATTATAGAACAGATTAGAAAATGGAATTAGATTTTTGAAAGAATAAATTAATTAGTCGCGACTTTTGGAAAAATATTTGTCCCTCACCCTATTTCCCAGACGACTTGGCCTAAAAATCTGAAAAAATTTAGTAAACATGGTTGTAAACCAGAAATGTGTGTTCAGAATTCTTGATTCTCTCTAAATATATTTTTTATGCATTTTTTAAAGTATTTTTTTTAAATATTTTATGTAGAATAATAGTTGAAAGCTCCTTATACTTAGATTAACATATTTTTTTTTTTTTCAAAAGTTGTTGATTTTGCGTACATGCCTCCTTTTTATACTATCGACTGCTATTTTCTACCAGCCTATAATTCTCAAGAATGCAATAAAGTAGCTGAACGAGGTTGCAAAGAATGTTTCTAGGAATGGTTAGAAATGGGAGAAACAATAATTGTTAACGATAGTATTAAATAATTATTCATACGTAAAACCATTTGAAATGTACCGCCCAATAGGTTTATGGTGTTTCGAGAAGAGTTATAAGTCTGGCGAGGAGATCACAAACTTCTTGTTTAGTTCTTCGACAGACTTTACATTCTGCTTAATTTTGTACCTAAGTGTGTATTAAAGTGCAATTATGTAAAATTTGAAATTATAATATATAAATATATACGTGTAAATAAATTAAAATAATTGTATTTGTAAAACTGTAAAAACTGTAACATATGATTGAATAAATTGAATAAATTGAATTGAATTGAATTGAATTGAATGGTTAATGCTCGGTATCACAGTCTGAAAAAGGCAAGGTTGTGTAAAGTTGTGCAAATAATCCTATTGTTATTGGTTTCTGTAAAATAGTAATAATAATAATATTTATTGGAATTACTCAAGGTTACCCACCTCGAGGTTACTGACAGCCACTAAGCCGGACATAACTCTCCTGGAAATCGAGATCAAACAGATATTTGTAATCGAATTCTCAAGTCCAGTTAAGAAGAATATCTCCCTCAAGGGGGAGGAAAAGAGGTCCAAGTACGGATCTCTTGTCCGAGCTTAGAAAGCTGTATCCAAGGTATAAAGTTAAGCTTGTAGTCCTGATAGTTGGTGTTTTGGGTGATATGAAAGCCTCTTATCGAAGGGAAATCGAGTCCATTCCCGCCTGCAGATCTTCTGCCATTTCTTTGATCTGCAGAAAGCAGTGCTGCTCGGATCACTCCGCATTGTGCGGGCACTGAATCTGGCGTAATATCCGCGTCGGCACATCGTCAGAGTTTGGGATGCAGCTGTGTGTATTTAGCTCCACTAGTCTTTAGTATGACGCGGCTCAAAAGGTTTCTGATTTTTGCGATTAGTGGACGTTTGTCAACACCTGACAAACCCCAAATAATAATAAATTACAAAGGGCCCATAATTTTATTTCTCTGTGGTTAATCATAAGTACAGTTTTCATGAGACGAGGATAACATTTTTTTTATTTCGTTTTAAAGATGATCTAAAAATTAATATAACAGCAATGAAATCTTATTACCGTTTGCAGTACTCTAGAGACTACCGTTTCAATTATAATTGGCTTACTCCACGAGAAACATTATGTCGCAGGTATTCGCCAGACTACACAACGTGGAAGAAAATCTTGATAAAGCATACACCAGTTTTAAATAAATTTCATTTTAATGACACAGTTTTGACAAGCGAAAAAACGTGCCGCAAATGTAAACTAGGTGAAAAGGACTATGATTTAAAAATTGATACGGGACACTTTTCTTTATAAATAAACAAAAAGATGAATTGAACGCAGCTTTCAGCGAGTTTATTTGGTTATTGATAACGAATGTCGTGTTTTGATATTTATCAAACGAGGGGGGATATGAAAGAGATAGACATATTGGTGGGGGAACAAAATAAATGAAACTGTTGATTAGGTATGAATTAAAGTAACATGCTATTCCGGTCGAAATTAAAGGGCGCGCTCGTGTGTGTCGGGCATGGATGTACGTTAATCCAGTGACGTGCTCTGTTTATTCAATGTTCTCAGAAACGACAAATGCCAAACTATTTATTTTAAATAATTTATTTGTTCAAACCACAAATGGAAGGAAAAAACAACACAATTCGTGGAAGAAAAAATAACCGGTAATGTAATTTTCCTACTGTAATTTAGCTTCCTCTGTTTCTTTAGCCAAGGGCTGGAGAACAGGGACTCTGTCTCACTACGTCACTGACAGAAATAATAAAGTAAATTGATTGAAAACGTGTCGAGGTTTCTGGTTACTCAAGATTCGTGCAGGGATGTTGCGTGCTGATATGAATGTTTATTGTGACTGCAGACCGAGTTTTCCATCTGAAAAACACTGCTATATTTGGTCAGTTACATTTGCTCAAAAACTGAAACACGCATATGTAAAAATAGAACGAACTTCTTGCGGCACACTGTAAAAGCTCAAAGTGGGACAAGCATGCAAGTTAAATGTCTGTCTACATACAGGTGCGTAAGCTCGACATGCGTGAGATTTTCTCAATGAAAATATCTGTTTACTTATCGCAACATGCCATACGCATACAACACGCGACATGATAACAATTTCAGTTGTAGCGACAGCCTCAAATGAAATCGGAAGAATCAGAGCTGCGACAGTGATTATACTGTGGAGGGCTTGGCTTCGGTGTTTCGTTTAGATTAAGTCTGTGGACTGGGGTGGGAGTCATTAGAACTGATAGGGGAGCCTCGGGGGAGCGCGTGACAATGACGGGTCTCAGTCGCGGCATCAGATTTCCTACGTGCATTGTTGGTAAGTTCGGTCGGCAACTATTAGTAGGGTTTGTTTGCGGACGAGACTAGCGGGTCGATAACATTTCCACATGATCGAGCAGCCGATAGGCAACAGGGAATCGCGGCATTAGGATCGCGAAGATCTAATCTCCGAGCGAGCCGTGAAACTGATAAATAAAACTTGAAGGTTACGAGCTTAGAACAAATCCACGATTGCCATGCCATTGATTTTGATTTGAGTTGACGATTGTCGGGTAACACGCGAACGACAGCGCGTAAGCGACGCCGGCTCCGGCTGGTGCGACGCTGCCGTCATCACCGCCGCCACCACTAACATTCCCACAGCCGATACGCTGTCGGCATGCCGCTACACCATACATCGCATAATTAATACTCATCCTGGGAGTTTGTTAAATAAATACGCCACACAGACTTGCACATATACACCGAACGAAAAGCAATTTCTAAAATTAGCCATGAAATATTTAAGCTGATTAAAATGAGTGGCCAAGTCAGCACTCTACATCTAAATTGAATTCCTCCCGGTTCAAGCACTAATCCGAATAAAGTAACTGAAATAAGTGGAAATAAGAGGCTGCACAGGTACTTAAATTTTAGGCCTTTCCGCGCTGTTGAAACAGCATTATTATTTATGTTGGACTTCATTTCCGTTTAAATAGGGGAAACGTCCCGGCTCGTAAATTCTTCAGTTCCGTCCACGTAATTTCAGTCACCTAATAAAACAAATCTCCAGAATAATTCTTCACCGCATTGTGCTTGAGCTGAGTGCTCGTTGCTGCTGTCGACGTTTGATCAGGTCCGTGTCGCGAGAAATGTGCTCCTGAGCACCGCCTCTCGTCTTTACTCCCGCCTCACTGTGCTACGTAATAGTGTATTTGAATGTTTTAACACCGTCTGTGTATTCTGTTTCAGAAAACCCCAAGTTCAGTGAACCGATAACAAATATCACTGTACCGGTAGGAAGAGAGGCGATATTAGCTTGCGTCGTCGAAGACTTGTCTACATATAAGGTAAGATTTACAATGAATTCACACGGAATAAAATAACGCTTAACGAGAATAATACGGCGAACATCGTTCCGTTCTGCTTTTAAAGCGTGTAACGACGGAGAACAACTAGACATATTGGTTTTACTTGTCAGTTACGCCCAACTGTCTCTTAATCAAGATTTAATGCTCTTATGTCACTTGTTTTCCCTAAAAGTTGCGAAACAACGAAAACCATTTTCTTAGATGTCCGCCTGTCAACAGCCTGTTACAACAGAGCGTATCTCGCGCGACCAAGTAAAGAAATAATAACGCGATATAATCGTATCGTTTAAAGGTTATGACAATTGAAATCGTCGAACGTTGATGGCACAACAAACCGGACTGGTTGCAAACACGATAAACACAGCCAATATGCAATGCTGAATGTACATTATCAACCATTCCATTTCCGAATGCACCATTGCGAATGTCGGAGAGACAGAGAAGCGGAGACACATATATCGCTGCGAGGGCTGTGTTGTGTGGAGAGTATGCGCGAGCTGTGAAACACAAAGGAAGCATGAACTACGTTAATCATATGAGTTACATAGCGGTATCGCATGAGTGTCATGTTCCCCGACTTGCATTAGGATGAGCGATGACGCGAACGGGCCAAAGACGTTACGACAGCTGGAGAGAGCGATGGCATACTCATCTAACAGCGTGATATGTTCCGCGGAGTGCGCCACTTTGCACGTCATACATGCGCGACACGTTGCAGACAACTGTTCCACATACAATGCATATTTAGTTACTTGCACTTCCTTCCAACATTCTTGTGACAAACTGGACTTTTGTTCCTCTTGTCAAATAACTTACGTGTCTGCTACCTTTACGTTTATCCCGCCATCTTGCATTATTATAAATTAAAATCCTACCACCTGCAATCTACACTCAAATTTGCAGGAATAAGTTAGACGAGGTAGATCGTACCTTACATATAAATGAAAATAAATACTTTGTTGGTTTCACTAAGATTTATTAGATTTATTAGATCACTGGATACTCTTCTTTGGTTAGTTTATTAATAGAAAAATTAAATAAACTACGAAAAACTGTCCAATACTTTCGACGACTTTGCTCCATCTGTCGGACAATCCACAAATCTTCTCTCGAAAAAAATATAGCAGCTTTGAGCCGCTTTTTAGGAACTTTTCCACAGTTCTGAAGTACGTAGCAGACTAGTAAGGCTCGAGCGACCCGAACAAGTTTTAACACAACAGGGTTAAGACCACTAAATACGTCGCATGTGGGAGAACTTTCGAGTTCAAGAAACAAATAAACTCCTTTGTTCATTTCGCGACGATTGGTCGAAAGTTTTTATCCTGCAGAATGATTTGCCTAGTATCTTGACCAGTAAATGGCGTTTTTCATTCTATTTTATTGCCCAAATGGATTAGTTGCTCTAGGCAACGCTCTTAATTAATTACCTGACCAGATTTTACCAACTCATTTGTGATATTATGTCATCTGCTTTGCCAAGATTTATTTCTATTTTTTTTTTTTTGCTATTATTATTAACAAAGTAAAATTTCGGTAAAATTTTCCTCGCAATCCGTAAAATTTCGGATACTTCTGTACAACAAAGTAACTTATAAGTTAATTAAACAGTTTATAGCTCGATCCATACTCAACTCTCTTCCTCCCTACGAGTAACTCATTCGTAAAAAAGTCTTCTTAAGGAGAAATTTCATACCTCAAGTCGCAATTATCATAGATTTCCATGTAAAATTCATTTATCAGTTCCCTGACCCATGAAATCTTACCTAACGACTTATCCAATAACACCAATGCTTCAATGCCCTTAATCACATCATATTCTATGTTCCTTTATTGAGTTTTACATATACAGAGCGATCAACAAATCTTGACCGTTATGCAATACTTGACAGAAACATTTAGTTATCAAACTTATTTCCAAGGACATGTACACATAAAGTCTGTTCCAAACGGTTAGGCGGAACTAGATTTTGCAATCTAATTACTTTCATCGTTTAAATCGTGCTTTTCGGCCGTTTTGTTTAAGCTTTGTAAATCATACTTACAATAAACATTTTTTGGTTAAGGATAATATCATTTTAAAATGTCATTTTCTTTATATATTGATTTTTTGTGTCATTTTTAATACAAATTTCCCATTTAATTATTTTTTTGTCATTAAAATATGTAACAAAAATAATTTAATTTTGACATATGCCATTCGTTTCCTTGGTTTCATTGTTGGAATTTTAAATTTTGACATTCCAACGAAAATGAAATAACCCAAGCAAGGTCCCTTCTCGTGACAACCTAAAAGAACGAAATTCCCATTTAGTCCCACCTAATCGTGTGGAACAGACTGTAGGCGTTGTTCCTCGGGTGAGTTCGGGCAAACGAAGTAATCTGATTGGTTCTTTGTTAAATTAGAAGAAATAACGATCGCGCGGTACCTTTCGAGTAACTTTTTCATTACAATTTTCAAAAATATTTAGTATTTTAAATTATCACGGGAGATACGATGGCGAATGTTGTGGAAAGAATCATCAATTGTCAAGGTTAACAGGTGATGGCGAGATGCACACACTAACAGTTACATAAGTCAACTGACTGCCTTCGAAATTGTAAATAATCATCTTGCTCCATTTTCTTTCTCTTTTTTATACAGCAAATTCATTCATTTAGCACATCTGTGTTTGGATAGTAATTAAGTTTCTTCCTATCAAACGTTCTTCGTAATTCAAAAACTCGTATATAAAGAGAAAGGTGTCTTAATCTGTCGCAATTTATATATTAGTGAAAAGAAATTCACGTGAAAATTGCAACCTGTCGATTGAAAAGCTGATATTGGATTCGTTGTTTTCGAAATATGATCCATAAAAAATTAATGACATTCTGTTTTTGACATTCTGAAAATACTTTGCGTCTTTAAAAATAGGCAGTATTAAAAAAAAGTTTATAGTATTTTTTAGTTTGTTTAAAGTATATGAATGTGGATACAGGGTCTTCAAGAGAATGTCAAACTTCATGAGTATGTGCCTTCATTAATCTATATTAATAAAATTGAAGACTATATCTGTTTTTTTTTTTTTTTTCTCGGTCTCCTATTTGGTTTTCACACGTTTCAGATGATGAGTTTCAGATGATGCTCGCAAAACATTTAACAAACAGTTCGCGCGAGCAGGTGGAAGTCCATTCCAATAAACCAACAACCGGCTCTCAAAATTCATGAAAATTTAACAACCGATTCGCGCGATTTGGTTCTAACCGGCTCCATAAATTATAACCGTCGTCCTTGTCGGTGGTGCAAAGGGGGTTGCACCTTGGTGGCCGAATTCAGGGGCTTTCGGCTGCAGACCCATTCCTTTATGGCAAATCACCAGAATGAACTTGAATTATTTAACAAAATTTTAAGTTTTCGGGTAATATTTCTACAAAAAAAACATCAATTTGGAGTACATAATAGACCAGCAATGGCGAATCTTTTTCACAGTTAGGTCAAAATTGAATTTGAAATTTTGTAAATTTAAATCGCGTGTCAAATATACGATGCGTAAATAAAAGTCTGCCGCTTTTCTATTTCTGTGCAAGTTCCTACTAATCTCGTTAACTTTACTTGAACTAGCGGAATTGTGTTTGACGTAGATAAAACAAGTATATAACAGGTTATAGTTGAATCTCGCTTATTGTCAAGTTTGCCGATTTTCCTAACCTGCTTGGAGATTTCCTAACCTGTTTCGATTTTAGAATCTTCAGAACTAAAAATATCTTCTTTTATATGAGTCATTTGAAATCGTCATACGTGTCACTATATGCATAGGTTCACCATCACTGTAACAGACAATGAATTAATTCATTTCGTTATTTTTCTATAGTTTTAAGAATTTTTTAACTCTTATGTGTTTGTCTGTTATTCTGGCATCAGGAGAGTTTTTCTAAATTAATATTAATCAAAAAATGCCTCAAGTCGTTGATGTCATAAGACAGGCTAATAAGAAATTATCTTAAAAGAAACCTCATTAGAAAACTCATTGAGATCAGTATACACGGTATCTTCTTGCATTGGATTTGTTCCTATATCTCTAATAGATCACAAGTGGCTGCAGTAAATGGCTATCATTCCCAGTTTTTCAGCACTACTTCTGGTGTACCCCAAGACTTACATCTCGGACCACTATTATTTATTCTTTATATCAATGATATCAGTCACTGTTTTGTTTATTCTTATATACTTTTGTACGCAGATGATTTAAAAATTTAAAATAAAATTAAATCAATAACCAACTGCTACCATCTGCAGGCAGATCTAAATCGCTTTTCTGACTATTGCACAGATAATAAATTATTTCTAAACTTTCAAACATCACATAACTTTCACTATAAATTTGAACAACATTGATTCCCTGTATCATTTTAATTATATTGTTATCCAAACCATCGGTCAAGTGAAGACTCTAGGCGTTATATTCGACTACAACTTTACATTTCTTGCACACATAGATCAAATATGTAATCGCGCGTACAAAATGGCAGGCTTTATCATGCGTACAACTAGATCCTTTAGAAACACAAACACTATTCTTAAGCTTTATAATGCTTATGTTCTAAGTATCATAAACTTTAGCTCTGTCATCTGGAACCACATTTTGCTGTCCATTTATATGGACAGCAAAATGTGGGTTCGATGCGATTTATATCACATTGAGCGAATGCAGAAAAGATGTCTTTCATATTTGTCACTAAAGACTCCTGACTTCGTCAAACTTTTTAATTCACTGCCAATATTTTAATCTATTAGCTCTGCCAGACCGTAGACATCTTACAGATGCAATAATTCTTTACAAAATAATAAATTCCTATTTCGACAGTCCTGATCATTTAGCTCACATAAAATTTAATATACCAAACCGCAATCTCCGTTATAACGGGCCTTTATTCGACGTGCCCTGTTCAAGAACAAACCTATTCTGTAATGCTCCTCTTACTAGAATACCATTTACAGTTAATATTTTTGTAAAAAAACTCGATCTAGACCAGCGTTTCCCAAACTATGCGCCGCGGCGCCCTGAGGCACCGTGACTAGGCTTCAGGGGCGCCGCGAAGACCCAGGACCTTTTATTTTGTTGCATCACTTTCTAGTTTAGAAGTTGTCTGTCTGTCTGTACGGTAGAAATTATAAGTCAAACGGCTTAACGTAGAAAGTTAAGATTTGGCATGCTTATACAAATTTTTGACCCACATATAGGAAAAATACAGAGAGTTCAAAAAATCATATTACGAAATAAATATAATCAAATACGTATTAATAAAAAAAAATACTATTTTTAAAACTTTGAGTGACATACCAAATGAAAATTCTTAATACGTTGAAAAAAACAATTTTTCATAGGATTGATTTAAAAATCTGAAAAAAATCTCCGTAATGAACATTAATGGGAACCAGAATAGCTCAACAGGAATTTTTTATAAGATAAGTTTTTCGAAAAGTGTCGATTTTTTTAGTGGCGTTGATAAAAAAAATATATTTTTAAAATATATTGTGTGGTATCAAAAGAAAGGTCTTAAGACGTAGATTAAGGACCGATAGATAGTTTTTCGAAATTCGTTTCTTTTAACACGAATTTAGCCAAAAAGGTGCAAAAGTTCTTGTCCCGCAACTTTTTACCCAGAGAGATTAAACAAAAAATCTTAAAAAATTGAAGGTAATGTATATTGATCTGAGCCAGAAACGTACAAGACGAATTTTTGATCAGATTGTGTTTCTGAAAAATACGGCAGTTATTGTTTTAAAAAAAAATTAATTATTTTTTTAATTCATGGATAAATTATAGCTAATAATGTTATGGATTTTCTGTAATTCCAAAAATCTTAGCGAAGATTTTTGGAATTTAAAATATTTAAAAAATAATATTTGTTTTAATAGTTGCGAACTGAGTTACTCACACCACACCACACTACACTCTACACTGTAAAATATTACTTATTCTAATGAAGACTTGAATACGAAGCAAATGTAGAAAAAAAAAAAAACGATGGGATATTTGGCCAATTATTTAAATTTTGTTTAAAAAAAGGGCGCCCGGAACAAAAAAGTTTGGAAACCACTGATCTAGACATTCATTATGACGATCTGCCAAATGTGAAAAATAAAATCAATAAATATTTCTTAAATGCCTATATGCCTGTTCAATGATAATTAATGTTGAATCACTTGTGATACGCTCATTTTGTAATTTTAATATTGTAATTCTGTGAATCCATATATTTATATATTTTTATTACTTTTATTTTTGTTATTTTCCTACACATATTGATCTGTAAAAATATGTAAACTTTTCTAATGTAAATTATACTTCGAGGTTGTAGTTATGGGTGATATGCACTTGTTTACTACCCTATAAACCAAATAAAGAAATAAATAAATAAATAAGTCTGGCATAATTGTCAACAGAGAAAGATATTTCCGAGAAATTATATTTGTCAATAATAATTTATTTCACTTTCAATATATTTAATACTAACAATTGTCTTTGTTATGTATTAATATTTTCTATTTATTAATGGAATTAAATCAGAGCCGCAGTAAGGAAAACTTGCGCTAGGGACAGAGCCGTGTTTTGGCGCCTTTGGTAAATAAAAACAAGGTTCTTTGAGAGAAATTTTGAGAGTTAAGAAACTCTCAAAATTTAAGTGATGAGCAAAAAAAAAGGTCCTCACCTTCCGAAATCCAAGTGACGAGCAAAAAAAAAGGTCCTCATCTTCGCAATGGCGCCCCTTAGCAAGCCTGTCAGCGCCCTTTTCTTTAGTGCACTAGGGGCCATCGCCCCTCCGCTTCCCCCTTACTGCGGCTCTGAATTAAATATTCATATTACATAAAATCATTTATTTTTAAGGATTTTATTTTATGAAAAAATATTTATTTTGCATGATAAATATTTAAAACTTTGTATATACACTTACAGAAGTATACATTACTAATCAAATTCTTAATTAAATAATAATTAATTAATAAGGGCGGAAAAATTGCTATAACATCTGGGCGGCCAACAACTCAGAGACGACCATGCCAATGTCCTTGGCCGATCCAGCGATTTGGATAAGTTTGATCATGCCATATATTCGATAAGTATGTATTTTTTTTTTTTTGCTTCAAATTAATGAAGAGTACTCCCTTAAAATTTGTTATATTCCTCCTCGGACATCCTGTATACTGAGAGTATGTACAATTTATCACAGTAATACCTACTATTTCCCCATACTATGTTATGCATGGTCTTGGTCAATTTTATTGCTAGGGAGATATGTATACGTTTCCGAACATCGAGTCAATACACTCGATGCAGTAAAGATCCTTCAAAATACGGTACATCAAAGTATTTTTATCTGAATGAAGGCAGGTGAATCTGAAATAGTTCAAGGGAATAAAACACAAATATTGAAATAAAAAACAATACACATCTTGGAATGGAAAATCCATTCTGTGCAAACAATTTACACGCATTGCAAACAATTTCAAGTTTATTTGCAACAAACAATGTAATAAAACAAAACGGAAATCACAGAATTAAATCGGTACGCCTATCTTCCACCGAGCGACATTTCGATATTTTAGTCCCTCAGGAACACGGAAAATGTCAAACAACAATGACATAGGGTGGTTAAATGTCATATGTTTTGGCCAAACAAAGTGCTTCCTATAAAAACTGCATGATAGATGTATGTATATTTTAACCACAAATCCTGTCGAACATCCCGTGTACATAATTTAATCTCGCTTTTATAACATACGCAATGTGTTCCATTATCACTTCTCAGCTTTACGCACACGGTTCACGTGCATGTTGATAACTCTTTCCTTCTTGAGGATAGAAAGTTGTTAAATGTGATTATTAGGACTTTGTAGGTATGACCAAAAAACCCTTATGCCGTCATTTTGTCGTCTGTCTGTCTGTCTGTCTGTTCGGTAAAAATTTTAGCCAAACGGCTAAATCTAGAGAGATCACCCTAAAAATATAAACAAATGGGTTCATAATTTGTTTTTTTAATGCTGAGTAGGCACCAAATGAAAGCCGTGATTGAAAGTACATGGCTAACGATTAAAATTTTATTTTTGCGAAATAAATTATTTTGACGCGATATTTATCAAAAATGTGCAAAAAAAAATTGTCCAACTTGCCAGAGGGGGTAATCTAAAAATCTAAATAATGAACATTGGTGTGAACCGGAATAGTACAACAGGAATTTTTGATCAGATTATGTTTTCGGAAAACAACGCATTTTTTATTGTAGATGTAAAATATTTAATACGTTATGTAAACAGTAAAACAGTATGCATTCATAGTCTAATGGCTAGCCTTCTCGCTTCCTAAGCTGCAAACTAAGGTTTGCTTCTGGGCTGGAAACAATTTTATTTTTTGTCTTTTTTCGCATTTTTACCGACCGCCAACATATATAAGGGAGGTAATGTGAACATACCGATTTTGAGATTTCGATGGATCTCCACGAATTGAGGTCTCTACATAACGTTTTGACTATTTTTAGCATGATGTCTGTCGGTCTGTCTGTCCGTCCGTCTGTCTGTCCGTCTGTCCGTCTGTCTGTCCGTCTGTCTGTGTACACGTGCAGAGCAAATTCGGCTGAAAGGATTTTTATGAAACTTCATATTTAAACTTCTGCCATCAATGGCACGAGTTGATCAACTTTTGGTAAAAATCGGTTGACTAAAAATGGGAGTTTACTCGTGTCGATTTTAAGATTTTTGCGAATATTTCACAACAGAAAAATATTTCGAAAAAATTTATTGAACAAAAGTTGCTATAAAAGCAATAATTAATAAATTTTATTTGAGACATTTTTTGATAAAACGAAAAATGTCGAATAATTTTTGTAACATTTTTCAATTTTCAATTTTTTCATATTTATATGTAACGTTTCCATGGTCATGATAAATAATATCTCTGTTAGAAAATATTAGGCCAAGTTATTTCTACTCTGTTGCTAGAATGTAATTTATATAAGTACTTTATGATGGCGGTCGGTCCTGTGGTGGCCACAGCTGATTTTTTTTATTTTGGTTTAATTATTTTGTCAAAATTCTAGTTATATTTTGGCAAATGTTGCATTTAATTTTTAAAAGCGTAAATTTAGTAACCAGTGGGAAATGATGGAATTATAACTTAATTCTATGTTTCAATGTATACAAAATCAGAGGGGCGGAGCATATGACTTAAAACAATCAATGGAAACCATAGGCACAATTTTCAAAATCTTAATGAACCTTGCTATATCAAAAAAATACTGTACATATTTAAAAACCTAAATAACGGTATTAGGCATAAAAAAATAAATATTTAATGTAAATGAGTATTAATTTTAGTTTTTATGAATTTATTGAATTTAAAATAAAATGCTGAACAATTTTCATATTTAAATTTTATCTGTACAACTAACGAGGAAGCAGGAAATCGCATTAATCTGTTTTTACATGTTAAATCCTTATATGTCCCTGGTCAACTCAACACCCGTATAAGATTTTGCTGTTAAGTCAGTAATAAGGGACATATTATATAAATAATAGTTTTAATAACCCCCCGTAATTTCTCAAATAATCATCATGAAAAAAATGCATTAAACACAAAAGATTTGTATTATTATTATAAATAATTTTTGTTTTAAATATTTTTCTGTTAAGCTAAAAATAAGGGAGATATTTTAAGTTTTTTAATAAACATAACCCCGAAACACCCCCCTTTCAAATACCTTTTAGCTTCTGTTTGAATCCTGGTTCTACTCTATCATCATACTAAATTACGTGAAATTATGTCCAGCCGTTTTTGCGTGAATCTCGGACCGACAGACAGACAGACCAAAATTGATTTTTATGCGGATATTGTCTTATAATCATCCAATTAATAGCCTCCAATTTTGTTAATATATATGAATGTTTTCATTATTCAAAGATATTTCTGGCTTGTGCAGTTCGTGATTCAATTTTTGGTTTTGTTTCTCACTCATTATTTAAAATACAGCTTAAACATTTGTAGGATGCCACAATTTTCATTGCATTATTTTCCACTATGATGTTCAGCCTTAGTGCACGAGCTTTGGAAATTTCTTTAACTTTTTTTGACTGTTAACTCTCTACTGACTATACTCACTTTGATTACAAGAGCTTGTATATATGTACAATAGCGAAACCATAAAAAGTTATTTTTATTATTATATAAGGTCGTCAAGGATGAAATTTGTAGAAAAAAAAGCAAAGTTAGTTGATAACTTACAAATATAAAGAATTATTTTATTCATCAAAGTATGCACCCATATTGTCTATACACTTTTGCCTTTTAAGCGGCAGGTTGTTCAGGCCGGTGATATAAAACCCTGGCGGACGAGAGTCAATGGATTCCTGGAAGGCCAGTTTTACAGCATTGTCGGAATTAAACTGTTTTCCTATTAAAAAGTTGTCCAAATTGCGGAAGAAGTGGTAGTCAGTGGAGGCTACTTTGATGAGTATGAAGGATGATGAAGAAGTTCCAACTCAAATTCCTGTAATTTTACCACAGTCATTTGTGCAGTGTGTGGTCTAGCGTTATCATGCAATAAGATAGGAGTCGATCTGGGCAAGTTTTTGCATTATTTAGTCCAGTTGGTTGCAGTATATTTCTCTTGTGATCGGTGAGCTAGTTTTTTTTTTTTTTAAATTACCTGTACTTTTTAATTACCGGAAATTTGGCGAACCAATTTGATATTGTCTGCTGCGTAGTAACATTAGAGCCAAATACACTATTAATGTTTCTCGCGGTCTGCGATGCTGTAGTTTCACGTAAGAACTCATACTTCATAGTAGTGCGAACTTCCGATGATTCGATTTTCAAAAAAATTAATTTTTAAAAAAAGTTTTTGAATTTTCTGGTGGCATACAATGATTTCTTTAAACAGGCGAGATGTGAAACTATCCAACAAAAAAAAAAAAAAAAAACAGAACGGTAAAATATTAAGCCAATGTCAAATAATAAGCTTTTGAAGTTGGCAATATTATTAGCTACAAATTTCATTCTTGACGACCTGATATCATAACTGCACCATTGCGTAACTCAAATTATTAATTTTTTCTCCACCAGCTTTCTTTGTGATGTTTTGATTCATGCATGGTTTGGTTAAATATAAACTGTGAACACCTATACGTTGAAAAGTAGTGGTGATAAGATACTGTCAACTCTTACAAGTCGTATGTCTTTATTGGCGTGTCCATTCGAACCGCAGACGTAGACGCTTGCATGGTTAGCGGCTGGTAGCATGACGGTGGAGTGGAGCACATGCATGAAACCGTGAACAATGCCGGTGACATTTGTGTGCTGATCGCGAGGCGCCAGTATGAGAAGTAGGTAGTTCCGCTGCCCGGATATGAAGGTATTCACCGTGGAAACATAAATCTTTATTCACAAATACATATGCCCACAACCGATAAAAATATATATATGGGTTTCCTTATGAGACGGATGCCAATGTTAGGTACTTGCTTATAGCAGCAACAAATACACGGTTCGTTCTACAAAATTCGTTTTATGAATTCCTCATGCAGAACATTTCACATTTCATTTCTGAGAATGAAATAAAATTTCTCTTTGACTGAAAAACACGCAATGTGTGCAATATATAGCTTTTGGCTGCAGCTTTTTCCTCGGAAATTCTTGGGTAGTATTTTCAAATATTTTTAAGTTTAATAGTACATAATAAGTTAACAACGCGTAGAATGTCAAAGTATTATTAGAAAAAATATTAACGTGCACGCTAACAATAGTATTTTTTTGTATAAAATAAAAGTGCGAATGCCAGACAATAACATAAATTACTCTAGATTGTTATTGTTTCAGGTTGCGTGGCTGCGTGTGGACACACAGACAATATTAACAATCCACAATCACGTGATCACCAAGAACCACCGTATAGGGGTAACGCACAGCGAACACCGGACATGGTACCTGCATATTCGCGAGGTGCGAGAAACAGACCGGGGTTGGTACATGTGTCAGATCAACACCGACCCAATGAAGAGTCAAGTCGGATTCCTAGATGTCGTAGGTGAGTTTATAACCAGCGCAACTAAGCAATCTGATATCATACTAACAATCATTAAACCGAACGCGGTTACGATGGTTGAATCTGTATTCCATCGTCAAGAGAATAGTGAACGCAAGAGAGCAACTGTTACGACTGTAACGAGCTCGGAGACAGAACGCTTGAATGTGGTATCTGCGTCGTCAAGCATTAAGCTGCTCGGTCACCCTCCCTTATGTCGATATCTCGGTCAAAGTAAGGAGTTGAGTTCGCGGCAAATTGTATACAAATCCGGAGTCGGAGTAGTGCTCTTCGGTGACGCTTATGATACACTTGGCACGTGTAATGAATGGAAAGCACCGGTGGCAAAGTTTCCGTCATGAAATTACTGTTGGCGCTCACTCTCAACACCAACTTCAGCATGAGTGCTGCAGTGTGGGTCAGACTTGGGTCTAGAGGCCGCTGTTACATCAGCGCCAGTTGCATTGCGCCACTGTTTCACTAAGACGGCTGTGCGATAGTGACCGCAGGCGGTTATATGACTTGTAACCTCATGATGGTCATGCCGGAGAGCATCGCCACTCTGATTTCAATCTTTCTCGAGCTCGCCATTAAGCGTTATTGCCTTTCTCACTTCATAGTGAACATCTCGCTCTATCTTAGACAATATTATTAGTCAGTGTACACAAGGGACGGCGCATAAACTATAACCGAGGTCAGGAACTGAACTCAAGCTTGGCGGAAGTGTGGATCCTATCGACCACAAGCATTTCACTTTGCGGAACACGAATGATTAGGCGTTCGACAAAATATCCTGATGCGTTGTTGCATTTTATTCGAACTAGTGTATTTATGATGGTCATAGTTACCAAATTAATTATCATCAATCATCATCGTTACATTCACACAGACGAACATGTTTTATGTACGTTCCCTTATACGTAGATGAATCCATCGATATATTTCCGCCGCTGCCTAGACGTACAGTCCGTAGCATACAAATGTTGGCAGGAAAATGAATTATAATCCTCTTTGTGTTTTTAAAAAGGCCATAGAGTATTCGTGCGGATATGGCAATCCCTATACCAGAGCAGAACACCAGAACACGGAATCAAAAATGAGGTACCGTAATCAAGTAGAACGGAGAGTTCAGCAGTGATTTATTTAATTCTCATTTCCTTCTTCATCGTTGCAAGCTTTTATCGCGGGTAATAAATACAAAGATAATTGAGTGATACGAGAGGCACAGCGTGTAACGCATGTCGGTGGTTCCGTAACGAAGCCGCGCAGTCCGCTCCACAGCGCGGTCACCAATCATGTGGTAACGGTGAGCGAGGGAAGAACGGACGTGCGGAAAGCTCCCCAGATGCACTCGTAGCCCCATTAGCCATTGTGAAACGGTCGGGCTACCGATCCTCCCGCTGCGAGGGATCACGGCCCGTATTATACATGAGCCGCCACCTCGTGCGGCAATAACATGCAAATATATGGAAAATAACCTATAGCGTTACATAACACCACTTCATATAGGTACGATTAGGAGAGTGTAATGATGTCGCTATGGACGGGCAAGCACACGACAGGATTACAGCGTTCGTCCATACGTACGTGTGTTCTATGGTGACGACCAGGGAGCGCGGGGACGAAGTACAGCGAAACGTTCGCATGTTGCCGCCGGCCAGCAGCCAGCATGTCTCCAACAGTGAGTATTTCGGCCCCGCGTTGCCGCAGCCGCCGCCGTCCCGTGTTCGAACAGCTCCACCCCTCGACACAACTGTGTTATTAGTTTATAACAAGGCGAACGTACTCATTTCGCTTCATAAATAACAAAGAACATGCATGACCAATACTTGCTTTTCCATCTTCCACTCTTTCGTTGTTGTCTATTACGTTAATCGTTGCACCATGTAGGCAAGAAAGATTTAAATAAAAATCATATTTGAAACGATCATTAAATAAAATTATTAAAATCTTTTAGCAGTGATGCATTACATTTTGTTTGTATGTGACAGTTCCGCCAGACATCCTGGACTACCCAACCAGTACAGACATGGTAGTGCGCGAGGGATCAAATGTCACCCTTCGTTGTGCAGCCACCGGGTCGCCCGAACCCAGCATCACTTGGCGTAGGGAAGGAGGCGAACCCATCCCCCTGGGCAACGGTCGTGAAGGTAAGATAAACCCTCCCAACTTATGTGAACAGGAATCGCACTCAATAAACCAAATAAAACTTACCCTTCATCCGGTTCCTTCATCGCTTTTATTTTCGCCGTTCTCAAGAACAGTCACAAAGCGACATGCCTAATTACATTAAATCCTTTTAACTCCAAGTACGTATTTAAGATATCCTTGGCCGTAGCGCTGTCGTCGATCAATAACAAATTTGCATTCAGGAATTTCCGAAACTACTTTTCAAAAGTTTGACTAAACTAAATAGTAATTCAGAGTTATTTGATAACATACGTAACGCTGAAGTTGTTATAATTTAAAAACGTTTTGAACAAAGTTTTGCGCCGTAACATTTAAAGCTCAAGTTGCCGTGCAAAGTACGTGCGTTTATCCTGTGACATTCATAGAATGTCAACTCACCCTTCTTTCTTCTGCAACAATTGGACAATTTTTGTAAAAGAGTCGCCGACGGAAAGAACAAATAAAATATTTCAGTGCCCTTGGACACTCTTCGGACAATTTAACTTTGTATCGTGTTTATAGTTAGTCAATCATGTGTGGCTCCCTTTGCCCGGTCACAAGTTGAAATTGATTAAATCGGTCGGGTTTGAGCACACGCGCCTATCGTAAAGGATATGCGATAGGGGAGCAGTGCATAGGCCGACGTACTCGGACGGCAATCACTCACTTACCCATTCTGGGCCGCGGATGAGAGGGTAGTTTAATATTACAGACGCATCGCACTGATCGATGGTCGTTACTTCAATATGTTCTCAATGTTGTCTATTGAATCTGTTTCCAGTTGCGAGCGTGGAGGGTCCCGTGTTCAACATCACTCGAGTGAATAGACTGCACATGGGAGCCTACCTGTGCATCGCTTCCAATGGGGTACCACCTTCCGTCAGTAAACGTATCATGCTAATAGTTCACTGTGAGTATGTCAGCTAACAAACACAAGAACATGGACACAATGCGTTTCCGTGATTTGTCCTGACCCGACCTATGTAGATGTGCATGTTACGTAGTTACCTACCTTTACCTGCATCTATCAGTGAGACGTGTGTCCATCGCGCGTGTATAACATATGTCTTCATTTGCAGTTCCCCCAATGATTTGGATTCAGAACCAGCTTGTGGGGGCGTACGAGGGCCAGCAGATGACACTCGAGTGCCACTCTGAAGCTTACCCCAAGTCCATTAATTACTGGACCAGAGAAAAGGGCGAAATCGTGCCGCAAAGTAAGTGTAACAAATAACGACGTGTGACAGACACGGGCACGAGCTCAACCCATAACAAACAAATGGAAGTCAATTATTATTTTGTAACAAGGTGGGGGTGGCGCTGAAAGCTTTGCATGTCTAATTAAAAGGAAATTTAACGCGAAAACATCAATCCATTTATAGACATCGCAGTAAAGCTTTTAATTAAATGCATTGAAACGTCGGAGGCCTAATTTATTTTGAAATGCTAGGGCTAGGTAAGTTAAAAGGTGCAGCGATTGATTTCTTTTCTTCCGTTTGGCAGGCGGGAAGTACGAGCCAGTTCTGACAGACAACGCTTACAAGGTGCATATGAAGCTCACCATCAAAGCTGTCACGCCAGCAGACTTTGGTTCCTACAAATGCGTGTCTAAAAACTCACTCGGAGATACGGATGGAAGCATTAAGCTCTATCGTAAGTTTCATTTAATTACATTGCTCTGAAGGTTGTAATAATACTGATATTGTGCTCACGCTAATTATATAATTTCCTCATTGCAGCCATTCCAAAACCAACGTCTCACAAGACTTCACCAGGTGACAAACATAACCGCAAAGGTAATTATTTTATACTTAGTGTTCGTACTGTCAACTTGAGCGTGCCGCAGCTCTATAACGAAAGCTAGATGTCGTGTAAAACAATATACAAGTCGGCTGTACTGCGAATAAAGTTACACGCCTAGCAATTTAAACTTTCTGCCTGGAGAACCATAAGTAAAAATATGTATATCAAAATTAAATACTTACAGACGCAATTTATAATCCTCGGTGATAAAAACGTCTGGGGTTTGTGGTTGGAGAATTAATTTTAGTTCCATAATTTTGGAAGTTAAGAAATACAGATGTATCCCTAATTCCATGCAGAGCAGTGATCTATTACTGTGAGAATTATGAAGCGAGACAAATAGCAGGTCTGACGGAACGTGAATTACCGTGTCTGGGCAGTCGACGTACGAATGTTATATTTGGAGCCGGGGACGTGTACGTGCGATGACGTGACTGGGGATTGCCCGCGAGCTACTCCGGCTGCGACGCTCCACCCGGGATCGCACGGGCCGTACGTCTTCGCCCGGAGCATCCTCTTGATTAATGGCCCGGCACGTCAAGTGGTGTGCGGCGCTCGGGTACACCGGCCTCCTACAACGTACGAATCACCGTTTACACTTTTTAACATGCACAGATGCATGCAACGAAACAATTTATTTCACTTACATTCCATACATCCACGATTAAGTTTATCCGGACATAATAAACGGTAACAAATTACAGCTCGTTCGGATTTTCACTCAATTATTCATTCGTTAGACGTAATAGTGACGCGGAAAACTGTTTTACGTTTCGCACCGCAGACATAAAACTGCAATAGCCCAGTCCCTTAATGAACGAACAACACATGCACGGATGAATAATGCATGATAGTAGTAGGGCATGTAACACGTGTGCCGTGTAGCAAGGCATTCTCCGGACAGATGACGTGGATCATATACATTCATATCGTAGCTCTGGAAGTGCAATCACCAATCATCAATCGTAAAACTTTATTTTCCAGGCAAATCAAGAAAACATCCCTACTCGAACGATATAAACGAAAGCGGAGGAGACGAGAACGCCGCCAAGCAGCGAGGTAATAATTCATCCATATATATCTATTTTATATGTTTATCGATAAACGTTTCCGCAGATGTTAAACTGGGAGATCACCAGTCCGATTCGCTGTCGTTGGAAGATGATGAGTACTACAACCGAGCAGCCACGGGGCATACGGACCCTGTGTGTCTGATCGCGGTGTCGTTGGTCATCGCTGCCTCCGCCGCTGCCACCAGCTCGCTCCGGCTTTGAGGTGTGGGGCCGTCAGCTCCGGCCGCCGGGGACGACACATATCATTCCTCAAACACACTATTCCATCTATTGTGCTGTGTACAGAACCTCACATTTACATTGTGTGCAATATGTGATCTGTTATTTTCAGAGCAATTCTTGAACTATTTTTATATGCTTCCTGTCAGTATAAGAATACAACTTATTGTAAAGAAAATGAAACTGAACTGCATAATTTAGATATACGTGTAAATGTAATATTGTAACTTATAAAATGACTATTTCTTTTTGATATTTATTTATTTACATATATTTGATTACTCGTAAAGTTATATCAGAGATTTTTATATATACAATATGTAATAGGGACAATAGTTTAAGTTTTATCCTAGAGTTAATCCAAAATGTAGTAAAATAATTGCTTTTAGTTTTTTACTTGACACGCAAATACAGTATTGTAGAAAATAGAGTAAATAACGAATCCAGTGAAAATTTATTTCATAAATAATTTATAAAATAAAGCTAAATTTGTAGTGCTATATCTAGTATTAAGTATATGTATCTGATTTTACAAACGATTTATTTTATAAATAATTCAAGTAAAAAGTGTGTACTGATCCATTTGAGTTTCTTTAATTGCCTATAAGTTTAGGGGCGACTACGACTCACGCTCAAAGAGCAAACAAGAATGCATTTCAATTGCAATGCTTCTCTTTCATTTCAATTTATATTCAACTCAGCCCACGTCCTTTAATCTAATCCAGAATTTCCAATTGTAGAAGTAAAGCATTGCAGGTCAAATTTATCAATCGACTAGAGCTCGGTTTAATTATTCACTCACTGAAGAAAAACGTGTGATTGAATCAGGGGAAGGTTACGGAGTTACACCATTACAGCGTTATAGCGAAACGCGAACGTTGCGAGCTTACAGGCAAGAAATTACGTAAGCCATCCATAAGCTATCGAGCGGCACTATCGAATTGCTCTTTATTTTTTCGTTCGTGATTTGTTTTGCCTTGTCGTAGTCGATGCATACCTCAGATAAACCTATTTGTATGTAAAGATTGAGAACAACGGAAACATGTTATGTCCTGAAACAGTATCGGCAGTCGTATCACGTTTAGATCAAGGTTTCGTATAAAGTAAAACGATCGAGAGAGCGGAAAGCGATCAAGGGCCCGAACTTCATGTAAGTACAGGGAATGATCTGGGATGTTGCGGATGGGGCGACGCAGCTATGGAGCAGCCTGGAGCGGGAGCCGACAGCCGGCGCGCGGCGAACAAGCCGCGACTCGTTTTTTCTTCTGCCGAGCTTGTAAATGATGCCCCAGTACTTGTAGACCTTCATGAATACAAACAACCACTACACTGTAGCAACATCTGTAATAAAAGCGAGCATTCACAAGTCGCTAGACAAACTGCAGCCCATAACACTGTGTCATACACATTCATTATCTTTCGTTGTATACGATTTATGTTTTATTAAAATAAGCATATACCTTCAAAGAACGTTACAATCATATTACCGCAATATATCAAGGAAAAGCGGAAGTTCAGTCTTAATGTATTTTACAGTAAATAACATACCTACATGTATTTACACTGCGATGGCACAGATTCTTTACAAAAACCTTCTACTTGTTTCATACATTACAGTACAGTATTACAGTACAGTCGAACAAAAACAAGATTGACTCTTACAGATATACTACAAATTAAATTATACAAGGTCTCACAATTTAGACATTTAATGACAAGTACAATATCGTTTGGGTCTGAATGACAAGCGGAATTCGTAATCTGAATTAATTTATCATTACTTCCTCCGTGGTGGAGGGAAGCCAAACAAATTTAGCTTCTTATTAAATCTATTGAAGCATAAAAATATTCATGTAAACCTGGCCACAGTTATATTAAAGTAAGGTACGTATATATTTTTCATATATTTACATAATTCCATTATTTCAATGTATCGTTACAGCGAACAAATCTTAATTAACATGGTGTTTCTTGATCCCTTTTAGCAAAAAATAATTTGCAATGCAACCATGCACATGGAAAACTTGCAGCGAATCTGTATTTACAAAACCCAGTAGTCGCCCATTGATGGCTCGTCTTATAGTAGCTTTAATTACTGCTGTTGTGGCTGGAGTTCTGCGACGAGTAGTAGCAAGAATGGGTAACAACCGTGATGTTATTAGACGGCACTGAATAGATTTCACAGGTGTCGGATGACGGGGGCGCCGATGAATATGAGGATGGGCACTAACAAGGAGGGCCGCCAGTGAGATGCGAGTGACGGCGGACCGCTTCCAGCCTGCGCGGCCCTACTTGTGTCGCTCGTGCTGCTACGCAACAGCAGATCTGAAAACAAACACACAATTATTTATACGCACAGTAAAGCCTGAAACAGAATGCACAGCGCGCTACAGCGTCAGCGCGGCGTCATTTGCGACAGCGTTGCGTAGCGCCGTTGAGAAATTTCGCCTGAACACAATGCAATAATTTTTAACGCCGTCAAGTGTCACTTGACAACCTATATCTGTATTTATACGTGCGCTTTCTTTTATTAAAAGTATAATGGATGATGAAGACTTGTGAATGATGTTATTTATGTTGTATGCAAGTTATTTATACATACAAACACTTTATTATTCAGTAAAAACTGAGGTTAGGTGTTCTGCGTCAACGTTCAACAGCGTCAAAAGTTGGAAGTTGACGAACATTCAGTATCAACGGCGTAGAACGTTGTCCATTCTGTGCACTTGCGTACGACAGCTTGGTTTTAACTTTCTTCTGACAGATGGTGCCGTACGTACGCCGTTAACGCGTCGTAGAACTCGGTGCATTCTGTTTCCCACTTTAGATATGTTTCCCAAAGGAATTCATTCAGAAACAATATCAAGAAAAATTTAAACTTTCTTAACTTTTATTTTTATGACTGTTGGAAACTATTTGATAAATATATATTTCGATATCGCAATCAATACCCTGATATTGTATTAAAAATGCACCACGCAGTAACGTACAAATAATTGCGGTTAATTTCTGTAGCTATATTAATAAAATTTAAGGCTTTTTTTAAATTTTTTCAGCTTCATATTTGGTTTCTACACATTTCAGATATTTATAAAACGATATCCGCAAAAACGGTAGGACATATTTTCACATAATTTGGTACGATGAGTGACTAAAACTAGAATTCGAACATAGGCTTTATGGCATCTCAAAATTTTCTGAAAACTGTTTACAAAAAACTTAAAATATCATCCTTATTATTGATTAAACAAAAAACTGTGTGTAACAAAAATTTATATAATAAGAAAACAAATAATTATTATTCTACGCATTTTAGGAGCTAGGAGGGGACACCCTAAAACTAAAATCTGGAAATATCTCCCTTATCATTAATTTAACAGCAAAATCGTATATGACATAATTGTTTATAATAGGAAAACAAATATTTTTTGTTCTATGCACTTTTTGATTGGATGAATATTTGAAAAAATAAAGGGACCCCAAAAACTAAAATTTTGAAATATCTCCCTTATTATTTACTATACAGTAAAAATTTCTATAAGAAAATGTATTTAGTATCAGGAGTTCAGTTTTTAATAAGATTATATAGGGGGCTAAGGGGAGTGTTACCTATAAAGTTGAAATATCTCAATTAACACTTACATACGTTGCAACAAAAATGTAAATAACAAAAATCGTACAAACTACGGGCCTGCCATCTTTTATATAAATAAAATCAAATCTGTTTTTGTCGTCCTCTATTTGAATTCTACGCGTTTCAGGTGATTATAAGATATACATGTATGATAAAAATTGTTTATAATTACAAGGAGATACCCTAAACTAAGATCTCGATAAAGCTAACATAATATTTCCTTTACGCCAAAAATGTATATAAAAAAATAAATAGTATGAAAAATGTAGAAACGTTTCTTTCTGCATAAAGGCGTTTTAATAAGATGAATATTTAGAGGATATGGGTTACGCTACTTATAAACCTGAAATACTTCACTTTTTATTAACTCAACAGCAGAAATGTACTTAAGAAAATTACGAGGGTTGCCTCTTATATTTCGGGATTGCGCTAAACTGTGCTGCCATGTGGCAACTGACGCTTCTATCGTAAATTTTGACATTTTAGACGGTACACGTACTTAGGACGTTTTGAGGTACGAGCGCTATTTGTGTTGTTTACAGTAACTTGAAAAAATTCATCTCGACTAAAAATGGAATTAAATCGTGAACATTTTCGAGCGATTATTTTTTACAACTTTCGACGTGGATTAACCCAACAACAGTGCATCGATGAACTTAATTCGACTTTTGGCCATGAAGCACCATCAATAACTATTGTTTATCGATGGTTTGCCAACTTCAATCGTGGCCTTAGTTCGTTTAAGGACGACTTTCGTGAAGGTCGTCCAAAATCGGTTTTTGTTCCGGAAAACATTGATGCTGTGCGTGAACTGATACTGCAAGATCTTCATGTGACTTATCGTGAGATTGAGGTATCCTCTAGCTTTAGTGGGACCAGCATAAATTCACTATTGCATGAACATTTGGCCGTCAGAAAGATTTGATCGCGTTGGATCCCACTTAATTTGACAATCGCAGTGGAAAAAGCCTCAATCGGAGTGGAAAAAATGCTTCGAAAATTGGTTCAAACGCATGCAAAAGTTTATTGATCTTCATGGAGAATATTTTAAAAAACAATAAAACCTCTTTTGTTGATAAATAATTGTTTTTGATCTCAAATCCCGAAATATAAAAGGCAACTCTCGTACTTGAGAATAAAAAAGAAAAACAACTTTGTTTTGCTCAATACAGTTTTTAACAAGACGAATATTTGGGGAGTATGGGGAACGCTACCTTCTTGATGTATCTCTCATTACTTATTTAACAGCAAAACTGTATTTGAGAAAAATTCCTTACAGTTTAAAATGCAATTTTTAATAAAATGAATATTTTGGGGCTACTGGTGTGAAATATCTCATTTATTATTTACGTTACAATAAAACTGCATATGACAAATTAACGTGTGAGGCATGGGTTCCGTAAATAAAAATAATAATAAGTTTCCAACGTCTAGATACTCGAATGATGGTAGGTAAGTTCTCCGTTTCTACACCACCGGGCCATAGACATGAAAACCACGTTCTCAGTGTAAGATTTCGACTGGTCCTATTATATATTTATTATCTATGGGTTTCTTAACTAGTATAAAATCAGTTACCTTTTTCTTTTGTCAGTTCCGCATTAGTTATTTCATTGGAGATATCTGGATTTGAACTGATCTTGTGACCTTTCAGACGATCCCTGTGTTTATTTTCTGAAAATTTAAAGAAACGTATGAGATGTAAGTTTAATTTTTAATAAAAAGCTATGCGGGGTGTTCAATCCGCATATAAAATGAAACTCACCTCTGCTCTTCTCTATGACACGGAACGTAGGCTGAACCGTGGTTATGATGTTCGCCGGCGTGGAGGGCTTGGGAAGTTCTGTAATAAAATATCGAGCGATCATTTAACCAACATAAAACACTTAGGTTTAAATCTATGTCCCTTATAAGATTTTATATTCATCGGGAAACATGTCTTCATCGACCTTGAATCCAGCAAGTATTCAAAGTGATTTTGAAAGGGGATAGAAGTTTACATTCAACGGCATGCCAAATCCGGAGTTACTTTCCGAAACCGCAGCGAAGGATTACAGTTATACACGTCTTGCTAACATATATAATGGGTCGGTGAGGAAAAGGGAGAAGGAACGGCATGTTCGCGAGTCTCAGTGACACGAGTTTACAAAGAATCGCCTCGCGATCTCCGCCGACACCGTGGATGATAGACGATCTGCTGTCAGCTACAGATTTCAGTTTTACGTACAGCACAAAACTGTTTTGTGGGTTCCATTCGTATTCTATGAAAAACCCTGTATATGAAAGTAAATGAACGCGTGAGTGCTGCCATCTACTGCAGTTTCCCTTTTCCTGTTTAACTTCATTCTAAAGCATTCGCGTTTTTCTTGTTAACTAGATTGTGAAACTAACTTTGCGACACCGAAAAGAAAGAGGCAGATATCTTAGCCAATAAATCAAATGACACCTTTTAATTCATTTTTGTCCGCAGGTTATTCAGTTAGGCAGACACTGAAAGGCATTGCTTGAACTCGACATTTAATGTAAGAAATTTCTTGTGGCAAGACTTGCAGCGGTATCGTATTCCCAACTTAGGTTAAATTTGTTTGAAAGTTTGAGACATTGCGTACATAAAGTTCAGGAGAAGATGTCTAAACAAGCTAACTTACGATATAGCTTAATGCTGCCATCCGTGTCGCCCAGAGAGTTCTTCGAGACACACTTGTAGGTTCCAAAGTCGTTCGGGCCCACTGCTTTGATTGTCAACTTCATATGCACCTTGTATGCGTTGTCAAGTAGGACTGGCTCATATTTAGCACCTGCAAAAATAAATAATGTCAACTTCTAAAATAAAACATAAATTTATACATTCAACTGCACAATTATATCAAACCATCATTTGAAATTTAAAATGGCTTACTCATTTTCAAAACTTGAGCGATAAGACGAGAATGATGGAATATAGAAAACTGTAAAACAAACTTATCCACTTCGCCACAAACGACCGAATTCAAACCAATCTCCATTTAAATTAAAAAAAAAAGAACAAGTTGCTATGTAACCCAGTTTTTAAGTACGAGAAAACGAATGTAATTTTAAAGTCGGCTGTTTGGTGATGAATTGTAGAAGTGCGGTTATAAGACTCGAGGCATACATCGAGAAGTTGTACAAGTAACTTTCTACAAAGTTTAAAATGTCTAACGTTTGTACTTTTGAGATGTTTGAATGATGCATCATAAAGTATCTAAGTCTAGGTAAGTTTCGAGCCCGATATCTCGGAGTATACCTTCTGTGCTGCCGATAAAACCGCCCGTACATCGACAGTCCTGCCGCGAATTTAAATCAGTCTGTGTTGTACGGCCGGCTCCTCGACAATTCTGAACACGATCCTCAGATTGTTGTGTATGAATTCTTCATTACAGAACTCTATTTCGATTGATCGGCTATCACAATAACTAAATAGTTTACGATATAACTTGACGACCGGTCTTGAAATATTCATGGGGAAGATTGCACATTATTGCTCGTTTCAGACGGGTTGCTATCATGTCTTTATCTTTCCCTCCTCCTCGCGACCGATAACCGCTGTACACTTAGGGGTGTCCGGTGGGCTGCGAGTCCGGAACAACCACCAAGACGGACGGTCACTACAACGCATTGCCCTCTCGATGCCGAAACGCATTCACTTCCTAATATAAATAGTGGCCATGACTCATCCTCCCCAGTAATTTATAACTCCCTTTGCCTTTTGGTATACATCACCATAAACATCGCATTTTTTATTCAGTTAGGGTGTTCAAGTTTGTATCTTATGACACGAAAGAAATGCTCGAAAAATTAATTTCAAAAAATACTAAAATCTTAGGTTCCACGTTCTGCTTAGCACTTACATGATTCAATACAATATTAAAGTGAACGTGTTTCTTTTGTCAACTTCCTCGGAAATATAATTATGTCTTAAATAAATTATTTACAACTTAATTATAATTTCAATAACTGCTATGTACTACTTGTAGATTGAATAATACCTTATTGGCTTAATGAACGACACTTGGATGAATAATTAATAATATTTATCGATTTTGTACGAAATATGAATAAAATGTTTATTAAATTACTTTCATGTTAAAAACACATATTTTTCAACTTTAAAAATAAGTGAAATATAAATAAGTGAAATCAAAATAGTTGAAACCTAAAATAAATGCAAAATTTTCGTGTTCTTTAAACCGTAATTACTTATTTATATGAAAAGTCGGTCAAATTGTGTTACTCTCGGAATATAAACAAGAAAATTAATTCCTTCCTTCCATCCACACTAAGCATAGCTCCTTTAATTGATATTATGGCGGAAATTCTATTTGTAATTGAGGAATACCATACATATTTTATGAAAATGCATGAGTTAATAGCTTAAATGAATAATAGCCTTATTCAGAAATTTCGTGTGAAATTGGAAGTTTGCATTTGCTACTTCATGTAATGACGTAATCCATTGGCTACGACGTTACATATTCTAATGCAGTGCTTCTTAAACTACTGTTCATGAGGATATTTAACTGGTCCGTGAAGATGCTTGGCCAGTCTGCAAAAATACTTCAATTTATTTGAAATTATTAAATTGTTAAATTAAATATTTTCTTTAATCTAAAAACCTAAATAAAAACCAAAAATTTAAGAATTATTAAGTTGAAATGTATACCACGGGGTGTAAAATTGTATTGTATAAATACAATGCAATACATATTATACTCATATAATACCTTCCATTAGGCCTTGTAGAAGTTTTAATACTTCTAAATTACTTATTAAACATTTGATCAATAATTTGAAGCTACGTAGCTTCGAATTTAATTTGACCTTCGGAAAAAGTTTCGAAATATACTTTCTGACGGACAAATTTGTTCTTTCTGCCGTGGACTGCGTCGTAGTCTTCGAAAGCTAATAGAATTTGAGCCCAGGACTCCCGACTTTCGAAATGAGACAAATCGCAGAGGCCACTCGCCACAAGAAATCTCACTGCTGGTCCATCTAATTGCGAGTCATCTCACGCCCGGCCCATTTCGTTAGTGGACTATCTCGCCGTGTATTTAAGCGATCACGGTGTTTGTTCCTACTATTGGTAATTGTTTCTAACGGATTACACATCTGTTTCAGTTGGGTGAACCATAGGCACGCTAGTGACATAGGGATATACGACCTTGGACAGCGTTCACAATTTCTCGATGTGCTATTAGATGACACTAATATCGCACAGAATACATGCAACGCAACAGTTTCAATATTCGGCCACTTGAATTTTGAATTATGAGTGTGCTTTGAGTTTTGAACTCTGTTTTTTACCAACCGCCAACATTTATAAGGGAGGTATTATGATCATACCGATTTTGACATTTCGAGATTTTGATGGATATCCACGAATTGAGGTCCCTACATAACGTTTTGACTATTTTTAGCATGTTGTCTGTCGGTCTGTCTGTCCGTCTGTCCGTCCGTCCATCCGTCCGTCCGTCCGTCTGTCCGTCCGTCCGTCCGTCTGTACGTCCGCTCGTCTGTCTCTGTACACGTGCAGAGCAAATTCGGCTAGAAATATTTTTATGAAACTTCATATTTAAGCTCTTGACATCAATGACACGAATTGATCAACTTTTGGTAAAAATCGGTTGACCAAAAATGGGACTTTACTCGTGTCGATTTTAAGAATTTTGCGAATATTTAACAGAAAAATATTTCGAAAAAATTCATACTTATATGTAACGCTTCCATGGTCATGATAAATAATATCTCTACTAGAAAATATTAAGCCAAGTTATTTCTACTCCGTTGCTAGAATGTATTTTATACAAGTACTTTATGTTGGCGGTCGGTCCTGTGGTAGCCACAGCTGATTTTTTAATTCCGTGAGAGTTAATTGATACAGACAACTATTGTATATTAGTTAATTTTGAGTGAAATATTGAAGTTTTAATACAAACATATTGTGTTTTTGCAAAAATTGTTCATAACAAATCTCATTTATTCAGTGTTTTTTCACTAGGATGAAAATTTGGAGAGTTATGGCGGAATATCCTAAAACTAAACTTTCGAAATATCTCCCTTATTAATGACTTAACAGAAAAAGGTATATGGCAAAAATTGTTTATAATAAGATTATGTTACTAATTTAACTGTTTTGTTATACATTTTTGTTGTTGTAGTATGTAGATGTAATATAAAATAAAAATATGAAAAATATTTTATATTTAGCTTTATTTGCTGTACATTTAATCACCTGAGTATCGCAATTATTGTTAAACAAGAAATGTGTACGTGTTTAACAAATGTAGAATTCTTACTAAGAATAAAAAGTACATGATGATGCATTCCAATTTCGCGGCTCCACGGTTTTAGTTCCAAATGTTTTGGCAGAGTACAGATCGTACGGTTGCAGATTGCAGAGAAAACTATTTTGACTTAGTTGAATGTATTCAAAATAGTAAAAACAAATAACCACCGCGAATACTTTAACGCGCGGCGAGATAGTCCGACTGCAAACTGGCCCAGAGGCGAAATAACGCAACGAATCGGCCGTGACGAGTTGTTCTTGTGGCCAACTTTCAGGCGATCCTAATAAAATATAATTTTTTATAATTCATTGTATTAATTTTTTAAAAAGAAGTGCGAGAAAACATCACTCCCAGGAGTCTAGAAAGTTTTATCCAAAAGTCGTCGTCTACATGTTTCTGAGCAGTTTTTTTAAACACAAAAAACATTTTTATTTCCCTCAAAAAATTCTTCTTAGGGCACTGTCAGTCAAGTTGAATTTTGCCCTTTCACATAAATACTTCATCTTGATCTCTTAGGGCTGGTTTCTGAAAGCTTAGTAAACTAGAAGCAAATGGTCAACTATGGTTACAATATAACAATCCCATAAGTAACTATAGCAACAGTTTTCTAACTGTTTGATTATAGTAAACTAAGCTTTCAGAAAGCGGCCCTTAATTGTTAAATATTTCCATATATATCGATGCTGGTTATATCTTCGGTTAAACCTGCATTTTTAACAATCTCTTCCTACTGGTTGACGGGTGATGAATTTTCCTTCCCAAATCCTCTTTACCAGTCTTTCATTCCCATATCGTGTCATATCCACTGTAATCATTTAATCTTTATTTAAACTTAAAACTTATGGTTTCTGCAAATTATTAATCCACATAACATTGTTAAATGCCCGTTTTCATTGTAAAATTTCGTTGATTTTTAAAAGTTTTCAACAATTGAATGTTTGATTAAATTAAAGAGGAACAATCTGAAAATTAACTAAAGAACCAGTTCTGAAACGTATCCCTGGCGAATTTAACATGGAGTACACGAGTATACAAGTTTCAGACCTAGTGCAGCGTTTAACCTACATTTTGCCCTAAACCGAAACGATAATTAACTTTAATTTTGAAGGAGTTCTATGCAATATTCTGTGCAGATTCAAACATTAAAACTTGATATTCAAGTGCTAGTAACTCCGTAACCTACCTATGTTATAGCTGTTTCGTTGATATGTACTACTCACTAAATCAACCTCGATGTCATAACATTGCCTCGACATAAATACATATGGCACTATATTATATGGGCTCTAAAGCATTAGCTCTGTATTCACGCACTTACGACGTAGATAGTAGCTATTAAGTTTGGAATATTATACACGGAAAAGGATGTTATAACCAAAGTTAGGTTAACTTAGGTTAGTATTGGGTAGATTAAGCAAGACATATTACTTCGCACTGTATATATCCAGCTACAATTTAATTACACATAATTACTTTCTAAATTACCAAATTTGATGTTCCCAAACAAATCACTAGTTTCTTAATACCTTAGAACGTGGATAAATGATATGCTACACCATTTTTTTTTAACCTTTTGTTACAAATGCTTCCTATCAACTAAACGCGTATTCCCGTCGCAAGTGGCGGCTCTAGGACTAAGGAACTGACAGCGCAATCAAAGTTGAAATCAAAAATATAAACACTAACCAGTTACACAGTTTTCTTTTCATATTAAAGATTTTTTTCCTTTCTATTAGTTAGATATCAATAAATATAGTAAAGTTGGTATAGATGCCCCAGTGGGATAAACGCCCCACTTCGCATAAATCCATACATTCAATCCATATATCCAACGGTGTGTGTTTGTATCATTTCAGTACTGACAGTTTGTACGAGAAACACAGTCTTCTGAAATAAATGTGTTAAATTATCATCAATGTTAATAGTTTATGAAAAATTATATTGTAAAGGTAGGTACTCATATGAGTGGTTGTATTTCAATAATTACGACATTTTGTCTTAAGGTTTTATGACGTAACTATAACTTTCACCAAATTATTTTCATTACTAGGTATCAGAAGACACTTAACCTCACATTATAGAGTAGAAAATAATGCTCAATATCGTATACATTCGAAATAAACAGCTGGGGCATCTATCCCATAGAAAAAGGATATAAGGCCGCAAAAAATGTGGGATATATGGCACGGGCATTATATATATATATATATATATATATAATCTTATAATAAAATATATATAAATATATATATAATCTTATACTAACATTTTCCACGCAACAACATATGTGACAAAATAGATACTTGGAAAAAATATCGCAAAAATATGAATAGTTTTAAAAATTTATTAAGTCCTATCAAAAAATGTTTCAAATAAAAGTTGTTAATTATTACTTGTATAGTAATTTTTGTAGAATAGATGTTTTAGAAAATTTTCTCTGTTGTGAAATATTCGCAAAAATCTTAAAACCGACACGAGTAAACTTACATTTATAGTTGACCGATTTGTACCAAAAGTTGAACAACTGGTGCCATTGATGTCAAAAACTTAAATATGAAGTTTCATAAAAATCCGTTTGGCCAAAATTGCTCTACACATCTCCATGGACCGACAGACACACAGACCAACAGACATCATGCTAAAAATAGTCAAAATCGGTATAATAAAAAAAATAGGCAGTCGGTAAAAAAAAAAAAATTTAATTTTGATTAAATTGTAATTTTTAATTGTTATTTAAAAAAATATTAAAACTGTTGGTCAAAATCAAATGTATTATTTTAGTGAGGCATAAATACCACCATATGGGGCAAAAATCCCATCGATATGGGATATTTGGCCAAATACAGTACTATTTTAAATCATTAATTTTATATATTTAGAATAATTATAAGTGTTTTAATCTTAGTAAAGTAACAGATAAAGTTTAATAATTAAGATTAATGCAACACGATTGTTTTTCTATAACTGGAGCATCTATCCCACCTTTACCCTATATTACAGGTCTTTAAAATTACATTTATAATTTGATATTTTCTGCTTTAATATACATAGTTATGAATAATTTCATAAATATCTAGAGAGTTATGGCGCGGTTACACGATGCCAGTAACTTGCACAAGTAAGAACTTGCACCAGTCACTGGCATCGTGTAGATTTACATGCCAGTACTAGTGCAATTACTGTCACCAGTATCTCTTACCAGTCAAGTGAATAGAAGCCGATCCTATTTACCGGCACAAGTAGCCGTGCAAGTTACTGTTAAAAATGGCCGCCATGAACAGCCGATTTGTTCTCGCTGATACAAAAACGTTAAATATACTAAAAATGTCCATAACAAAATGGTCCGAGGACACCACAAGTAAATTTGTGATTTTATATATGGAACATGGGTGCTTGTGGGACTCTTTTGTGGGAAAATTTATAGAAATAAGCATGCTCGGGATGCTGCAGTAATCAAGTTAGCAAGTGACATGAACATCGAGAGTTTTGATGCCGTGGAAGTAAAAAATAAAATTAAATCCCTCCGCACAACCTACCACCAAGAAGTGGCGAAAATAAAAAATCAGTTCACTCGGCTATGGGAGTATCAGGTAATCATTTTATTTGGTAGGTGTGCCACAATATCTTCTGAGTTATCAATTAATTCTTCTAAAATCATTTTGAAACAAATTTTTTGTTGTTAATAAATGCAGTTTTTGGCGGAGATTCATTTTTGTTTTCAAGTGTGCAAGACGTACGCAACGTAAAATTAGGTTAAACATCGAAAATTGGCGTGTTAAAAAGACGGTTTTACGCATAAAAAATAATTGGAATCATCTACATTTTGCAGTGTGTTTCAGGTTCTTTGCAAGGTTACTTAATAAGTTACTGACATACCTGTAAATGACAAATCGGAGTACTGGCACAAGTACTTGTGCAAGTACTTGCGCAAGTTACTGGCATCGTGTAACCGGGCCATTAGTAGCAAGAAGCGTCTGAATATTGGTAGGTAAGTATATTTTTTGGAAAACTAAATTTTGTATGAATAAGTTACAATTGCGAAAATGAATTGGGCATTCGAACCATGGTTCGAATCGCTGACAGACAAATTATCACACGGACAGAACGGATACGAAACCATATTAATTCTATGCATATGATATGGAGAGTGGTGTGATTAAATCTAAGCCGGATAAAAGTGGATATAAAAGATCTGCTTTGGTGAGAAGAAAACCAACGCTTTCTAGGAAGAAGAGGTTGAATTTGACCATAGTATGATTCTTTGAACTGTTGAGAATCTATGTATTCTTGTTACCACTGGTTGTATATGGTAGATTTAAATATTGACATAATCTCATTTCTGTTTAGAGGTATATTTAAGAGGGAACCATTTACCGCTGCTTCTTTGGCTAGAAGATCGACTTCAATGTTGAACTAAAAATCTAAGTCAAACTAAAATCCAGCATATTTTTATAATTTTACCGCTGATTGTAAGATCGTTTACACATTTAATAATATCATAAATTAGTGAATAATTCTTTTTCTCAAATCCAGAGCAATTCAATTTTTGGACGGCGCTTTTACAACCAGAAAAAATTACAAATTCATTATGAAAGTTATTTTTTAAGTATTCTAAACTCAAGTTTAAGGCCAATATTTCCGCATTGTAGATAAACATATTATCTGTTTAAATTTTACGCTAAAATTGCGCTGGGAATCTAAAACGACGCATCCTACACCATTGGTTGATTTTGATCCGTCAGTATATATATATATATATATATATATAGATATATATGGTGTGCATTTGGCCATTTTAATTTTACCTTATCCAAAACTGATAGGTTGTTTTCCCGACAATTTGAGAAAGATATCTGTTTATCTGGTTATATCATGTTATGATCAGCAATGAAATAATTATTTGGTAGTGAAAACCGAAAAGGGTAAGAAAAGCATTAAAGAATTTTCAGATCAACCATGTGATATTTATTGGGTTGTGTAGGCGCAAATAGCCTTTGATTTTTGTTGCTGTTAATGTATCTTATATTCCAGTGGAGGACTAATATTATTGATTGTTGAAAGCAAATAAATCTGTTTATTTATTTGTGCAAGGAAACTATAGATTAAAGAAATAAAATAACTACCATGAGGGTGACTGCTCACTTTTGAGCAGAGTTTCACTAATTCCTGCTCCTTAACCAAAGAGGTGTCAGAAGCAGAAAAGGAATGAGCGGAATTAAATACTGGGGTAGCATAACTGTTAACGTGTTGCCCATTCGCAGCAAATAAAAGTTCATTATGTGCATTTCTGTGACATCTGGGAGAAGGAGATGAGTTTTGTCTGCGTTTTTTTTTTTTTTGTTGCAGAGCTTACTATTTTACCGTAAGTGAGCTGATCTGACTGAGGAAGGAACGAAGTTGATATTTTCGACGTGATTGCGACAATAGGAGGAAATTGTTGTTGATTTGTAAATAGTTTTCTGACTGGTTTTCTTGCAATGGATTCATTCATGTTTAGCGTTCCATATCCATTTCTTGGTAAGTTTCTGTCTTGCCAATTCAGAACAGTTTAGGTCAAGTGAAGAATGGTTTTCTTTGCAATGAACACAAATCGAGGTGGTAACTGTACAGGTTGATTTAACTTGCGGACTAGAAATGGCACATCAGAAGTCAGTTTTGCACAGTTTTGTGTCCGAATCTGAGACAGTCATAATATCTTAATACTGGTGACACAAAAACTTTTACTTCGCGGGTAACGTAAAACAGCGACATATTTGGAAGCAATTTTGCACCTACAAACGTTAGAACGACAGTTTGTGTAGGTGCATATGTGGGTGGTGATAATCCTGGAAAACTTGAGTGGCGTGTAAGACGTCTTGCACTTACAACTTTGTAAGGGCTTATAATGTTATTCACAATGTCTTCCAATGTTTCAGATATGTCAACTGAACGAATAACACCTTGTCGGGTTGTTAGATGGTGAGGGATAAAATCCAACTTTTCTTTTAGGTTATTATTGGATGTAACCTCCAGTCTTTCTCTGCCTTTTTTGGAGATGTGTTTTATAGCAGTTATGTTTTCGTTATGTTGCAATATTTTCCCAAATATCATGGGCTAGGTAGCGATTGAACATACACCTCAAATGAGCGATACCCTGAGCACAATATAGATTTGACTGTTTATATTCCTTGTCCTTTTTATAGCGATCAGGTGGATCCCGTGGGGGAGGCCACAAATTCTCAAAAACCATCTCCTTTCACTATTACTTTTTCATTGCACTGTTCACGATTATAATTTTTAAAAAATCAATAAATAAATGTCTGTCTGAAATATAATACAATAATAAAATTTATTAGTTAACTACTTGTAAAAGATCTCGGGAAAAATACGTCAGATCTCTATGACACTGACATCTGTTAACCAAAATGTCAACTGACTATACAGTTTTGTGGTCGAAATCAGTTATAATATTAAAATTAAAACCGTCAGGGGCAATACAATTTTTAATAATACACCAAACTTTATAACAAATTTAAGTTTGACACAGTGAAAAAAAAACATATTTAATATATGAATTAGATTAAAATTAATGGTGCAATTCTGTGCCAAATCTGTAAGCCTACAGACAAAATCTGTAAGAAACTGTCCATAACAACACATAAAACAATTCTTTAGATACGATCGTCTGTAGCTTACAGATTTGGCAAAGAATTGCAACATAAGTAAGTTAAAATTGTTTGTACTTTTACTTATATAACCTAAAATAAATAAAAGTATATCGCTTTTATCCATATTTAGATTTTCACTCATTATTGTGTCAGAATAAAAGCAAACTAAACTAACTACACAAAAGTAAATACTGAAAAATTATTTACATTTCAGTAATTGGCGCACATTCGACTAGGTGCACATGTCTTGTCATAGTGTAACTAATTTCGCAGCTTTAGGGAATGTTCCAACATATTCTTACGACGAATATAGAACTATATAAAATAAATAAATAAATAAATAAATATCGCCATATCGTTATTGATTCAAACGACGAATTGGCCAATGCACTCCCATGAAAATAGTTTTTAAATAAAATAGACATGTTAGTTATGAAATATGATCATAAAATTAAAAGTTGATGCTAAAAAATTATATTTCATATTTTATGACTACATAAAAAATTGTGAATTTGACAGTAATTTTTGTGTTCATTCAGCCTAAAATCTGAGCCGTCTCTGTTTTCTTAAAGCCATAAAAAACACTTTTGTCCGTTACTAACCCTAGTACTACATAAAATAAAACCCTAAAATATTATTTTAGTACGCATGCAGTGAACCCCTGTGAGTACCATTAAAGTTTTAGTTCACTAGGTTTTATTATTTACGATCCTTAAAGGAGAAATCAATAAAAATCTGAAGAAAATTGATGAGAGAAAATGTGATTTCATTGGAGCTTAGAGAATAATTTAATGAAGATCTGTCCAAATAATAAGAACGTTAAAGGAATGAATTTATTCCCTTTAATATTCCCAGAGGTGGTACATAATTTACTAGTGGTAAAGTGATATTTTTGATCAATTGACGAATTTCAAATTACGGAAACCTATGATCTATATGAATACACAAACGAACAAAGCGGCAATTACATCAGGATATTCGTAGAATGTCGGATATACAGCAATATAATGAAAGAACTAAAACTATAATATTTAAGACCGGTATACTTACGCCGTGCCGGCAGAAGCGAACTAAGCAACAAAACAAAAAATAAAACCCTAAAGCTGCGCATACATTAGCGAATCGATCCTGTAATGTACCGCGTAAGGTAATACAACGTAACGTTTTTGTTTAGCGTTAACAAGTTTAAGCACACAAGTCTAGCGGATCGCAATTTTGTTTAATTCGTATAATGTGGTTATTTACCTCATTATCATTTACGAAGTCGAATTCGTCCAACGTTGAATATAAACCACACCATGACTTTCCCAAATATTGGGCTGGCGACAGCAAATTTCTAGAAAATTTCCAGCAGCTTTCGAAAATTCATCGGAACGTAGCCGTACGTAGCGATGAAGTAGATGATTTTATTTTGATATCTAGTAGATGCGCTCGACCTAGTCCGTCCTATATTAGTTTTTGGCGAGTTCACAAATGAATTCGGAGGGGATTTTGCTGGAACGTGTTCCCGGAAATTTTGACGCTCACGAGAATGCATGTTTGACATAAACCTAGAGCAGATAGTAAATTGTAGTTAATAAATTTCTTTAATTATTTTTCGATATGTTTCGCTAGCAATTAAGCTTCTTCAAGATTATTTGTGTGTCGGATATATATAACATATAATATATTGAACAACGTTTAGTGATCCGTTTTTGGCTTTCTGAAGGTGAAAGACCGGCTAAAACCTTTTCTCGAATGATTTTACAGTATGGTGAAAGTTGTGTGAATCGCGGAAATTTATAAAAGTGGGTAGAACAGTTCAAAAATGGTCGAACCTCAGTGACTGACGATCAACGTCCTGGCCGGCCAGTTGAAGTGTCAACTCCTTCGCTTGAAACCCGCATTGATGACATTATTCGTGAAGACCGACGTATTACTGTTAAAGATATAGTAAAAGAAAGTTGCAGTAAGCGTTGGCATAGTTCATCACGTTATCACTGACAAGCTCAAGTACAGAAAAACAAGTGCTAAGTGAGTCCCGAAACAGTTACCGCAACAACACAAGGAAACAAGACTCAAAGTGTGTACAGACTTAAAAGAACGCTATGAAAGGGAAGATGACCCTTTTCTAAACAAGATTTTAACGTGTGATGAATCTTGGATTCACCATTATGAACCAGAATCCAAAAGACATAGCATGGAATAGAAGCACAAGAATTTGTGGGAAACTGGCTCAAACAACAAGACAAAGATTTCTTTGCATCAGGTATAAAAAAAACTAGTTCATCGTTGGAACAAGTGTATTAATACTCGTGAGGATTATATCGAGAAGTAGTAAAAGTCTCATTTTGTAAAAATACAGTTTTTTTTTTCCCACATCAATTTGTCTCTTTAATTATTGAATGTCCCTCGTATATATGAAATTTTAACAAAAATTTAATAAAACTACACTGAAAAGTTTATTCTGACTTAACATATCTTAACCTAGTAATGCCGGAGTAATTTTCGTAAAAACTTCGTATATAATATGTTACATTGTGTATTATAAAGTATCCCCTAATTTAAATTTAAATTTCTTGTTTATGCTCGACGTATGCTCCTCTCCCGGATGATTCAAAGATATTTTTTAATACGTTCACGACACGTAGATTTCAATCGATCATTACGGGCAAGTGTCATTTGCAAATTAATCGATTAATTGATCAATGATGTAATCGATGGAACCGATGCGATACGATTAGCACTGAAATTCGATACGGTTTGTTTGATTTGTTGATTTATATACTATTTACTTAACCTAAAATTTTTGCTAATATCATGTTATTATTTGCAAAATTAGAGCAATATGATACATCCTCCCCGTTTGATTCTGATGAATTAAGTGATTCAGATTAAGAATTACTATTAATACGTGACAAAATAATACACTGCAAAGTGATCAATTATGTAACAGTAGTGAATAAATATTACAATGATAATTTATAGAAACGTGTTACGATTACATGTTCATCATTTTTAAAAGGCGGCATAAATTTCATTTAAAAATGTAGGTTACGCTTTGATCATGGTCAACTAAACCTCTTGATAGAGTTGGGAATGCATCAATCAGTTAATCAATGTTTTCATCCGATGAAACTGATTGCTAATTGGATTTAATAACCATGAATTTAGAAAAGCGTAATTAATAAAGTCGATTAATTAAGTAACAATTTGATACATTTATGATGCAATCGATTAGCCAGTCAATAAATTCTACAACCTGCCCGACCTTACGCGATATATTACAGAATCGGTTCGCTACTGCAGACCTAGCTTAAGAATTATTGCTAGTTATACACTAGATAGACAAAGACTCAGACAAAAAGAGAAGTGAAAACCTTGGACTGTGCGGTGGCATCGAGCAACGCAGTGATCGTTCCAGCCGCCTCAGGTATGAAAGCGATGGATGCCGGAGATTAGATATTAATATAGGATATAGGCTTTTTTTACAATATCTGTAATGAACATGTAACATGAATGCTAGACAGCTAAATGGGGATTGCTGCAAAACAAAACAAAAAAAGAAAAGCCGCAGAGTAAAATATTATATGGTCAAAGTTTTAAAATCTGGCGTAAGAGCTAAGAGTCTATATCGCGAAAAGAAGAGACTCCCAATTTTATTTGTTATATACAATAAAATGGATATGGTACTTAAACACAAAAGACATGAACAATGCTACTGCGTAGGAAAAAAGTATATAACTTGAAAATAGATGACAATATAATTGAACAAGTTGACAAATTCCAATATCTAGGCAAAATATGTTCAATACATGACAAATGCATAAAAAATATAGATAGAGTAAGACATCTTTCTTAACCACGACAACAACCAACCAATAAAAAGATAGATATCTACAATAAAGGAGATCCTCAACTACCACAGATAGACGTAGATCTAAAATAATGAAGCTCAGAAATGGGATTTCTATGAAAACGAAGGTAAAATTAAATATGACCGCATTAGATATGAATAATATACAGACAAACTACCCACCAAGTCAATGAATTTCATCATACAAGGACTGCTAATATGTCTGGGACATACACAGAATGTGTGGTCAAAATCATAGAGTTGTTGAAGCAAAACTAGTGAAGAAAGCTAGACGATGAAGACAGGAAAATATTCACAATAAAAAAATCAACAACAATGAAAAGAGGTGTAAAGTTGGAACAGGTCAGAAAATTCGCAAAGGAAATTGCACTAAGAATACAAAAATATAACTAAAAATATGTTATTCTACCATTGTCCTACGCCGAAAAGTTTAAGGATTAAGTAATTAAATATGTATATACAAACGAATCACTTTAAAAATGAAGAAAGTGGAAAATATACAAGGTGTCTCAAAAGAAATTTTATAGTTATTTAGCTTACTGCGTGAACGCAACGTATCCGAGGGGTGCGGGGGTTATGTCAATCGGTAGCCTGGCTCTTGGGAATGCAATCGCTATGGAGCGTTTCTCGGGAGCAGACCGCGCGTTAAGCGTCTGAGAGTTTTACAAAAACGGTGCTTCGGCGACTGTAGCGCGTAGAAAATTCTGCAGTATTCGAGGTTTTCGCCACTTAAATGATGCGCCAAGCATTCCTCTCATTCGACATTGGGTTAAAAAGTTTGAAGAGACTGGTACAACGCTGGATATGCAAAATCCGGACGACCTAGGTCATCAAGAACGGTAGAAAACGTGGAGAATGTTAATCAGTCTGTATTAACATTAAAGCTTTAATTACGTTACTAATGAACAATTCGTAGCAGTACACAATTGGTATCTAATTAATATCCGGTTTCCGGATGCCATTTCCTTCTATCTTGCCACACATACTTCCAGATTCCGCACTGACATGGTCCATTTAATTTTACCAGCCTGTATTTTTTAGGGCATCCTCTCTTCTTGTGTAAATAGATCTCATCATTGCAACACTTTTTTAGACAAGCAGGTCTCCTATATTTTGAATAGCATTAGTTTCAATTCAGTATGTTTTTTAAATTCAGTATAGAAATAAATTTCTGATTGTGAAAGCGATGAAATAATACAAGTTTCAACTCATGTGGCAATTCTGTGGCAAATCTATAAGCTACAGACGATCGTATCTAAGGAGTTGTTTTATGTGTGGTTATGGACAGTTTCTTATAGATTTTGTCTGTAAGCTTACAGGTTTGCCACAGAATTGCCGCATTAGATGCAGTTAGAAATATTGAAGCTACTCGTTATTTTATTCACTCATGGAATACTCTACAGTGCGTTTTTAATAAAATTGCCAAAGTGGAATTGCATATTAACAAATATAATGTTGCCCAAACAAAACGATCCAAAATACATGAATTTTTGAAGAAAGATTTTGTAAAATAGATAATTTGAAAACATAAGAACGTACATACATACGTATCGTAAAAGCGTAAAAATAAAATACGTTTTAAGGTTCATAACGTTACACGTTACGAGAATTTCGCAAATTGGTTAATATATCGTCACCTATATCTTAAATTTTTATTATATTTATTATTTTTCTTTATTTTTATTCCATGTGTTCTTCTATTTTGTGAATATAAGTATAATAACAATAATTAAATCAAACGGTAAAGTTTTTAAAAATTTTGGAAAATAATGACGTAGAAATTATATTCAGGGTTCTTTATAACCGGACACTATTGTATTTTGAGGTTCATTATTACTGTAAATCCGCCATTTAGCATTGTTTTGTTTTGCATAAAGTCTGGGTTAATAAAACGTAAAACTGGTACCGAACACTACGTGAGTAATTATACAAAAATAAATGTATTAGTAAAGTTTGTTGTAAATTGTTAAACGAGAAATTTCATACGAAAACCGCAACTAAAATTAACTTTATCCCGTGAACACATTCATGCAGAGTACATCATGAAAACTACCTTGAATCATGAAGTACTTCTACTCATACCTATGACGTTATATATTGCTTGACGTGTACCTCTTACCACCAGGTTACAACCTTCGTATCATCGCATTAAAGTTAAAGTACACATCGGTGTGTACAGCACGTGTACTAGGCCTCCAACTAAACACGCAAAATTCTCATTAAAATCTAAGCTGGTGTTTCGAATTATGCTGTATCAAGAGATAACGAATTCCGAATAGAAACATCCGAATATACCGTATTTTGAACGTGTCGCAAAACAGCAAACAACAGTGTAAAATGAAAAGATTAGGTATTTTAAAAATCAAATTATGTGTAGTAAAAACTCAAAACAAATTATAGCATATGTCCAATTTCACCAACGTCGAACAAATTTTATCAACAAATAAAGTTAACAATACCGCATTTTTTTTTCAACGGAGTTGTTAATTACTTCATAAAAAATTAAAAGTTGTCGACATTTTATTCACTAACAAAAAAAAAAAAAAAAAAAATGCGGCTTCTGCCTAATCCATCGAAAAATTCTGCTCATTTCATCGATTGGCTAACCTAGAGACAGAAGTATGTTATCGAGGCGCTTACCTAAAGTAATAGGAGGACCGGAAAGAAATCCATTATTTTAGAGTACAAAATAATTGTTATTCTAGAAATTTTTATTATGTATGTAAGGTTATATATTTCATAAAGAATCCCACAAAATTGGGGGCTCAACCGGGATGAATTATTGAATGAATAGAAATAAATAATGGTTTATAAGTTATTGACATAAGACAAAGTTGTGAAAGTCGTAGGTCGAGACCGCTACGATGTGATTTATCGGGTTCCGGCGAGAGTCCAATTCGAACCTCATCCAGTGCTGACCAGATGAAGCCGTGGTGTCCTGGAAAAGACGACCCAGAAGATGACGATACTAGTCAAGCAGAAGACGACGACCCTGGTCAAGTAGACGTCCCCCCCGATGTATCGATCCATGAAAAACCGATTTCATCCGAGTCGGATGAAAAACAGGATGGCCGAGATGTAGGAATGTATATTACATAAAGAATCCCACATGTATAATTACAAATTAATTTCCATCATAATTTATTACGGCTTCCCAACATTGTACTAATTTTTCGATATCTTCTCTAGAAGTTTTCTGGTTATGACTTTAAATAACTGATCAGGTTATTTTCTGCATTTGAGCATTTTGTATCTCTGAGTGTATATTTCAAATAGGTGAAAATCGGAAGGCGTAAATACGATGGATTTGGAAAAATTACCCAATGTGTCCTGCGTTTCGCCGTTTAAAAAAAAAAATGTGAATCTCTTTTGGAAAGCTCATCTCCGAAGCTTTTTATTTAGGTCTACTGATCTTCTAATCTATACATTTGAATTGGAAAGATAACAACTGATGTTTTGCTGAAACGAAGATCATGCAAATACTCGAGTAGGATAGTGTGCCACTAACTATTAAACTTGCTAATTCACACGGAAAGGTCCTAAGTTCCCTTATGAATCTCAGTCGCTATTACCCCTTCATTGAAAAGAAATTTCATAATTACACTTTGTGCAACCAAATTAGTAACATCGTTTGACGCCATCGATAATAAAACTGACAGTATTGATACAGTCAAGTTGCAATTATTTATGGTATTACCTAACGTGCCTACTATCTCTTTGTAGTAGCCCTTCAACTACGAAAAAAATGTAAGTAAATTTTGAGCCTACTTCGTACTTTTGGAAACTATTTAAACATTAACGCTATTAACGCTAACTTCTTTATTAAAAGAGATACACAGGAGGTTAGATTAGAAAAGATGAAATAATCTACAATACAAATAAATATATTAAATTAGTAATATTATTCAATTATAAAAACAGTTTTTTAAATAAATTTAAGTTCCTGAATTTTTGTCTTCTGTCGCGTAGTAAATGTATTTTTATCTTATACTCCTTCGTCTCTCATATAATAAAGAAGTTCTCAATCAGTTCTCAAAAATATCCTGTATATCGTATTTATTTTCTAAGGTTCTCATGAGCCATGCATCAAGGAGCCCTTAGCCGCCAGTGAAGTATTGGGAAGCTGTGTCTACGCATTTTTGGTGGTCATCTAGAGACGTCACATGAGCAAACAGCGTAGAAATACCTGACAAGTTTCTAAGTTTATGTTAACTTCAAAACTAGTATTTATTAATTTGGCCATTGGTTTTATTATTATTATTTTTTTTTTTTTTTTAAATTTTGTTTATTTATTGCATGTCGGGGCGTCATGCAGATGGGGAAGGGGGTAATGACACAAAGGTAATCCTAGGTCAGGATTACGACATCTAGACATTGTGACGCTCAGTTGTTTGATTAAAAACTATATATCAGCGTCTAGCATGTGTTACCTGATTACGAAAATGCATACGCCGCATTTTCGTAATAAGGAAATATTTGTTATGACGAATGAATATTGGAACTGAGTCAGCCAGTAAGTACAAATGCATGGACGTCGCACGGTATGGAGGCATAGGAACCTAACCAACTCATCTACACGTACTAGTCTACACGGTGACGGCCAAGACAACGACACCAGATACTCGTACCACTGGTGAGCCCAGCAAACAGTCACCATGTGAGTGGGAGAAGGCTTCTCCAGGCTCCTCGACTCCCTGGTGGGTAGCCGCCACCTCGTAGATAGGTCCAAGCCGATCCTGGCCAACATGGGGTACCGAAGAGACTTCCCCAACGCCATGGGCAAATTCATACCATTAAATTGTAAATTGGATATCTAATTAATAAATTTGTATTGTTGAAACCAGGAGTTGTCTTTCAATCAAGCCACCCACGTGACAATATATGAGCATTTACCATAATATATTTCTTCGTAGTCTCTGTACAGAAATTTTGAAATTTAGTACTCCATGATAATAAGATGACGTTTATAAAAATAGCAATTAGGGTGTAAAATAGATCGTTTACAAAAAGATTTTCATAAAACAATCATTTAAATGATATTAGATTAATGTAACTACAGAGCAAAGTACATAAATAGACTTGTTGACATTATCAATGTTACAAGAGTAGCTCTAAACAAACACTGATGTTATAAACATACACGGAAATATGTACTCATGTCACACAAGCTTATGTCATCAACTTAGAACAAATTAGGGTTGTATGTTTGTAAACTAGAACATCTACGAACAGTTTCAGGCGGTATGCAAAATAGGAATTGTTTTGAAAATTGATGCTTTCCTTCGTTTTCATTTTGAAAATTTAACAACATTAGACCCTCTATTAAAGTTATACTAATTCAGCAATGAAATATGACTACAACTTATTTTTTTAAATTATTTTTACCGACCGCAAACATATATAAGGGAGGTATTGTGGTATCATACCGATTTTGACATTTCGAGATTTCGATGGATCTCCACGAATTGAGGTCTCTACATAACGTTTTGACTATTTTTAGCATGATGTCTGTTGGACTGTCTGTCTGTCTGTCTGTTTGTCTGTCTATCGGTCCGTGTACACGTGCAGAGCAACTTCGGCTAAAAGTATTTTTATGAAATTTCATATTTAAGCTTTTGACATCAATGGCACGAGTTGATCAGCTTTTGTTAAAAATCGGTTAACTGGAAATAGGAGTTTACTCGTGTTAGTTTTAAGATTTTTGGGAATATTTCACAACAGAGAAATATTTCGAAAAATAATATATAACAAAAGTTGCTATAAAAACAATAACCAACAACTTTTATTTGAGACATTTTTTGATAAAGCAGCATAAATTAAACAAGTACTTTGTGATGGCGGTCGGTCCTGTGGTGGCCACAGCTGATTTTTTAATTCATACCGGAACAAAACAAGAAGGTAAACTTCTGCTCATTCCCTGACAAACACATATCGAAAATTAAACATCACTTTTTTTTTTTTTTTTTAATTTTAATTTTAATGGCCTTTGCTGCTGTGGCAATTAGCCAGGACAATTTTTATTTGAGAAAATTTCCATGCCTGAACGGGATTCGAACCCGAGACCTTCGCAACGCAGAGCACATGTGTTACCACTACACTACGCCGGTCGGCAATATCACTTTATTTACCAAGATTTAAATTGGCGTGGACGGTCGCCATGGGCGGATCGAGACCACAGAGCCCACTCGGTGATTTGAAAATTTTAACGGCCCTCTTATTCAAAATTTTTATAACATTTATACATGGGGCACATTTGTATAATTCAAATTTGCCACTCCATTTGATTTGTAAATCCAAGGTGAGTTCGGCATATGTTAATAATCTATAAATTCTGCATAATTTACAGCAAATATGTTTGGCATAAGTTTTTCTGTGTGCTTAGTGCCGCACGAAAATCGTTCGGCAAATACCGTGCAGTGCAGTTTGTGCTGCACAATCGTCCCAAGTTCAGAGAGTTATATTTTTTCTAGAAAACAAAATGAGCAAAAACAATTAAGATATCATTGTTTATGCCTGCAGCATTTGCCAAATAAATAGGACAGATATCATGATCAATAATTCTTCCTCTAAAGCAACTGGTTCTTATCCTTTATAATAATGTTTTATTTAACGAGTGTGCATTCTCTACAAAAGAACCGCAATTTTTTTTGATACAAGCGGAAATGTACTTTAAATTGATTTGTAGTCATGTTTGGAACAGTACTCTCTGCATATTTAAACACTTTTGCAAAATATTTTCTTGTTCTTCATCTAAATTGGTTTTTCCTCATCAAATAAAATTTGTTTTATATTACATATAACACATATTAGTAATTCGGAGCCCCCCCCCCCACCCTTGTTGTTGATTATATTGAAGAATCAAATGTTTTCTTCTAAGTACAGCTAAGGACAACTTTTTAATCTAGTGTGTATATTTTTTCTAAAATTTATTTGTTTAAATCAGGTTTTCTAATTATAACCTTTGTCAAACATTAACTTGTCAATATATTGTCAACACTGCAAAACAGGTATGCCTTCCATTAATAATTTTGTTAACGCTAAGCATAATTGCTAAAGCAGAAGATAGATGGTCGGTGCGGCGAATTGAAACCTTTAAAAAAAAAAAATTGATACACGTTTTGGGTATTGACGCCTACTATTCAAATTCAAATAGATAGATTCACAATAGATAAAAAAACGGTGTCCTATATTTTTATGTGCTTAACTGTATATTTAATAAGTGAACAACAGAAAATAAAAATATAATACAAATTACATTAACACGTAATAAAACCAGTGGCGAAGAGAAACCTACGCTTCACTTGCCCTCCCATAAAAAAAAATAATAATAAAAAAATTTTTTTTTTTTCTTTTAATTTAAAAAAGTTGTTGGTAAATCTTCAAAAATACATAAAATTATGTACTATACAAATTTTTGTCCAAGGCTTGGTTTACTAGATATGAATTTTTTTTAATTTTAAAGTTTAATAACTTCCGTTTCTGGTTACGGATTTGCATAAAAAACAATAGGGTTCTTCTCAATTAACAGGAAAATTTTTTTAGTACCAGAACGAACTCTCTAAGTTAAACCGTTCTTGAGTTATCGTGTATACACACAAACACACACACAGACACACACACACACACACAGACACACACACAGACACACACACAGACACACACACATACGGACGGCACTTCGAAAATAGGTTTTTTGGATTCCCTGGACCATGAAACGTGGTCATCAGTCAAAATCTCGACATCGAAAATTTTCGCGATTACAATACTTGCCCCTTATATATTAAGGTCGGGCAAGTAAAAACGGTTTCCTATTTTTTCATGTCCTTAACTGTACATTTAATAAGTGAACAATAGAAAATAAAAATATAATACAAATTTCATTAACACATAATAAAAAAAGTAAGAGATAATATTCGATATAACGCACTAATTGGCGGAAAGGAGATTCCGATTAAGCAGAAAATCACATATCATACATATAAGAAACCAGTGGCGTAGGGAGACCTCCGCTAGACTTGCCCTCCCATAAAAAAAATAATAATAAAAAAAAAAATAGATATATTTTTTTTTTTAAATTTAAAAAAAGATTTAGGTAAATCTTCAAAAATACATCAAATTATGTCCTATACAAATTTTTGTCCAAGGCTTGGTTTACTAGTTACGAATTTTTTAAAATATTAAAGTTTAATAACTTCCTTTCCGGTTCCGGATTTTAATAAAAAACAATAGGATTCTTCCCAATTATTAGGAGAATTTTTTAATACCAGAACGAACTCTTTAACTTAAACCGTTTTTTAGTAATCGTGTATACACACAGACACACAGACACAAACACACAGACACACACACACATACGGACGGCACTTCGAAAATAGGTTTTTTGGATTCCCTGGACCATGAAACGTGGTCATCTGTCAAAATCTCGACATCGAAAATTTTCGCGATTACAATACTTGCCCCTTATATATTAAGGTCGGGCAAGTAAAAAGATAATTTATCTTTTTTATATTTATTTACTATATAAAAGTGTTTGTCCTGGTCAAAAAAAAACACAATAAAAATTTTCCTGTTTCAGACATTTAAGTTTTAGTGTTAGGCTTCAAAACTAAAGCTGTCCCTCTATTAGTTTCCTCCCTCCACGGGAGTAGCAACTTATGCTTATTTGCCGAACTTTGTTTTGACGCGGTAGAGTGAACATCGAATGCAGATATCCCTTCACCCAGCGACCAGGCAAATAATATATTTCCACGAGTTAATTACAAATTTGTTACTGCAAGTTTCTTTTATAAAATACTAGCTGAAAATCTGTGCTTCGCTACGGTATATTGATGGTCTCATGGAGCACAGAAGATACGAAGGGTTTCTCCCGAATTTCATATCTCTTTGTCAAGGGACCATCGAATAAAAAATACCAATTTACTCCGTAATGGATGAAATTAAAAAAAAAACTGTCAAACGCTTTCTAAATAGAAACCTATGTACCAAAATGAAGTGTTATAACTCAGGAAATACAAAGATTTTTATAATGCACCCCGAATGAATATTCATCCATTTAGGGGTTGATTAGGGCAAACCCGTGAATTTCTGTTTTAAACATTTGTATGGGTATCTTTTGTAAGCAAAAACCGTCGATATCTCATTGAGCCTAAGAGATACTGAGGCATCCCTAAATCAAATTTCACCTCATTTCATCACTTAAAAATGGAATTTAGAAAAATCTCTTCTTATTGGTCTCTTACATCATGGAGGGAATGTAAGCTCCGAATTTCATGTTTTAATATCCATTGGCTTTCTATAGAATTAAAAATACCAATTTACCCCTTTAGGGATGAAACTTAAAAAAACTGTCAAAATACTTGTACTTGAAAAGATTTTAAAAAAGGTGTTTTAAAAAAGGCACGTATATGCCAAAAACCCATTTCGGGATATTTTAAAAAGAAACCTATTTGCCAAAAAGGAATGTTATAACTCAACAAAGACATAAAATACGACGGGATATATAATTCACCCCGAATATATATTCAACCCTTCTCACACCTCCTCTTTTCACCCTTTAGGGGTGAAATTTTAAATAACTCTCAAAACCATTTCGAGATATTTTAAAAAGACACCTATATGCCAAAAAGTAATGTTGCAACTAAACGAACAAAGGAAATACGACGGGATATTCACCCCGATTGTAAATCCACCCCTTTAGGGGTTGATTAGGACAAAAATTTGAAATATGTTTTTCGGTATTTGTATGGGTAATCTTTGTAAGCAAAAAGCAAGTCGATATCTTATTGGTACTAAGAGATATTAAGGAAACCTTGAAATCATAACTCACCCCTTTTCACCTTATAGGGGTGAAATTTTAAAAAACTGTCAATACTATTTCGAGATATTTTAAAAAGAACACCTATGTGCCAAAAAGTAATCTTGCAACTAAACGAATACAGGAAATACAACAGGATGTATAATCCACCCCGATTGTAGGTTCACCCCTTTAGGGGTTGATTAGGGCAAAATCCAGAAATAAGTTTTTCGGCATTTGTATGGGTAATACTTGTAAGCAAAAACTAAGTCGATATCCCATTGGCCCTAAGAGATATTAAGGAATTCGTGAAATCACATTTCACCCCTTTTCATACCTTAGGACTGGAATTTCGAAAAAATCCCTTCTTAGTGAGTGCTTACGTCATGGAGGGAATATAATCTCCAAATTTCAAGTTTCTAGACCCAGGGGTTCGGGCTGGGCGGTGATGAGTGAATGAGTCAGTCAGTCAGGACACTGCCTTTTATATATATAGATTATCTATCTAAACTGAGTTGTTGATATTATGTACTTTTTCTCAGTTTACTTGTTCAAAGCAAGAGCCCCCATACTCATGGGCCCCTCCGCATTGCAGACCCTTACTATGCAGTCGCTACGCCACTAACGAAGGGGCATAAAATTAGAGCAAGACCTATTACCACAATTATTTCAATTGTCATTACGTTTTTCTATTACCGACAGAGAAATTAAAGAAATGCTACAAAATAACAAATCATAAAATTGAATAGAAATTTGTAAAAAAACATAATAATCCCGTCCCGGGCCCTGAAGCCTGCGCGGGCAGAAGTAATTTGTACCGGCTTGAAAAACTGGTGCTTTACCAGGTCTACAAGTATGAAATGCGGATTTTTTCAAACTTTCCGCGCAAACAGTGTGTATAGTTCAAAGTTTCAACACATATGGCGTTTTGTTAAGTTATCATAAAGTGTCAAATGCGTATAGGTTATAATTTGAAAAGTGATCATAGTTTTGTTTTACTGTGTTAAAAATGTAAAATTTTGTGCCAAATAAAGAGCATTCGCGGACAGTAAACTGCTGCTGAATCATACCGACTGCTTCGAGAAGCTTATGGTGAATATGCTCCATCGCAAGATACGCGTGAACGATGGTTTCGGCGTTTCAAAAGTGGTGACTTTGATCTTACAGACAAAGAACATGGAAAACCTCCAAAAAAATATGAAGATACAAAATTGGAAACATTGCTACAGGAAGACGATAGTGAATCACAAAAACAACTAGCAGAGCAGTTAGGCGTTAGTCAACAAGCTGTTTCCAATCGCTTACGAGGGATGGGTAAGATCCAGAAAGTCGGCAGATGGGTTCCACAGGCATTGAATGAGAGGCAGATGGAAAAACGCAAAAACACTTGTGAAATTTTGCTTGCACGATACAAAAGAAAGTCTTTTTTGCACCGTATCATTACTGGCGATGAAAAAATGTATTTATTTTGAAAATCCCAAACACCGAAAATCATGGGTGAACCCAGGCTCACCATCCATATCAACTGGAAGACCGAATCGCTTTGGCAAAAAGACAATGCTCTGTACTTGGTGGGACCAAAAGGGTGTGATCTATTATGAATTGTTAAAACCTGGTGAAACAGTTAATACCCAACGCTACCAACAACAACTAATCGAATTGAACCATTCGCTGCTCATAAAACGACCAGAATACGAAAGAAGACAGCACAATGTAATCTTTCTTCGCGATAACGCTCCATCACATAAGGCAAAAGCAGTTTGCAATACATTGAAGGCACTCAAGTGGGAAGTGCTACCCCATGCCGCTTACTCACCAGACTTGGCCCCTTCAGATTACCACTTGTTCGCATCGGTGGGTCACGCACTTGCCGAGCAGCACTTTTGTTCATATGAAAATGTGAAAGAATGGCTAGATGAATGGTTTGCGGGGAAAGGGGAAGATTTCTACTGGCGAGGTATTCACAAATTGCCTGAAAGATGGGAAAAATGTATAACTTCTAATGGAGCATACTTTGAATAAATAAACTTTTACTGTTCTTTTGAGTTTAATGTGTTTTATTTAAAAAAAAAATCCGCATTTAATACTTGTAGACCTGGTAATAATGATATCCATTAATGATTACAGACAAATAGAATACTTGATACTGAAAAATAACTGTGACTGAAAATGTTATATAAATTGTTGTTACTATATATGTTGGGATAGCTATTGTAATTATTAATAATAGTTACAAATAATTTTGTTGAATAAATATATTTAAATAATACTAGTGTTTCCGTGTTCAGCTTATATTTAACACAAATTATATTCATATTTTTTGTTCGAATGATGTTATTTTCAACATTTCAGTGTTGCTCTGTTTATGACAGGGATAACAAATTTATAGAACACGATATAAAGTTTTTTTGTATCATGTAATAAATACATGATATTCAAAATGGGTTATCTATGGTTAATCCTACATTTTGTTGGTTTTTATTTAACAGAATTACGATTTTTTTTTTAATTTAAAGTTTCAAACTTTTTATAGCATTGGAGTGATAAAATATATGTATAACCAATTCATTCGTCACAGACCATTTACAAATTGGATTTTGGATAACTGGAATTAACTGGTATAATCCAGGAAATTGGTATTCAGGACGGTGGTTCAGGAGAAAGTTTTGCGGGAATTTTGAAAATTGGTGGGATGAATAGGTCTTGAGGTGCTATTTTCGAGGTACTAATTATTTTGCCGGAATCGTCAAAATATGTATATAATAATCAAAATCACTATTTTTATAACAAATATCTGTTAATATAATACTTTATTTGCAGTAGAATAATACAACCTTTAAAATAACGTAATATGACAGAATGTTTTTACTTTTTTTACTTTATTTATTATAACTGATTCTAAATAACAAAATACAATCAATGTATCTAAGATAAAATATACATGATATCTTTTTCTTAGTTACCAGCGAATGATATCTAACACCCCTCCTCATTCGCTCAACAAGAGAAGCCCAGATTTTATCTGCCAGCATCTCCTGTGAAGGACAATAACTACCCATAACAACACCTTTATCAACATAGTCTTTCACAAAATGAAATTTAGTATCAATATGTTTAGAACGATTTGACAATCTCTCTTCTATAATAAATTTTAGACAGCTTTGATTGTCTTCCATAATAACAGTAGGTTCTTCAATTTCTTCACCAAAATCTTTAAGTAATCTTCTTAACCATATTGCTTGTCGACATGTTTCTGACAAAGCAATAAATTCTGATTCCATTGATGATAACGCGACACAATTCTGTTTTCTGCATGCCCAATCCAGAATTTCTCCATTTAATTTGAAAATGTATCCGGTATTTGATTTTCTGTCACTCCTATCTTCTGCCCAGTTAGCATCCGAATAACCAATTAAATTGTTATCACATGCTTTTGAAGAAAGCATTAATTTAAGATTTACTGTTTCTTTCAAATATCTAATAATTCTTTTTACTTCATTCCAATCTTCATTAGTTGGAAAACTTACTTTCCTAGCTATTATTGCAACACTTGCTGCAATATCTGGTCGAGTGTTGACAGAAATATATAATAGTGAACCAATTAACTTACGATATATCTCATTATTTTTTAATGGTAATGATTTTTCATTAGATTTTCCATAATTTAGATCCAATGGGTATGCACTAGTTTTGCAATTTTCCATATTAGCATCCTTAATTAATTTTTTAATATAAGAATCCTGATTTAAATAGTAATTACCTTCTTGGTCTTGAAAAATATTCATGCCTAAAAAAATTTTTGGCTGTCCCAAATTTCTTATTTCAAAATATTTTTGAAGTAAACCTTCAAATTCTTCAATTAAATCAACTTTCGTACTACAAATTAATATGTCATCAACAAATACAATAACATAACAGTATTCCCCTCCTGAATGTTTACTGTAAAGACAGGAATCTGCGCTAGATTGATTGAAATTACCCTTTATTAATACTTTATGTCCTATGTCTAGTTTCTAATGCCATTATCAATACATCATAACTTTTAGGCAAACTACTTAACAACATAGCAATTATCCAATCATCTGACATTTCATCTCCAAGTGCATATAACTTGTCAAAATATGTTGTCATTTCTGATATATGTTTCTCCATATTACCTTTTTCGGATAATTTTAAATTGCAAATTCTTCGCATTAACATAACCTTATTACTTAATGTAGATTTTTCATGATAGTCCTTTAAACAATTCCACGACTGCTTTGCTGTATCTGCCTTTCGGATGAAATTTAACTGGTTATCATCCACCATTAGTCCTATCCATGCTCTTGCTGTAGAATCCTTTACTGCCATTCGTCTGTTACTGGGTTTGGTTTCTCTTTATTTATGACTTGCCATAAGCCTTCCTTAATTAGGAACATCACCATTCTATATTTCCAAACATGGTAATTATTTCCTTTTAGTTTTGGAATACATACTTTAGAATTTTCCATGTTTGGAATTCAAAGATGCCTTTAAACTTTAACTTTATTTCTTTTAAGCAACTGCTAGCTAGTGTACTGGGCCTGTAACCTGTTAATAAAATACTTTATTCGCAGTAGAATAATACGACCTTTAAAATAATGTAATATGACAGAATGTTTTTACTTTTTTTACTTGATTTATTATAACTGATTCTAAATAACAAAATACAATCAATGTGTCTAAGATAAAATATACATGATATCTTTTTCTTAGTTACCAGCGAATGATATCTAACAATATCTCCGTTCCACAACAAAATTCGAATAACAGATATCTGTATTGAATTAGAGAAGGATACATTCCCTATAATTTAGCTGTTATATTTTTTTTGTAGAAATATTGGTTTCATCACTAGAGCGCTGTAAATTTGGTCAATATTTCGAATTCATGAAAAATGTACTTTTCGCCGCCTAATTAACCCAAAAATATAATTATTACTTCAATCCTGCTAATTTTCCAAAATTTGCCTTTATATTTAATATTTCCGAAAAAAAAAAAAAAAAAACAATGATTGGTTAGTTCCAGTTCCAACTCTCCAGCCCCCAACTTCAGATAGTTTTCTACAACTTATTTCTTGCAAATGTAAGAATGTCGGGTGACATGTGAATGCAAAAAGACCGGCGTTAAGTGCTATATTATTTGCACAAATTCTAATGTTGCTTGTATTAACCAACAAGACGATATGAAGAGCAGGAAATAAAAAAGAAAACTGAAGAACTTAGTAAAGAAATGGAGTCGGAAACGGAACAAGGGTACGAGATGGCAGAGGGAATGAATATTGAGGTGGATATTACCAACCAGTCCGATTTCTAATAAATCGATGACGAACCCGTTCCATCTGCAGCAAGAAAAAGGCACGTAACAAATAAAATGTTGTGGATTAGGCCTACTAGAGACACCATGATAAAACAAAAATCTCCACATAATCTATACCATGGGTGTTGTGAAAATGAGTATATTTTTCGTATATATTTACGCGCAACAAAAATTATTAGAATCAATCAATTACAAAAAAAAAAAGAGAATTGAAGTTTAAGTTATGGTATTATAGCTACGTATAAGCTATTCCAAACCTTTGGAATTTTAATTTTGTTTTAATTAAGTTATCACTAGCTAAATTTTTTTATTATGAAGTTGATTTTTCCTAAACAAAATGATCAAAAACTTCAGTCAGTCGGTAAAAGTTACTAGATTTGAAAATTTGGTTCCGCTTAAACCAAAGACACCACCTATATTAATAGTGCGGCGAATGCGAAAAGTATTTCAATGATTATGCGTGCGTTTCCGCAAGTTTGCCCAACAAAAAAATTATTAAACGTATATTTTAGAAAATAAATAAAATTGACCTTGTAGCAATAGTTTTACAGTAATTTGGAGGAGAAAATTTTTTATTAATTCGGAAAATTTACTCAATATTACGAGGCTTTAGTGAAGAAAGCATTCAACTCGCAAAAAAAAAAACTAAATCGTAGAAAATATACCCCTCATTAATTTATTTTTCTTCTAATTTTGCAATGGAATGAAGTAATTCGAAGTTTCGGCAAAAATTTCAGTCGCAAAATGAGACCTCAATAACTGCTCCACAGAACTTATTAATTGCATTAATTTCCAAAACTCCCGCAAAATTCTGTCGAAAACTACGTATTTCCTGAACTAATATTCTCTTTGCCAAAAAGATAGCTTTAATTAAAAGATTCAATATCCTCACATATAAACTCCCTTCCTAGGACTCCCGTTCTGTCTCTTTTTCTTTTCTTGTGAATAGTCAATCGGGATGAGTTTTGATCTTGTACACATAAATCTGCAACATGCTTTAATTAGTTTCATACTAAGCTATGGGTTTCGACAAGAAACCGAACAGATTTTATAAAACCGTTGTAGTGAGTGCTATCTATCGGCAGCTGATTGTTTTATGTCTCAGCTCAATATTAATGACAACCAGTGTTACTGGCTTAGTAGATTTTCTACTAAATCTGGTAAAATGAGTTGATCTTAAATTTGAAATTTGAATCTAGTAGATAATAGAAAATCTGGTAGATTATATAATTTGTCCAAAAGCATTTCTTTGTCATCACATGGATCTGTCTTCCTTTTTAGCGACTGCCACAAGTACAAGGTGGGACATTGTGATTTTACCGATTTTGACATTTCGAGATTTCAATGGATGTCTACAAATTGAGGTCACTATAAAACGTTTTGACTTGATGTCTGTCGGTAGGTCAGTCTACATGTTAGTTTGTGTATCTGTATGTCGGTCCATGGTTACGTGTAGAGTGAATTTGGCTAAACGGATTTTTATGAAACTATATATTTAGGTTTTTGACATCAATGCCACCATTTGGTCAACTATCAGCAAACCGTAAGTAGAAGTTTACTCTTGTCATTGAAATATTTTATTTACTAAATTTATCATATGGATGAGAGCCTGACGTATGGAAATAGTTTCAATTGGCAAAATAGCTTCAACTTGATTTAGTTTCAAATTTTTAAAACATGTTAAAAAGTATCTTATTTGATTACGTATTCTGTAGTGGTGATCGGTCCTGTAGTGCCAATTTCTGATTTTTGTTTTTATCGTCACTTCCGATCCACTTTCTTCATTGTTGTCATCAGTTCAATACGCCTTCCTTTTTTTTCGGATTCGTTTCGATCCGACTGGATTCCTTTTTTTTTTTCAAATTACTATAGTTTTATTATTTGTGATTTTCTTGCCTGATTTCTTTAATTTCTCCGTCGGTAATAGTAATTCGTAGTAATAATTCAAATAATTGTCCGGGCCCCTTGTTAGATCCGGGTTAGGTCCTGTCCCACACCTAATTTAACAGCACTCTTTAATAATAATTAAAATAACACTTTGTTTATGTATCTTGCTGTCATTAGTTATCAGCATTATGGGCCTTTTTGTACCGTTTCTGTAGGCAGCTTCTGTGTGGACAATGGACAAGTCACATAATCATATTCATATATTATATTGCAGAAAAAATAAAGAGCAATTTCTATCGTACAAATAAGTTTCCGCCATTTGACAAAAGATAGCCCCACCACTGAAATTGTCAGATGTCAAAACGTTTTTTGCTGAATAAGCGTCATTTGGAGGAACTTTTGATTTACTTTTTTAATTTGAAGAAATCTGCAGCTGAGGCGCATAGATTGCTTGTAGAAGCATATGGTGAGGCTGCTTTAAGTGAGAGAAGTTGTCGTGACTGGTTTCAAAAGTTTAAAAATGGCGAGTTTGACGTGGAAGACAAAGAACGTAGTGGAAGGCCGAAAGTGTACGAAGACACGGAATTGGAAGTATTATTGGAGAAAGATTTGCGCGAAACGCAAGAAGAACTTGCACTTACATTAAAAGTGACTCAATAAGCAATTTCACATCGTTTAAAATCGTTGGGAATGAGTCAAAAACAAGGATATTGGGTTTCATATGAACTGAAACCGAAAGACGTTGAACGCCGATTTTGCACGTCTGAAATGCTGCTTGCCAGGCTTGAAATAACGGGTTTTTTTTGCATCGTATTGTCACTGGTGATGAAAAATGGATCCACTACTATAACCTAAAGAAGAGAAAATCATGGGGACCACCTGGCCATGACTTCAACATTGCCAGCCAAACCGAATATTCATGAAAAAAAAAAAACTTATACTATGTATTTGGTGGGATCAGCTTGGTGTCGTGTATTATGTTATTAGTTGCTCAAACCAAGCGAAACCATTACTGAAGCTCTCTACCGAACACAATTAATGAGATTGAGCCGACCACTCAAGGAAAAACTCGCCCATTACTACTCCAGACACGATAAAATTATTCTCCTACATGATAATGCTAGTCCGCATGTTGCGGCGCCGGTCAAAACCTATTTGGGAACACTTAATTGGAAAGTCCTATCCCACCCGCCGTATTAACCAGACATTGCCCCTTCCAATTATCACTTGTTTCGGTCGATGGCACATTGTCTGTCTGTGCGCTTTACATCATATGAAGATACCAAAAATTGGGTCGATTCGTGGATAGCCTCAAAAGATGAAGAGTTCTTCCGACGTGATATCTGAATGCTGCCAGAAAGATGGGAAAAGGTAGTGGCTATTGATGGACAATAATGTGTATAAAACATAATGTATCGTTCTTTCATAATAAATTCCTAATTTTTGATAGAAAACGGCGGAAACTTATTTGTACCCCGATATTAACGCGCACTTTTTATCTTTCACCGAACCTTTAATTATCGTTATATAATACCTTTAGGTCCGTTATATAAAAATAGGTTTAAAATAAATCAAAAAACTTTTTTTTTTTTGAAAATATGTACACTGTATTTTGATATTAATAAAAAATACAAAATACAAACAAAATTCTATTTAATTGTCTTCGGACATTCGTCGTGAAGTGACGTTGCTGTTTGATATCGACGCGCTTGCTTTCGGTAATCCTGCTTTGAAACAGGAATCAAGTTTTGTTTGCACTTTTGAAGTTTGCTGTTTTTTTTTATAATCAACTCTCTAAAATTACGAAAATGCGTATAATATAGTTGAACTTCGTTATCTGACGAATAATCAATAAATGTTATTAGATCGTCGAGATGCGATCTTACCACTGATAACTTCATTTTTGGCAGTTTTGTTTCTTCTTCTTCGCTATCTTCACTTCTATCCTCATTTTTTAGGTTCATAACTTCATCTGCTATTTCACTTTCAGTCATGATATTATACCCAGGGTCACCTTCATCTACTGTATTAATTTGAATTAACTGTTCATATATTGTTAACTATATTAATTATGTGTAATATTAACAGGACGTTTTTAATTTTTTTACATTTGACCGGATTTTTTGTCCGTTATATCCGAAGTCCGTTAAATAGAGGTCCGTTATATCGAGGTTTTACTGTATTTGTATATGATGGAACGTTTGTCGGTTATCGACATCCAAAAATGCTCCTTCATCTTTTGTAATTATTTTAATATTTTCAATTGCTTTTCCATTGATATATACTATTGTATTAATTGTTGTATTGTTATTAACGGTGCCAGTGCGCACTTTTCTAAATAATGTAATAAAATAATTTTGTATTTCTTTTATAAATTTATTTTCAAAAAAAGTCACTGGCATAATCCAAATTAAAGTTGGCATGTTTGTAGTTCAACAACGTTTTATCTTTTCATGGCGAACATTAGCTGAAAGAATAAAGTAATAAATTTTAATTTAAAACTGTTTTATGGCTTTTTTCCAGAAATATTCAGTTTTTAAAAGATAAAAATTCAATTAACTTTAAAATGGATAAAGACATTTAAAGTGAAAATATCGTAAATATTCTAGTAATAAGAATTAAGTTTTTAATAAAATTAAATTATATTTTATCGAACAAAATTATAAGAATATCTCATTATAGAAACAAATTGTATTTGAGACAATTGTATTTCTGTAAAGTGAATTTCGTCGTAAAGCAAAGCACTGCAATTTTCACTTTTGTCCACATTCATATTATTCTTCCAGATTAATCTGTTAAGTATCGTGCCTTTCCAGGTATCTCTGCTTCTTAATCTATCATCGCGAACGACATATAGTCATCATATAATTATTTTTCTTCTTTGTTCAATACACTTTGGCCCGCCCGTCGCCAAGTGGCTCAATCTTCGGCATCTCTAATAGCTGTCCCAGTTCATAATATAACACGTTATTATCTTTTTCATTATAAATTTTGCTGTTAGAAAGTATTTGGTTTAAGTACTTTGTGGTGATGTTCAGTTCTGTTGTAGCCATAGCTATTTTTTTGCTGCCAATTTGTCCAGTCCTTTGATAATATCAACCAGTGTTTGCTGATTATTTCCTTTATATCATCAAACTAGATCTTTTAGGCGGCCCATGTTTCTTTTGTCATATCTGCGACACTAGTGCAGTGGTCACCAATTTTTTTTTGACCGCGTATCCTTATGACGAAAATAATCATAAATTGTACCCCCTAATTATTAGAAAGCTAATATATATATTAGGGCTTAAAATATATATTTTTGTATTTGTGTGTGTCAAAAATGAATTTTTTCAGGAAAAAACTGAAAGAATGCAGAAAATCAAGTTATTTTTTTAATTTATTTATTTTAAATGAAACAATATACATACATGCAATTGATAAATTACAAGGGAAATTTTATGTTATAATTTAATGGGAACAATGTCATTGAATTTGTTGACTAATTTCGGAAAAATCTGGCTTGATTCCCTCTGTTAATGCAATTCGAAGATCTGGTTCTAATTCTAATTTATTTCTGTATTTGGTTTTAATTATTGTCATGGCAGAAAATGCTGCTTCAGAGTTGCCAGATTTCTATAATGCAGAGTCGCCAGTTAAACGTCGTATATGATCGAAAGTGATCGTGAACCTACTTCTTGCAGTAAGCGCTCTTTTTGAATTTTGTTTTCAGTTATAATTTTGTGCGTGAGAGAGGACAAAGTATTTTTGAAAAAAATGTGGCGTACCGCCTATAATCTTCGTTGGATTTTTATGAAACTATATATTTAGGTTTTTGACATCAATGCTACCATTTGGTCAACAATCAGCAAACCGTAAGTAGAAGTTTACTCTTGTCATTGAAATATTTTATTTACTAAATTTATCATATGGAGGAAAGCCTGGCATATGGAAAAGCCAATCAAAATAGTTTCAATTGGCAAAATAGTTTCAACTTGATTTAGTTTCAAATTTATTCGGCGTACCCCTCAGGTTACGCGTACCCCACTTCGAAGACCATTGCACTAGTGGATATTGCTGCTAACCTTTCATCTGTTCTTTTAATGATATGCCTAGTCCAGCCCACTCTTTCCTTGCCACCGCCTGTATAATATTTGCAACCATACTTTTTTGTTGTATTTAGATATTTTTTTATCCTACTCGTTCTATAGTTCTAGTTAAAATATACTCTCCACGGCCTTTTGACATACTGTTACTTTATTTAGGATTTTTAGGTTGAAGTTTTATTTTCAATGCCATAAGTCACTATGGAACCAATGGAAAAAGAAACCATGGTTCTACAAGAGCAATCTTCCCAGAACTATTGCAAAAATCTGCAGGCTGAGGTTCAACCACACAAGTTGTCCAATACATCTAAAGAGATTTAACATCATTGACACAGGGAACTGCGAGTATTGTGGAGAAAATGTAGCGGACCCGAACCACCTAATTTAAGCATGTAAAATCTTTTACAGAGAACCAGAAACACTCAAATAGCTCATACCACAACCGACAAACATAGGAAATATACTATTTATAATGAATGAAAATACTGAAATAGAAAAAGCGTTATGTGAATATTTAACTACAAATGTAAGATTTTGAAAATAAAATAATAATTTATCACATCTCATCTCAATAACTACCATCTCTATTGTAAGCCCTTCCATGGCTGACTCCCAAAACCTTATAACCTGACGTGACGGCCTCTCGTCAAGCTCTTTATACCTCCCCTCTCCTCAAACAATCCCCCTCATCATTCATTATATTAGATCACAAAATTGAGCAATTGAAGCTGGCAAATGAAGAAATTCAAGGCCAATCAAACTAGAAAAAAAAAAAAAAAAAATGTCATAAGTCTTAAGTCTTTAGTAATGGGAAAGTAAAATTCAAAAACAATTTAAAATTTATGTTTTTAATAATTTATAGTGACAAAACATTATCCTTTGATATGCCATCAATTTATAATGAAAATACTTCAATGAACTATTTTTAAAAGTGTTTAAAATTGTAGTATCACATTTTGAAACTATCGATTTAAAACGAGTTAATTAACAATCCTGTCAATTGTAATTTGGATTTTGTCAAGAGCATTTCGAAGTAAACAAATTAATAAAACACAATTGTTCTTACCAACATGATTCGGCAATATAAACTGAATGCCATCATTGGTTTCAGTTGGAGCATTGATGAAATATATACAGGTAACTGCGTTACTGAAACGAAAACGGGAGAAACTGACAAGAAAATAAATGGAACGTTGATTATAGACTCTGACTTTTGAAATTTCAAAGGACTGTTTCGAATTTATCAAGGTAAATTTCTCTTCAAGTTAGTATAAATATCTTTTCACTTTAATATTCTTTAATGAAATACCAACTAATTTGAATGATAAAGAGTTATATTATTTGTAACTTATTATTAATGCTAATATTATAAGTCAAAGGTGAAAAGATCTTTGAGAATTTAAGTGGAGAAGCTGAAGCGTTTGAGAATTTTGTAAGTAAGCCAATTTTCTCATAACTCGATATATTTAGAGCTTTACATGTTATTAGCTTGAATATCGAGAATTCAATAAACAAATTAATAGCTTTATAAATCACATTACCTATCAAAATTCAAATATTTGATTGGATACTTTTCATAACTAAGCCAACATTTACTGGCGTACCAAACTACCGTGGGACCATGGAATTGAAGGGGCTCCGGTTTTAAGTGTTTTAACTTTTAATATATATATATATATATATATATATATATATATATATATATATATATATATATATATATATATATATATATACATTAATCTAATTATATTATTTAATATATATAAAAAAACAAGGATAATTTTGTAATATGGTATATTTCCAACACTTGTCAACACAAACGATTAAATTAGTTCATACTGAGTTCTTAATATATAAAAACTTATTTGTTTGAACTATTAAATCGTGTTATTTTCAAATTCACATATGAAGCAATTCATTTAGGGCCGGTTTCCGAAAGCTTAGCTGAGTTTAATCTTTCGGTTAAACTTTTTTACTATATAACAATTCCATAAGTAACCATAGCAACTATTTTCTAACTATTTGGTTATAGTTCACTAGGCTTTCAGAAAACTGCCCTTAAAGTATAGTAAAGCTACAAATATTTTGGGTTTATTATTAGACAGCAGGAGTCAAACAATTGTCTTAAATTACAGGTCGTTGCCACCGATCACCCTGGTAGCAATACAATGACTTAAGAGTAAGAAAATATTATTATTATTAATTTGAATACTGAACAAACCCAGAGGCATGTGTTTTCATACATATTGATAATATTTCATAATAAAGTTTTCATACATGTGGACAATATATATATATATATTTATAGAACGTACAGAAATAAATGAAAACAAAAACTTAACTTATATGGTATAAATTAATGTACTCATCCAGTCGGTTCTTGAAAAAGTTGATACTTGGAGCTTGTAAAACTTCTGCAGGCAGACAATTCCAAGATACAAATACTCGGTTGGTCAGAAAATTAGCACGCACGTTCTTTTTGTATTTTTCATGGTTTAGTTTGTACCTGTGGCCACGAAGTTGTGAATTAGTATTCATATTCATTAATGAAGTCATATCGCAGTTGAAGCAGTTGGTAAACAGGCGGTACATAGTTATCAAGTCACCACGGGTACGACGAGCTTCAAGAGACGGTAGTCCTAGTTTGCGTAGTCTTGCTTCATATGATAGAGAACGAAGTGTGCATATGTAGAACCGTAGATTTATATTCGTTGAGGGGATTCATCCAATTAGCTGACCAAGTGGCAATACGCTTCAGATCACCCCGCAGAGTGTTACCGTCCGTTATAGAGGAGTTGAAAAGTTTTGAGTCGTCAGCAAAAGAGAAAATTTCGATTTTATAGTATCACCAAGATCAACCATATAAACTAGGAATAGTAGGGGTTCCAATATTGATCCTTGGGGGACGCCACTTTGTACAGCATGAAGGGTAGACACATTTATTAATCTTTTTTTAAATTTAAATTTAAATTTTTTAAATTTAGTACGATTCTGCGAAAACAGGGGCGCTTGCATGTTCCAAATATCTCGTTGAGTGCAACCTGCACCTTTCCACCTTGGTGTGTGATATATTTTTGGATTCCACAGGATCAAATATATTTGACTGCTGGATTGATTTCTGCATGGCTTTTCGACGAGTATATCGCGACATTTTGAAATTTTTTTGCGATCTATAGTTTCACAACCAACACTGTGTTTGATTTAATTTCTTATGTCTTAAATCGGCAGATCTCGTTGTTAGCTTTCGTTTGAGACCTATTTTGAGTTATACTGATTTGAAGTTTTCCGGGCGCAGCGGAAAGTTCCAAAACGCCGCCCCCACCCCTTTAACCCTTCTTATCACGACGCAAACCCAGGATCACTAACAAATGTTTGTTTCCTCAGCTATCGACTGATACTAGATTAGTTTAGTTCTCGTTGATAATGTAGAAATTATAAGACCCAACTCTATGGTCATTTTATCGTAAAGCTCAACTTTCCGCTCAACTGATTTAATTTTAAAGCGCATTCATGGCAAAATTTAATATTTTGTTGATCCACGATAAGTTTTGGGTTGAGAAACATTGGGCCAACAGATTAGAAGGTTTTCACTCCTCTCTTATAGTTCAACTAGGGCGGTAAGATTGCACGTCATTTTATTATAATCAACAGTTTAATTATAAATATATAATTCTTTATTTACCCTAGACCTTGCGGCGTTTAGGGTCTTAACCAGTACATTTCAAATCATAATAGTAATAATAAAATAATAATATAATACATTTTTATGACTTCTTTCTTCTTCTTCTTCTACATTCCTCTTCCAGTGTTCCTCTCTTTCTTCCTATTCTCTTTTCAGCTTCCGTCTCCGGTCTCCTTCCTTCTTGACTCCAGTTGTTCTTCCCCTCTTTCTTCGCTTCTCATCCCTCTTTTCTTTCCTCCTCCTTTGCCTCTCTCTTCCTTCCTGTTCTCAGTTCTGTCTTACCTCTCCGCATTCCTTCCTTCTTTCCTCGAGTACTCTCACCCACCTTTCTCCCTTTATCTCTCCTTCCCATTTTGTCATCTTTCCACATCTTCTTGTTAGGTGTTCTTCCTCCTCCCTACACATTCTGCATAGCCTATCCTCTGGTTTTGCCCAATACCTGTTACTCCGTTCTTCATTTCCGCATCTTAATCTGGCAATCCTTCTAACTCTGCCCCCTGCCTTTCCTCTCCTCCCTTTCAGTTATTTAGGTATTCCTACCGTCCTTATCTCTCTATACCTTTTCACATTCCTTGAATTGTCTATTCTTACTGTTCTTTCCTGCTCCTGTACCTCCTTGTCTCTCCTCTTCAATTCTTCTACTATGTTTCTTCCTTCATTTCTCTTTCGCTCAGCTTCCCTTATGTCCATCCCACATCTCCAATAGTACTCTTTCCTTGTTTCTCCCCATTCCGACAGTTTACCCTTTTGTTCTTCCTTCATTCTTTCTTCCCAGAATTCTCTTAATATTTTCCTTCTTTCGTCTCTTCTGATTTTCTCCTCATACTTCGCCGCCCTCGCCCCGGCACCCACTCTCAGCTTTTCCCTCTTCATTTCCTCTCTCACTATATAACCTGGTGTCGTTCTGTCTAATCCCATAATCCATCTCATGTATCCCTCTTGTACCCTTTCTACTATCTCCCATTCTTTCCATTCCCAGATCTCTACTCCGTACATGAGGATACTCTTCACTATCCCATCAAACAATTTCATCCTCCACCTGATATCGTCGTCAAATCTCCTCTCTCCTATGCTCCATAGCTTCGCCATAACCATTCTTGCTTTCTTCACCCTTTCTCTAACATGCTGCTCTGCTCTGTTGTTCCTCGTTAAAACATATCCGAGGTACTTCATACTTTTTACCTCTTCAATTTCTGTCCCTGACCATTCCCATCTTATCTTCTTTCTCTTTCCTCCCCCCTTTCCAAACACCATCACCTTCGTTTTATCTCTATTTACTTCCAGTTTTTTTTCTTCTAAAATACCTGTCCGCTCTTACCATCATCCTCTTTACTCCCTGCTCATTCTCTGCCATCAGGGTCAGATCATCTGCGTACCCCAGTGTCCAATACTTCTTCCTTCCAGTTTAATTATAAATAAAAAATATTAAATTATACAGTCCCTCTGTTTCATTCACCGAACGCGTATTCAAATGCTTAACGAAAGCTTAAAATATTCCAGAATTGATTTTTTCAGTTTGACACCTTTTTACACTTACCCTGTTAATTGTATCTGGATATCGCGTTTATTATTTTCAGATTTATATTGGATTTGAGTTAATGTATTGAAAGATACGAATGAAATAAAGGATCTATTGAATTACACTGAAATGTGTGACAAGAGATATCTCAAATACAACTGAATGCAGCGTTGAATAAAACCGAATGATATTTATAGGATACGCTTCAATAACTTTAGATTGATATACGCATATAATAGAAATTTTATTTCAAACAGGTTACGATTTTACGTAAGAATCGCACATCAATGCATTTTAAAGGATTTATTGATGAAATTTTAAAGTGATGCATTCAAAGTATGCTTATTACGCGATGAACAAAAAAGTAACAATGCCCATAGGTTTCTTTTTGAACTTTGGTGATTCAGATTGGTATGACCAAAAAACCCTTATACCGTCATTTTGTCGTCTGTCTGTCTGTCTGTCTGTTCGGTAAAAATTGTAGCCAAACGGCTAAACCTAGAGAGTTGAAATTTGGCATGCTTATACAACTCTTTGACCCGCACATAGGAAAAATACTAAAACATCTAAAAAACATATCCCCCTAAAAATATAAACAAATATGTGCTCATCGAAAAAAAATATATTTTTTTATAATTCTGAGTAGGGTATCAAATGAAAGCCCTTGGTACGTGGATTAACGATCAAATTTTTATTTTTGCAAAATAAATTATTTTGAAGCGATTTTTGCCAAAATTGTGCAAAAATTTTTTTGTCCCACACCCTGTAGCCCAGATGGTTTAAACTAAAAATCTGAAAAAATTCTAAGTAATGTACATTGGTGTGAACCGGAATAGTTCAACAGGAATTTTTGATCAGATTAGGTTTTTGGAAAAAAACGCATTTTTTGTGATTTTTTGCTAATAATGTACACAAGTTATAGCTTTGTAACAAGCAATACTCTAACGTGTGTGCTGGTCTAGTGGTATTTGACGCTGACTTTTCACCCATGTAACCCGATCCGATAGGGATCGAACCCTGGAGAAGAGACTATATTTTTTTTTTTTTAATTTCTATATTGTTTAAATTATTTTTTCAAAATTCTAATTATATTTTGGCAAATGTTGCATTTAATTTTTAAAAGCGTAAATTTAATAGCCAGTGGAAATTGTTTAAATTATAATTTAATTCTGTTTCAATGTACACGAAATCACAGGGGCGGAACTTATAACAACCAATGGAAGCCATAGGCGCAATTTTGAAATTCTTAATGAACCTTGCTATATAAAAAAAAATACTGCACATATTTAGAAACCTAAATAATGGTATTAGGCGTTCGAATTAAAATTAACAAAAAAAATATTTTAATATAAAATTTGTTTTCGCATCCAAAATAATCATCATTCACTTACTAAATACCTGCAAAACCCTGAAATGTGTGAAAATTCACACTTCACATCAATTTTTTGGTACTAATGCCATATGAAATATAAATCAAACCATTTCAAAGCTAGCTCCACACTGTCGTCGAATAGCCACAAGGCAGCTCGAGCACGTGTAGTTTATGTCATTGGCTCGCCTTGTCTTGTCTCGACTTGCCTCGGTGGCGCTCCGATCCTTGTCGGTTTTTAGTTCTCGAATCAAAGAAAGCAAGTGGAGAGCGCGAGCACATCATCCATACTCTTGGCATTGGCAGTATTGTTTGGCAAATATCTCGTGACAGGCTGGTATTTATATTGCGCATAAAGAGAGCACAATGATAGACAGTGACAGATACATAGAATAGTCAAAAAACAAGTTTCAGTTCACATTCTGATACTTGTATAATATATCTAGTACTTAGGTCCACAAACTTAAATACCACCCATCACAGTCGGGCATCAAAGCTGTAAAAACGCGGCTTGGTTTAGTATGTGAAAATGTCACTTGACGATCATTTTTTCTACTTGTTTATTGGCCAGAGTTCCCTTGTCCCGTACTCCTGCGTCTTTTTCAAACTCATGTTGTTTCAAGTAGTATTGTAACGTCTCATATGCCACATAATAATAGAGATGTTCTCCCGTCAAATAAAATAATATAAAAGGTCAGTGTGTGTTTATGCACTTGACTGTAAATATGTATCTATGAAAGAATGCAATGCGTTAAAGCTAAGAATCCCCATTACTAATTTTAAGCACAGGGTCCACACCCTCTCACGATTTATGTCGAACTATACCACGACACTTTCGGTACAAACACGGTTCGCGCTTTAATTCAACAGTTTATTTATTTATTTATTTTACGATTTGGAAGAGCATAAATATAAAAAGAAAGTAAATACGCATGGGTCCACCAAAATCAAATTTTACATATTCCTGTAGCAGATTTAAAAATTAAAAAGGAGGCAATGATGGCAAAATTTAGGGGCCACAATTTAGGAGAAAAAAGAAAACGTCCACAAAATCTGGCGCTGGGAAATAATTATAAAAACCAAATAATTAGAATAAGTAAGAACACCCAAAACTGTGGCAGGGGCAATTTTGGCTTCCATTGTGTAGAAGTCTCAGCAACGACTAAGCGTCTTGCCAGGGTTTGAAATAAAACACCGAAAAGTGGGAATTGGAGGCGGGCAAGTCCTCATGCTCCTTACTACGGGCGCCCATGAATACAGTGCACTTCGTTTTTACCGACCGCCAACACATAAGTGAGGTATTGTGATCATACCAATTTTGACATTTCGAGATTTCGATGGATCTCTACGAATTGAAGTCTTTACATAACGTTTTGACTATTTTTAGCATGATGTCTGTCGGTCTGCCAGTCCGTCTGTCTGTCTGTCTGTCTGTCTAAATTTGGCTAAAAGGATGTTTATGAAACTTCATATTTGAGCTTTTTATATCAATGGCACAACTTTATCAACTTTTGGTAAAAATCGGTTGACTAGAAATGGGAGTTTACTCGTGTCGATTTTAAGATTTTTGCGAATATTTAACAACAAAATATTTCGAAAAAATGTATTTAACAAAAGTTGCTATAAAAGCAATAACTAACAACTTTTATTTGAGACATTATTTGATAACACGAAAAAAACTTATATGTAACGTTTCCATGGTTATGATAAATAATATCTCTGAAAATATTAGGCCAAGTTATTTTTAATCTGCTGCTAGAATGTATTTTATACAAGTACTTTGTAATGGCGGCTGGTTCTGTGGTGGCCACAGCTGATTTTTAATTTTGATTTCCTGTTTATGACGGGATATAGTTGCTGCAGACTGGAATAGACTAGTTGAAGTTTTTTATGTATCTGACGATTCCAATAAAAAATATGGTGTTGGGAATCAAATGCCACTTCAAAACTTTGTAGAGAGTTGTCTGAAGTACGAATTGTTCAAATTATTTTGGCTGGTTGTCTTTCAGAGCTTTTATGTCTGACTTAAAAGTTTTTAAATCTATCTTTGTGTTAATTTTAAAAGCTCGTGTATCAGGGTTTTCTACGGCTGTCGCCGTTATCTCTCTCTCAGTCAGATTCTCCAGTTATTTTTATCTTCCGATTCTCCATCTTTTGGTTTTTCTTCTTCATGGCCTCATAAAGTTCATCTCGCCACGAACTTCTTAGTCTACCTCTCTTTCTTCATTCTATTGGGCTCAAGTCTGTGACTCTGTTTATCCATCTTTCTTCATTTGCTATCCTAACATGGCCGTACCAGATGAGTCTCTTTTCTGCTGTGTGTATTAAAATGTTTTTTTCTACATCCATTCTTCTTTTTATATCTCCATTTCTAATCCTATCAATTTATGTCACCCTACAACATCTTATCAGTATTCTATTTTCGTAGCCGTGTTTATTTCGAATCCTCTTGTTCATAATCCAGTTCACTGACCCATATGTCATAATGCTTTGGACTATAGTTGTACATCATAGTTTATGTGAGTTTTCTTTTCCCGGGAACTAGGTTTAGCTCTTGAATGCGTGTTTTGTTTATCCCAATCGGCTCTTTATTTCTTATTCCGCCGATGCATTTTCAATAAAAAAATAATCATGAGTAAAAGGTAATGAAATTTAATAGTTGTCCGGTTTTACAAATGCGCAGTTAAACAGTGGAGGAGTTGAATATTTAAATTAATATAGCGATAACAATCTGAACGCCATTTATAATGAAAGCCCAGCTTGAATCACTGACTATATTATATTAATTCTTCAAAAGACATGTAAACATGTATGCTATTCAGCATTTCCCAACGAAATCACGCAAAATATCTGACATTACAGGCGCATGTAGTCTTGAGAATTTATTTTAAAAATAACATTTTTATGGTAATATCTAGTTTTAAAAAGCACATTGCTATTTGGTTGACCATACATAATACATATTTTAACAATAAATTTAATACCCAACTAAAACTTTGTACATTTATCATGTTATGCATTTAGAATGTCAAGCTAAATTTGTTACAAATTTCCAATATAACTTAAATTGAAAACATGCCATAAAAACCTTTCAAAATTTCAACATTAATGCATTTCTGATAAACTACAATAATTTAATAATTCTGTACATGCATGCATAAAAATTTAATAATAATTACTGAACTGAAATTATGGAAATATATTTCTCCAGTGCAATTATTTCATATTTAATTTGTTTAAACTCGGTGACCTACTTTAAATGCTTAATCACATCAGATCCTAGTCAAATATGGTTTCGATTTTCTTTAAATATTCTCTAAATTTACATTGCCAACATTATCTTCGAAAGATAAGGTAAATTAGTGCATTTTTTTTTTTTTCCATTTAATTGTAATTGAAGGCATGGGTGGACTAAAGTTGTAACTTGATTTACGTTATTATTCCCTGAAACGTTTTATTCTACTCAAAAAATAGTACTCCATAGGCTCGCTATCGTCGTTTTAAACATGATGTTACGTCGTTCTTCTCTAAAACTGCACATAGATATGCAAGTTACGCTTAGTTAAAATTTTATTCTCAAAACTATGTTTTTAGCTTACGTCGTAAGTCCACCCATGCCCTTAGTTATGATAATTCAGTAATATATTTATACGAAATGAAACCTCAAACAAGTCAACCAAAACGAGCACGATGAAAGAGATAGTACATCAAGGAAGCCCCCTTTAAGGATCTTTTACCAATAATACATAACGGAATATTCTCAAAATGGCAAATAAATGGAACAACTCCGCTGAACATAAAAGATCATATTTTTACTATATGGAACCTCAGGTCATAAAACCATAGTTTCATAACTTACAGCTCGATAAGAAATCTAAACAATCATTCGACTCAGTTTCAACTACTGTTACTCCGAAGTCTTGAAGAAAATGAACAATAAATTCCCACTTCTGCGGAGAACTTGTTGAGATCACATTTAATTCAACTGCCTCAACAATTACCAATCCTTCTCCAAATTATACCGAAAACTCGGAAAAATATCGTAGACACCATTATCCATCAAAACCATTTTAACCAACTCCTGAAATATGCAACACAATCCTACTCTACACAAAATAAATGGAAATCTGTAACGCATAATGTAACTAAGCACTGGCGGAGTGGGAAATCTAAGTCAATAAACATCGAAGAATATTCCTAGGGAATATTTTACAGAGCTTTGTTGAGCGGCTCTGGAAGACCAAGGATCTCTTGACTTACTAACCTTAGAAAGCAGTTCGGAGTTACATCAACAGCAATATTTCGCATGGAAACGAGCAAATGCGGGTTGTCATGATAATAGCCAAGATCTGGAACGGACAAAAAGAAGAACTCTCATACAGATATTTGTGCGATGATCAGTTCATGGAAGTAGCAGCATTCTGCTCCAGCACCACATCTTGAATGCTACTAGGCATCTCAAGGCGCTTGCCAAGTTAGACCATATCTCTGAAGCGTAAAAGAATATCGAGAAAACAAACAACTTAAATTTTTTCTTCACAGTGGTACCCTCCATATAGGTCTTAGTGAGTCATTGTGGTTTTAGTAATTTCGATACGTCGATGTATTTTTTCATTGCTGCGACCATGATTAGCTATTATGCTGGTAGTACACGATGAAATTTCTCGTTTTGTATCGTGTACTACAAGATTTTCCTAGGAGATCTTGTACGATACTGAAAACCAACCAATTTTTACTTTCCGGCCTTATAATATTATATAGAATGAAACGAAAACAGTGCAGTAGAATACGCATATTCTAAGGTAACCAAAACATTCCAGTCCGAGACAAGAGATCCCTGGGAATAATTTTTAATTATTTTTTTACGAGACAAAGTACCAGTCTTCAAAAATAGTTCTCTATTTTTTGGTTAACTATCTATTCACTTTAGATTAGGTACAATTATTTGAATCGTGTCAACACACGAAACAAAAATCGTAGTGCCCATCAATTGGTATAGATCAAACCGATAAATATTGGATGGTATACTACAAAAATTTTACATCCAATATATCTGAACTATATGTACAAGGTGTCTCAAAAGAAATTTTATATTTAGTGGATCGATTAAAAAAAAAGTAAGACGTATATAGAAAAAATGTTTATTAATTATTAAAATACACTTTTTGGGAATTTATTTCTTAAAAATAATATCGTCTAAATGTAGACCCTCGCGTTCTCGGCACTCATTTAATCAAACAGTAAAATTACTTATGACGTCTCGGCAGGTGGACTCAGGGATGGCTGCCATTTCGTGACGGATATTTTCTTTCAAATGCGCCAGTGAAGTCGGTTTAGTGGCGTAAACTTTAGATTTAAGATAACCCCATAGCAAAAAGTCCATAAGGGTTAAATCTGGACTACGTGGAGGCCAATTTATGTCACCTCTCCGGGAGATCAATTTGCCTGAGAAAATTTCACGAACACGTGGCAGAGACATATTGGACGTGTGTGAAGTTGCTCCGTCCTGTTGGAACCATGTTCTTTGGTTATAGCCAGGAAAGTTTTGCAGTTCAGGTACCAAGAAGTTGTCTAATATCTCCACATAACGCTCTGAATTCACTGTAACTGCACGCCCCCACGAACAGACTGATTAACATTCTCCACGTTTTCTACCGTTCTTGATGACCTAGGTCGCCCGGATTTTGATTTATCCAGCGTTGTACCAGTCTCTTCAAACTTTTTAACCCAATGTCGAATGAGAGGAATGCTTGGCGCATCATTTAAGTGGCGAAAACCTCGAATACTGCAGAATTTTCTACGCGCTACAGTCGCCGAATCACCGTTTTTGTAAAACTATCGCACGCATAACGCGCGGTCTGCTCCTGAGAAACGCTCCATAGCGACTGAATTCCCAAGAGCCAGGCTACCGACTGACATAACCCCCGCGCCCCTCGGATACGTTGCGTTCACGCAGTAAGCTAAATAAATATAAAATTTCTTTTGAGACACCTTGTATATTCGCAATATAACAATTATTTTACGACAAATAGTACGAGATTCAATATAAGAAATTGCATCGTGTACTGCAGGCTTTAGAGTACCGGTTTTTTCTACTATTCCTTATCCTGCTATCTGTAGAAGTGTAATCCTACCAGGATTGCATTAGCGATCGACAATCATGAACTTCTGTCGATGGATCTATAACCGTATGCTCTCTCTCGCCGTTTTCACTTTATCAAGCAACCATATAACTTCTTCCTCGGAAGCTGCTAACGAAGTCATATTACCAAAATAACTCAAGCTGCTATAATCAGTATAGTAAGAACAGTTATCATAATTCCTGAATGATTTCTTCAAATATTTTTAAAAACTATTTCGAAGTACTTTTTTTGCAACAAAATGGTAGTTACGAGTATAAGACCTTTATGTTAGATAGAAAGATGATCGGTAAAATCAAATTAATACTAACAGGATGTTTTAGGGAACAGAAAGAAAACGATATTTGCGATGGGGATTACTGCTATTCAATGCCGGTTTTGCTTGGAATAGAATAGCTCAAAATACAGATAAGTGGTAAGTATAGAAAATATCAAACAATAGTGTTATTCAAGTAAGTCATTCTAAATGCGTCAAAATTTATTAACATGCTATTAACCCTTTTTTGCTAAATTATAAAAACACATAATCAACATAAATTATATCATAATATAAAAATGTATAATAAATAACAGGTTTCAACAAGATACATATCAGGTCCTCATGGAATCGTAGTCGGTAATCTAGATCCCTTTAACCTTAATAGTTTAATGACCCCCATTAAATGATATATCCACAATATGGATGTTTCTGTCAACCGCATAAAATACAACATTACCGAGGCATACGTGAAAAACTATGCGCATTGTTTCCGACTCCATTCAGCCAGTTAATAATGAGATCGAAATGTAAATAGAATAATGATAACATCGTAAAGTAGATCAATAGTTTATATATTCTATGATTAATTATTCAGTCATTAATACATACATCGATCCAATATTAATGACCATAAATATTCAACAGTTATTATTTTTAGTATAACTCTCCTGGCCTCATTTACAAGTGGACCCATTTATAAACTGTGTCAGTCTATCGAGTGATTAATTACTTTATAATTGTTACAGATTGTTGTTTATGAAACTTAGATATATGATGTTTATACAAAAATTAAAATTACGGACATAATTTATTGCATTTTAGTTATGTTTGATAGTTTTCCATTTGCGTTTGCATGATGAGTTTAATTGGAAACAATACATTTGTAGCATGGATATATACAGGCTGATTTTAAAATATTTTTATAACCTAAAGGTAGATCGCTTAAAGTTTAGTCAGCTTTTTAAAAATGTAGTACTTTTTACACGACGCTAATGAAACGCTGGAGTCATCTTACACATAAAAATTGAACTAAAAATTAACTGCCACGGATTCACCTTAAGGTGTGTTGAAAATCTGGAGGAAATTGGTCCAGACAGACAGACTTCCACGTTTATAAACAGGGTGAGTCGGGAGGAAAATGCCAAACTCCAGGACTGTATGCTACATATAAGTGTGTGACTAAAACGCCCAAGTATGTAGTCCGATTTTTACTTGTTTTCGAATTCAAGAGTCTTAAAAGTTTAAGGTTAACCAATTAGGCTATCTTTTTTTTTTTTATTGTGGTATCGTCGATATTCATTTAATTGGCACTTTCATTTTTGAGAATCGCTTAACAGTACTTGGCATTTCCGTGAATTAATTTACAAAGACAATTGAAAGATGCTCCTTTAAATATAGGATAAGTTGTGTACTATCAGCAAGATGGAAATCCTCCACAATTGGTCGTAAGGTCATTTAGTAATTAAATGGAATGTTTACAGGACGATGGATGGGTGCAGGTCCTATTAGTTGGCCTCCAAGATTGCAACTCCTCACTCCATTAGACTTCTGTGGGGCTGGTTGAAAAATCAGGTATATAATATAAAAGTGTATAATCGACATGCACTAACTCGTCGTATTTTGAATAGTGAGGCTCGCACAAAAGAACACCAAGATGAACTCGGTAGAGCAACACGCTTTGTTCGCAAACGAGAGACATCCTTGATCCGGAAGTCTATAGAGACATCCTTGAAATTTTCTTGAAGGTTAAACATTTAAGACGCTGTAGTTTTGATTTTGTTTGACCAAAAAGGATGCTAGCTGCTGGGTTAAATTTAATATTTAAAGAAGTTATAATTCAAAAAAAAAAAAAAAAAAAAATAGAAATTACAACATTTTGGATTTTTTAGCCATATACTTATGTGTAGTATACACAGAAGGAGTTTGATACTTTTCTCCCAACTCACCTGTGTACAGAAAGTAACAGAGAAACGGGACACCGCCATTATTTTCTTTATTGTTAGAGACACAAAAACATACTAAATAACAAAGTTGTAGGAGACTAAGGAAGACATTTGCTTAATTTCAAAATATGTTTTGAACCAGTGGTTCTCAAGCTAGAGCATAAAGTTATTTTTCCTAAAATTAGATAATATAAATTTTTTAGACACTTTCGATGCCGTATTTTTTTCTGAATCCAACCTTATCAACCTTACATAAAAAAATATATTGAGAAGATATCGATTGACATTTAAACAATTTTTAAACGAGAAACAATAATTAAAGCTACTTCTGAATCTGTTTTAAATCGAATGAAATTATGTTTAAAAAATAATGTAAATCACAAAATCCGACAGAAAATGATTTATAGGGAGTAATTAAAGTATTTACAACTATACACTAATATTAAAAAATAAAAAAATAAATAAATTTCAATCGATTTTGTCTCAATAATTTTTTTATACAAGGATATAAAATGTTTATATTGCTGAATTCAGAAGAAAAAAAAAACATATCGAATGGATCTAAAAATTATTTATAATCTAATTTTAAAAAATTTAACTTTATTTAGTTTGCATTCATAAGAGTGTCATTATTAAACTGAATTGGTCGTTATAATGAGTTTCATTATGACACTAAACATTTTATTTCATAAAATTGGTAGAATTGGCACAATAGCCTACAAATATTACAAAACATAATTGATAGTTACCCTGAAAATATAAAACTGCGGAACCATTCCAGCCAATCGCTACATTCACTTAACAAATTCCCTAATCGGAGATGTTGCTTGATTATATAATGCAAATTTATTAGGCATAATAAAGCAAAATAGAAAAAAGAGTAAAAAATGAGGATAAATCGTTCTATGAGGCTTTTTACCACGCTTGTCGATCATAAAACTCGTTGCTTCGCGATTCGCTTTCTAACATTAACGCGTTTGGCAAAATCACGCCTTAATAACCTATGTTTTAATATATTATTTGCCCTAGCTTGAGAATCACTTCTTCTTCTATCGGCAGTCAGTCGGGTTGACTTTTGGCCTCACTCACATAAGTCCTCTATCTTGATCTGTTCATTGGCAGGTCTCTCCATGTGTACTGTATACCAATACTTGTTACATCTTTGGTTAGCTGACGCCTCCAACTCTTGCGAGGTCTTCCCACTGGTCGACGAGTATTCAATCTACCCTCCCGTATCTTCCTAACTATTCTGTCCTCCCGCATCGCGTGCCCTATCCATTGTAATCGTCTACCTCTCCGTTCTTTTGAGACACTCGGCTTTGGGTACAGTTCTCGAATAGAACCAGCGATTTAAAAAAATATTTTCTTCTATAGACAGATGTCCCCTTTGGCCACCTATAACTTTGTCAGTATTGTGAATAAAATGTTTTGATTTTCCTCATGGGACACCTATGGTGAATTTCGTGGAATAATCTGGAAAGTTCTAATAAGTCATATGCAAGGAAACCATGGAATAATCTAGAAGCCTGTAGAAAACGTAGAACATTGTAACAATCATGGAGGATACTTGGTAACGAGATGTTTTTAGGTAGTCAGTCTGTTTTTAGGCTTGCTCAGGCGAGTATACAGACAGTTTGTGCCTCCGGGCGAAAAGTGTTGTTAATATTCCATATATTACAAAAATTTAAGTGTAATATTTAAAGTGTAAATAAATTTTACCTTCTGGAAATTTCTGCGTTTTTGTTTGAAGAGCCCGAACACGTTGCAGTATTTTTTGCACGTCTAATATTTAAAGAAAATAATGATGGTGACCCCGTTTCGCTTTCACACCCTGAGTAGATTGTTATATATCTGTGGGAGTTAACTATGAAAACACTGTCACATATTATTTGTCAATGACTCGTTCGGAATTAGAAGCACAACAATAACAAATATTACAGCAGAAAACTTCGCCTTATAATAGGAGTTGTACGGGTTTTTCTTGGATTTCCACCGAATAAATATAATATTAATTATGTATATTCTTTATTAAAGTTATTGCGAGGAATGAGCGAAACTAGTCGCAATAACTTTAATAAAGAATATACATAATTAATATTATATTTATTCGGTGGAAATCCAAGAAAAACCCGTACAACTCCTAGTACATAACCACCAATAATCTTATACATTCGCCTTATAATCATTTTAGGTAAAACTGTCTTAATTTTCTTTCACTTCGGTTTGATTAAATTTATTTAACTACTCAATTTGATTCAGGAAACCTTGAAAACATTTTATACTTACAAATGACTTTGTTAACTAAAGCTTTAATTTTTGAATTACATCAACGTAGCCGTATTTTAAATTAAAATAAAGTAAAGAAACTAAGTGCGTAGGTCTCTTGGATGTTGGAATTAACTACCCTCATTTTGAATACACAATTGTGTGAGCATACTGACCCTGTACGAATAAATCTAAAGGAGACAGAACAAATGAAAGCGAAACTTCTTTCAGGGAACAGCTTCTTTGTCCATATTCTCTTAAACTGGCGCTACTCATATTCTTATACTTAAAGGATGTCGTAAATAATTTTAACAAAAATGAAATTTAATTTTAAAATTAATAACAGTTAGTATAGTAGCTTCATTTATAAATTATTAGTCTACTTTCAAAGTTCATGTATAAATTTTTTGATATTTTTTGTTATAATTTTTTACAGTATATCAACTATAAATTTTAAAGTTATTTCTGTCTGGGTCGTTTTCGAAAAACTATCATTATTTATGAATAAAGTTATATTACAATGATTAAAAACACAAAATAACAATGAAAAGTATTAATTGGCTGCAAAAAAGAAAAAAAAAAAGAAAAAAATATTTATTGGTAATCCTCTCTTTCTTGTAGTCAACTTTTACTTATAATAAAACTAAAACTCTTTTTATATTCTACTTATTTTATTTTTTTTATGTTATACATATTTATACGTCAATATGGTGGGGTACTTTAGTCTAAGTGGAACTAGATTTTCAAATTTAGTAATTTTTAACAATTAAATTAAACTTTTGATCATTATGTTTAGCAACAGATTACTTCAATAGTTAACCCTTTACCGCATAGTGTGCCATATATGGCACATTCCGATTTTTATTTTTTATTTTTATTTTAAAACTGAATCATAACGTTACTTCATGAATGTTCATATATGCCACATACACAGCAATGGATCCTGTAGTATCTCAAGTAATGGGCTGCAATAGGTTTGAGGATATCAAGCGGAATTGGCACTTCAACGATAACTCTGAATTTATTGAGAAAGGACAACTAGAACAGACGACCTTTTCTTTCAAAAATTTGAGGGCGACTGCTTTTAATCCCTTATGAAGAACACCTAGCAATTGACGAGCAAATAATACGGAATCATTTTCTTTTGTAACATTATGTAGAATCATAATATTCCATGTATGGCACAAACCTTAAATTATTATTTTAATTATTATTTTTTCATAAAAATAATAATTAATAGTTTACATATATTTTTTTTAATTAATTTTTCTATCAATAAGAACCAATTCCTAATGCCCATGAATTATTTCAGCCAAAAATAAAAATTCATGTAGTAAAGGGTTAATAAATTAGCTACTTACAAAAATTTAAAAAATTAAATTTCCGTCTAGTCTAGCCGTACATATAATCTATTTCTTTGAATAAAGCAGAACTAGATTTTTGAAAAGTAGTAACTTTTAACGTTTAAATGAGGCTTTTGATCATTTTGTTGAGCAAAAACCCACTTTAAATTGGCTAACTATGGACCAACGACGAAGTTTACACTTTTCATAACTTAGTAATTAACCAAACGCCTACATATTTAAGCTGCAAACTACTTCCGATAACTTCTCTCCATAGCTTTACTCTTAGAGACTTTTATAGCCTACAAGTTCTAGCCCACATATTCATTCTTTGAACGATCCTTCTCCTATTGCGCCACATCAATTTATAATCAATTACCCAAGTGCCTAAAATCTCTCTCGGTTCAATCTTTCAAAGCAAAATTTAGAATATGGTTGCAGACGAAAAATCACTCTAGGTAATCTCGTTTGGATAGTTTACTTTTTTTTTTCTCCCAGGTCGTATATTTTCTTCCGCAAGTCTATTAAATTTCGCTAAATTTCATATTATGCTAATTTATATTAATTGTAAAAATATAATTTTATATGTAATGCATTCTTGCATTAATATGTTGAAAATAGTTAAGTTGGAGTTCAGCCTTGACTGAAACATCTCGCCTACAATAAAGTTCATTATTATAAGATATTATTTTTTTAGAACATATTTATACTCACGTCAGTAGCGTGGTCGTCAAAATATAATATTTCATATAGTCAATTTCTTTACACGGTGTGGAACTAGATTTTAAAATCTGGTAAATTTTAATGATTGTATAGGACTTTTGATCGGTTTTTTAACATTATAAATCGGGCTTTTATAACATGTTTAGGTTAAGGTAGATTATTAGTTAAAAATCAGCTGTGGCCACCACAGGACCAACCGCCATCATAAAGTACTTATATAAATTATATTCTAGCAGCAGAGTAGAAATAACTTGGCCTAATATTTTCTAACAGAGATATTATTTATCATGACCATGGAAACGTTACATATAAATATAAAAATATTGAGACTTAGAAAAAAATTCGAAAAATTTTACAGAATTATTCGAAATTATTCGTTTTATCAAAAAACGTTATTAGTTATTGCTTTTATAGCAACTTTTGTTCAATAAATTTTTTCGAAATATTTTTGTGTTGTGAAATATTCACAAAAATCTTAAAATCGACACGAGTAAACTCCCATTTTTAGTTAACCGATTTTTACCAAAAGTTGATCAACTCGTGCCATGGATGGCAGAAGCTTAAATATGAAGTTTCAGAAAAATCCTTTCAGCCGAATTTGCTCTGCACGTGTACACAGACAGACAGACGGACGGACGGACAGACAGACAGACAGACGGACGGACAGACAGACCGACAGACATCATGCTAAAAATAGTCAAAACGTTATGTAGGGACCTCAATTCGTGGAGATCCATCGAAATCTCGAAATGTCTAAATCGGTATGATCCCAATACCTCCCTTATACGGAGTGATTATTTAATGGTGAGACGACGTCACTGGAAGTTTTAATAATTTGCCGTTTTATACACATCGTATCAGGCGATTATGCGCGCGATTATTTCTTCATAATCAAATTTTCTTCAAGGTTATTATAGTCATAGTATTCACCAGTATTTCTGCTAAGAGACACGTAAAATTCGGTGACTCGTCTCGCCATTAAATAATCACTCTGTATATATTGGCGGTCGGTAAAAATGTTAGTTTTATTAGAATTTTGGCAAAAATCGTGTTAAAATAAAAAAAAAAATACTGCATGATAAATATTTTTAAAAAAATCAACGACAAAAATGTTGATATTTTTCGAAAAACTAATCTGATCAAAAATTCTTGTTGAATTATTCCAGTTCTCATCAATCCACATAATTTAGATTTTTTTTTTTTTTCAGGATTTTAGATCAACCTTTCTGGGAAATAGGCGGAAAAAAGTTCTTTGAGACATTTTTGACAAAAATACCACAAAAAAAGATTTTTGAAAAAGAAAAATTTGTTGGTTTTATCAAACCCTTGTGCCATCCTTAAGCATTATGTTACGAGTTGATTATAAAAGTGGATTTATCTTCATTTCGCCGCTCGGTAAAATATGCCTCCACAAGATGTTTTAGAATTTTTTATTCGTAACTATTTTTTTAGCACCATTATACTTTATATTAAATCTATACTTGTGCCATGTTATGACGTTATTATTACTATAAATTAAGGCAATAGGCACCAATTCGAGACCTTTTTAAGCTACCTCAAATGTGCTTAACTAATGCTTTATAACCATTAAGGTAGATTAAGTCAACTTTAACTCTATCTATGATGATTTAACGGTACTTGTATGAGTAATGGAGTGGGTTCACATCACCCTAACATTTTATGTGTTCGTTTAGGATTCTTACTATTTTTATCATTCAATTATATCCTCCAAGATTCAACATTCGTTGTGAAATATATTCAGTTCAACTTGTAAGCATGCAGAATTGCCATAAATAATGTTTAAGTCATAATTTAAGCATAATATCCAATTTTTCACCCATCAACAAAATTTAAAACTTAAAATTCTAAATCCCTAAAACCTTAAATATATTATGCACTCCCCTAAATAAATCTGCTGGTGACAGACATTTATGTAGTAAATTTTTGTACAAATACGACATTGTATTAGTTATCAGAACACCCCTGGTACACTCCCCTTACAAGGCACGAAGTCAACGTTCTAACATTGTCAGAAATAACAATAGTTTTCTGCCTCCTAGGGTCAATAACAGTGCCTGCACAAACAGATGAAATAATATAGGAAATATCTGCTGAGGGTAAATAATTATATTTGAACGGTTGTCATAGCGAAATCAATATTAGTTTCTCTAATATTAGATTACTTCCTTTTGCTATTGTCTCTTTGTAACCATATTGTTTTATATTTGGAAAACTGAATATCCAACGGTAGAAAATAAAGCTATTTACAACGCCATACATATATACTAATTAAACGTAATACAGTTTAAAGATACTTTATTCAACAAATGCTATATGAAAAAATATCCAATATAACCAGCGTGACGTCGTAATTCTAGGTAAATAAATCACTTTATTACGGATAGGTTCTAACGTGGGTATCAGTGGCAATAACCGTCTTAACTCCACTGTTGAAGAAGCAAGAACATCCAATGAAACTATGATACATATCCTATCATTCATCGCAGAAAATAAATGAGAAACTAATAGAATCATTAAAAAATTGATGTGAAGTGTGAATTTTCACACATTTCAGGGTTTTGCAGGTATTTAGTAAATGAATGATGATTATTTGGGATGCCAAAACAAATTTTATGTCAAAATATTTTTTTATGAATTTTAATTCGAATGCCTATTACCATTATTTAAGTTTCTAAAGATGTGCAGTATTTTTTTTATATATCAAGGTTCATTAAGATTTTGAAAATTGCACCTATGGCTTCCATTGGTTGTTTTTAGTCATAGCTCCTCCCCTTTGATTTCGTGTACATTCAAATATAGAATTAAATTATAATTTCAACAATTTCCACTGGTTATTAAATTTACGCTTTTAAAAATTAAATGCAACAATTGTCAAAATATAACTAGAATTTTGAAAAAGTAATTTAAACAATATAAAAATGCAAAAAAAAATAAAAAATAAATTGTCTCCTCTCGTAGGATTCGAACTAATTTTCTTGGGCAGAATGCTAGTATCTTAGCCACTGCACCAAGACAAACGTTACTGTTTAACGTGTTATATAACTATAAGTTTTCAACATTATTAGGAAAAAAACACAAAAAATGCTTTTTTTCCAAAAACGTTATCTGATCAAAAATTCCTGTTGTACTATTCCGGTTCACACCAATTTACATTACTTAGAATTTTTTCAGATTTTTAGTTTAAACCATCTGGGCTACAGGGTGTGGAACAAAATTTTTTTTGCACAATTTTGGCTAAAATCGCTTCAAAATAATTTATTTTGCAAAAATAAAAATTTGATCGTTAATCCACGTACCAAGGGCTTTCATTTGATACCCTACTCAGAATTTAAAAAAAATCTTTATTTTTTCGATGAGCACATATTTGTTTATATTTTTAGGGGGATATGTTTTAGTATTTTTCCTATGTGCGGGTCAAAGAGTTGTATAAGCATGCCAAATTTCAACTCTCTAGGTATAGCCGTTTGGCTACAATTTTTACCGAACAGAGAGACAGACAGACAGACGACAAAATGACGGTATAAGGGTTTTTTGGTCATACCTACAAAACCCTAAAAAAGGAACAGTTAAAGTCTTGCGTTACGAGTATCATGGAGGATGATATTGTATGATACTGCCTTATAAGTATTTGTTGTGAGTCTTGTCTCCTGTATCGAGATTTCGTAACCATATTTTCAATATGTATTCATTCAGGAGTAATATGGTTCATATTATCTTTTTTTAGCGTACAAAGAAAGACACCTACAGTTTATAGCCGGTTGCGAACGGCTAAGCAAAACCCGTAATTTGCATAAATATTTTTTAGACAAATTATTTGACAAACGCATTTAGCGTTTGCGGCTACACGATTGCACTAAAATATTAGTGGATTTAATATGTTGACGGTTCAATGGATAGGACATGTGTTAATATGGCAGAGAAATATGGAACAAAATACTGAATATCCGTTGGATATTAAAAAATCCTTACAACGTAGGTAAAAAAAAAAACCCGCGAGTAATAGTATACTAGATGTTAGTGTAGTCTAGTCTAGTATACTAGAAGTAATAGCTTGGAAGACCCTGCCAGGAAGATGCAGGATTTGTGAGGAAAAATCAACCTGAAATGTCAACATGACTCACGAAGCCCAAGAAACGAAAAAGAGAGATGAATGAGGGGAGTAAATAGAAGGAAGAGAATGAAGGAGATATAGAGGGAAGAGAGAGAGAAAGAGAATACATCTATAAATGGACCGCTATTCAAACCCTGGACATTTGCAAACTACTGCTCTCTGCAATGCTATATTTGATATTTAGTTCATTATATCTACATATGAAACAAGATACGATCAGATATCAATTCGTCTGAATAAAATTTGTCATTTTCAATATCTTTGTATAATCAATTCTAAATGCGCCCGTATAAATTGCTTAAAAAAATGTTTCCATGGAAAAAGATATAGGCTATTCCAAACGATTAAGCGGAACTATCATAGATTTTGCAATCTAGTTACTTTCATCGTTTTATTCGTGCTTTTTTGGCCGTTTTGTTTAAGGTTTGTAAAAGGTTAAAAAAAAATAAATTACAATACAAGGAATAAAAATAAGATTTATCCACCATTTTTAAGATTGACTAAATCTAAAAATAGCACGAACTATTATTCTTATAAATTTATTAACGTATTGCCAGACTCCTTCAAATCCAATAGTTTTAACTCTTTTAAAAATACCATCAAAATTTTCCTTGTCAACCATTCTTTTTATTCTATAAATGAATTTTTACAACATAAATTCTGAATTATTTTTATTGCTTTTAAAATTGTAGTTGATGCTATTTTGAATTATTTTGTCTAATTCTCTATTTTATTTTTATTTCATTCCCTAAGTACACAATTTCTACCAAACAAAATGTTTCATATTGTATATGTACATATTGTTTGCCATATTGTTTCCTGTACATTTTATTAAATATTACATTCACGATTGTACTGACTGACTTAAAACAAATATTATTGTAATTTTGTCAATAAACAATTATTATTATTATTAAATCATACTTACAATAAACATTTTTTGGCTAAGGTTAATATCATTTTCTTCATATTTTGATTTTTTGGGTTAATCTTAATACAAATTTCCCATTTTTTTTTTTTTTTGTCATTAAAGGACCTAAAAAACTATTTCATTTTTGACATATGTCATTCGTATCCATTTTTTCACTGCTGGAATTTTAAATTGTGACATTCCAACGTGAAAAATTAAATAACCCAAGCAAGGGGCTCTTCTCGTGACCACCTAAAATAATGAAATTTGCATTTAGTTCCACCTGAACGATTGGAATAGCCCGTACATGGGCTGAATAGCCTAGACGAGTTTAAAATATGATGGAGGACAAAATTACCGCCAATCACGAATGTCGCGTGTCTAAACATTGGCGGTTTGGCACTTAGTTCAGACCACCCATTTATCCACACTACGCGGCAAAACATCATGCATCCAACGTTGGAAGGCATTTTGCACATAGTGTAGATTTGTTTTAAATTTAATATTGAGAGATGAAGGTGTAAACTCTTGACGGAATATGATGAATAAATAGTAAATAAGAAACTTGGTTTTATTCCACAAAATATTTTATTACAACCTGATTATATTTCGGCTGGTTACGCCATCTTCAGAAGAATGAATACATTCATTCTGTTAGCAAATCGCTCTATTGAACGGCGTTGGAAAAACAAGAAAAGAAAGGGATAGCAAAAAAAATATATAGACAGTAACTGACAGTTATATTCTAGATAAAATATCTCTGTAATTACCAATAAATATTATGCCGACCGGTGTAGCGTAGTGGTAACACATGTGCTCTGCGTTGCGAAGGTCTCGGGTTCGAATCCCGTGCCTGAAAAATTCCATGCCTGAAATTTTTCACAAATAAAAATTGTCCTGGCCAATTTCCACAGCAAAAAGGCCATTAAATTAAAAAAAAAAAAAAAAAATATTATATATACAAATTAAATTTTATAAAAGCATCCAGAGGTTTCATTATTACACACTGTCTCACTCCACTGTTAGGCAAAATTGTAAAAATTCTTCTGAAAATGGCCTAACAAGCCGAAATATTTATTAAGTTCTGATAAAATATTTTGTGGAATATAACCAAGAGTCTTCTTTTTAAGTTACTATTTATTCAGTATAAATGTGTGTCAAACTTGTCGACATACGATGAATGGACCAATTGATAGACCAATAAAGAGGTTTTAATGACAATGGAAAAGAAAGGAGAACAATCTTTATAATCAGAAAATGAAGGTAGAATATCACATATAATAAGTGGGAAAAATATGAACTACTCCAACTCATATTTATGTTTTGTAAAGTTTATAGTTTTACTTGAAACTCACATATAAAAGGTTTTTAAATGAAAAGTTTCACAAAATTGCTTATTAGTCATTCTAACTGCAGACACTGAACTTATAATAGAGGGAAAGTCAGTGGGAAAACGAAGTACAGGTCGACAAAAAACGTCGTAGTTAACAAATCTACACTAGTGGTTTGATTAATCTTTTTCGTTCATATTTTTTTCTAGCCGTAGTTTATAAAGTAAAAATATCCTTAATGATTACTAACCTCTGTAAAAACAAGATATACAAGGAGAAGAAACAACAATCTCCGCGAGGTTCAATAAAATATATTCCGATGGCATACACTTTACAATACCAAATGGTTAGAACTTAGCTGTGAATTGGGTATTCGCATTTCATCCATGAACACCTGAACTGAACACATCACATTAATCTTGATAAAATATCCCAAATGCAGCAGAGAACGTAAATCCAGCAAATGCCTAACAGTTTTCAAATTGTTGTTTTCGATGACTAAACGAAAAATTAAATTGTTATCAAATTCTCAAAGGACATATAAAATATTCAACAATATATAATGTAATGTACAATAATATGTAACACACATCTGTTTATTTTATATATTAAAAGATTTCTTAACCTGGTTCTTTTTTCACTTAACCGGATTCTCCAATCGTCTCCGTTTTTCTGTATCTTCCTATTTTTCATTGTCTCGTTAACTTTATTTTGATCATCAGGGTCTTCCGCTCGATATTCTGGTTTAGGAATGCTATTCGGTAATTTTAAATATTCATAAATCTATTTAAAAAAATAACAATCCTTTCCTTTCTTCGAAATTGGTAAATAAATTATAATAAACCAGTAACCACTGCAGACATATTACCACAATATTCTGAATTACTAAATTACATTTGCTATCAACAAATCTAGTAATAAATTACCATAAAATGGATCGATTGAAACCGCATAATACAACCTAATGTAATTGTTTGTTGTAAAAATAAAAATAAAAACCAACATGTATGCAAGTATAAAATTACATTTAAAAAGGAGAAAATAACTAAAATGTGCGTGTTGAACATTACGACCATAAATTTAAAACCTGAGCAATTATAAACTTAACACCTCATGTTATTATTAACAGAGTAATTTAAAAAATTTAAAATATAATGGACGTAAATAAAATTAGTTACGGTACTCGCAGATAAACTATTTCAATTATGTTGAATTTTTCCCTGGTGACCTCAAATTTGAATGAAATATTCAAAAGTTTTTGACGGAGAGATTATATTATTTCTAGCATATATAAACTATGATATAAGATACCTGGACCAACATCATAAAACTTTATTTATAAAAATAATTTTAAAATTCATCAGTTCATCAGTTCAGTTAAAGGTTTGACCCACCGAAGGATAGTAGTATTTTCGGATTTTATTTTATTTATTTATAACAATTTTGGCCAGACAACAGGTACAAACCCAATAATAGTGTAGCACTAGAAGAAATCTACAAAATAATTAAAACAGTGTCATAAAGAAACAAATATATACAAAAGGTTTATACTTATAAGCCGTTCACTTTTTTAAGGACAAACTAAATCTTGTTATTTTGGTGATTTTTATAGTGTATTACTGACTTTTAGAAACTTGGTTATATTGTAAAAAAGGCTTTACAGTTTGGGGTTATGTTTGTATTATTATAGGTTATTATTAAATTGGTTGAATTAAATTAGTTGGATATCTAGTGATATATTAATAATTCAAGAAAAAGTTACTCTGCTGAATAAACTTTTTAAAGAAACTCACGATCACAGTATAAAATTAACTTATAAAAGAGAAAAAAAGAGATATCGCAAAATGATTACAGAATCTATAATAATAAATTAATAATCTAATAATCTAATGGGCTAATATTAAATTCTGTTATCTCCTAACTGTACTATTTGTTAAATTTATTTGTATCGTTTAAATCATGTGGTTTCAATTTATACTATATGTGTCATCTTGACTAAACCACAACATTTCTGTAATGTGTTATTGGTTGAATAAATTTATTACTATTATTATTATTATTATTAATATTATTATTATTATTATTATTATTATATTTACAAAATATTTAAGATGTCACTATTCAAAATGAAATATGGCAAATGATAATAAGCGGTTCACTTTTGTAAGAACAAACTGAGAGGGAATTTTGTTTTCAATAGTTTGCACCTTTGAAGCTGTATGTCATGTTGGTATTAAAAAAATGTCACTTTTTTAAAATGTCGATCCATTTGACATATGTCATATTGAAAAATGATATCTTAATTATAATGATCATAACCTTATCAACCTAAAGTCGGTTTTACAGCGTAAGGAATATTTTTAATTGACATTTAAAGTCAGTAACACACCATAAAAGTAACCAAAATAACCAGATCTAGTGTGTTCTTACAAAAGTGAACAGCTTATATATTTTTTAAATGACATATTTATAAGCTGACTTCAAATTATTTTTCTGTAGTACCAACATGACATACAGTTTCAAAGTTGCAAACAGTTGAAAACAAAAATCCACTTAAAGAATTAATGCTACCGTCTGTTCCACACGGTTAGGCGGAACTAAATGGGAATTTCGCTCTTTTAGGTTGTCACGAGAAGGGACCTTGCTTGGGTTATTTAATTTTTCACGTTGGAATGTCAAAATTTAAAATTCCAACAATGAAACCATTGAAACGAATGACATATGTCAAAATTAAATATTTTTTTAGATATTTTAATGACAAAAAAATAAATAAATGGGAAATTTGTATTAAGAATGACACAAAAAATCAAAATATAAAGAAAATGACATTTTAAAATGATATTAACCTTAACCAAAAAATGTTAATTGTAAGTATGATTTACAAAGCTTAAACAAAACGGCCGAAAAGCACGATTTAAACGATGAAAGTAACTAGATTGCAAAATCTAGTTCCGCCTAACCGTTTGGAACAGACTTTATTTGTTTGGCAAAATTTCACTAACATCGTCTTGATGTCAATGGAATTTCATGACAGTGAGAGTTTCATGACAGTTCTTTCAGTTTAATATATCTTTATATATAAAAATCAATTTCTGTTTCTTTGTTTGTTTGTTTGTTTTCCCTGCATGGAAAGCCAAACGGATGGACCGATTTTAACCGCATGCACAGAAATGTTTAAAGTTGTTTATGTGTGTCGTTATTTGGTGCGGAGCTTACCGATAGCTAGTAGTGCTGGAGATTTCTGTATTTCCCATCGTCTAATAGTTAATTGTAAATTATATTATCGTTTTATATAGTTATGGTGTAAATAAGACTTATATTGAATATATTTAGATTAGGGTGAATTGTCATTATAAAATGTAATTTTTATTTATTATTGATTTTTTGTTATTTTCAATACAAATGTCTCATTTCTAAAATTATTGTCCAAAAAATTAATAAATGTACGAGGGCAGTTTCTTTTTTCAAGTTCCGTCAGGTTGGCAATGGAAACTCAGTTGCCATTGTTAAGCGGTGCTTGCGCAGTAGTGTTTAGCAATCTATCTATCAGTATCTCCCAACCGGTTCGGTCATTACGTGCTGTAGTTTTGATGTGAGCGTTATTTTATCATGACTACTGCAATCAAAGATCCCACCGCATGCGAGATTCGCTTTGTGATCCGTTTTCTACAAGCAAAAGGCAACAATGCTGCAGTGCGTGTTGTGTATGGGGAAAACATTACGAGTGATAGTGCATTGTCCTTCTTTATGACAATGCACGCCCTTATACCGCAGCACAAACAAATGAACTGCTCAAGAATTTCGGATGGGTGATATTCAGCCACCCGCCCTACAGCCCGAATTTGGCACCAAGCGATTTCCATTTGCTCACCAGAATGAAAGAGTGGCTGGGAAAGAAGCGGTTCAGCACTAATAAGAAGCTGAAAACCAGTGTGCAAGATTGGCTGAGAACCCAGGCGGCAACGTGGTATGAGGAATGTATACAAAAACTAGTTCCCCGTTACGATAAATGCTTTAATGTTGGTGGCAACTACGTTGAAGAATAATTTTAGGGTGACCATTCGTCCCCCATTTTGCGGGACTGTCCCGCATTTTAACATTTTGTCCCGCATTAAGATGCGTCCCGCAAAAGTCCCGCATTTTAACATTTTGTCCCGCATTGTCCCGCATTTTAACATTTTGGAGGTGAGGACCTTTTTTTGCTCTTCACTTGGATTTGGGAGGTGAAGACCTTTTTTTTTGCTCTTCACTTGGATTTTGGGAGATGAGGACCTTTTTTTTGCTCTTCACTTGGATTTGGGAGGTGAGGACCTTTTTTTTGCTCTTTACTTGGATTTGGGATGAAGACCTTTTTTTTGCACCGTCCCGCATTGCCTTCTTAAGAAAATGGTCACCCTAAATAATTTAGATGTATATATAAGTAACTCTTGTGTATATTAACACTTTTCTTGTTACCCTTATTTGTTTCTGCTAACTCAACGGAACTTGAAATAAAATAGCCCTCATATTATATATTTTATTTTTTATAATTAATATCACTTAATAATAGATACCAACATGAAACATGGATTAACCTAGAAAAGCTCTGTTTTCGTGATAACTTTAATAAATGTAACTCCAGTTTCATCATCATCATCTTCAGCCCATAAACGTCCCACAGTAGTCTCACCGAGCCATAGTTTTTCACTACCGTACTGCTACTTTTATGTTGGGCACGAGCCTTTCACTCCGAAGAGTAAAGTTTCCGGTCTACAACTCCCATGGTGACCTAATCCGAGTTGGGAGCGGTAGTTTCGCTTAAACCAAAGAAATGAACGATAGTTTGCAAGTAAACGACCAGTAATAAAATATATTTGAACTGATACTAACTGCTCCAAAATGTTGAAAACCGCTGACTTAATAATATATTTTATCTTTTGACAGTTTATAACAAACAGCACTCGAAATTAATATAAAATTTTTAAACGTCCAACAACATTTACTTTTAATTTTGTTTATTCATTAAAATGTATAACTAAATTAACTATAAATATATTTGTTGTTAAAATAAAATAGCAACATTTCTGAAGAAATTATTAAAATGTTTTTGAATTAAACACCATTAAATAAAGCAATTACAACAGTTTATTGACTTAAGCTATGTTGCAATGTTGTATAATTAAATTTAAATTTAGCACCCTTTCTCTTCTGTTATATTATTTTATCATTAATGCATTATTATTTTTTACGGTTCTCTTGTTTAAGCTGTAGCTTAGTTTCAGAAAAGTGTTTGCAAAATTAGCTCTTATAATTTCTCTACTTAAAGCTTTATACCAGGAGACGTAAAAATAAAATCTGTTGTATTAAAAAGATTGAAAAGAATTCTGTATTTAAAGGATTGTGAAAAATTGTGATTACGTAATTAGATTTTTGACATTAAGTTACTGAGATAATTTAATTTTTTGTTTATTAAATTAGGAATTTCTTTTGGGAAATATTTGAATAGCCTGTAACCGGACTACATCTTTTTGTAAATGGAAAACGTACAATGGAAAATACGAAAATCATATACAGGAGTGTATCGAGGGGATAACTGGGGTACTGCAGTGCTCCTGTATTTGAACACATCGCCGAGAAAATTAATTCTCTCTGAAAAGAAATGCAAAAGGTCTTTGATATACCTCGATACATGTCAAATATTCCCACTTATTTCGTTTAAACAGGAATGAACATGTATTTTCCATCGATTCTTCTCTTTCTCGGATCGGAAATTGAAGTTTAATACAGGGTGTTTTTCGGAAATGTATAAGCATTGCTAAGTTCTTTATTATAAGAGCTACGGAGAAGGTTAAAATTGGAAATATGCAGTATTTTATTCTACAAATAAGAATATTAAAATGGAAAACAAATGAACATCAAGTAAAAGAGTTTGCAAAAATAAATTTTTAATAGAACATCTTAGGTATATTTTTTAATCTGTCGCATAGAAAATGTATTTTTCTTTAACAAATCATAAGTGCACTATTGTCATCTGACACTACCGATAGAGGCGCCACTGCATTGTACATCATGGCTGACGTAGATAGGATATTTTTGACAGGTTCAATGTTATCTTCATGTGATATTTATTGAAATTAATTTATTATTCAATATGAGGGTTGAGTTAAATGAAATTTTCCGATTTCTCAGTGCCCAAGTAACCTCTAGGGTTATAATTGAAGGTAATAAGGCTTTTTTGCCACGTTTCGGAACACGATGAAAACTTAGGTCTCTATCATGACCTACTTTTGCATTGCAAAGATAAGCACAACAATTCACGTTGCATTTAATTTTTTCTTGCAATTTTAAAGACATTTTTTAAAAACTCGCTATGAAAACAACAGTAAACAAACTCGACTATCCTCCACCTGTCAGTTTCTCAAAATCTCACTAGAGGCGCTTCAGTTATTGTCAGTTGACAATAGGTCTATACCAGTGGTTGGCAACCGACAGCCCGCCGAATAATTTGACGATGATCAGCCCACCAATAAGAAAACATAATGTTTAATTTTCTTATCCAGCTTAGCCAATACATTACTGCCGCGCTGCTTTTTTGCAAATACGTGTAAACCGGCATAATCAAGAACTTAAGATCATGAAAAATACAAATTACAAAAGCAAGTATAGCCCGCCAAAAATGTTGTTATTGAATGCGGCCCGCGACGTAAAAAGGTTTCCGATTCCTAGTAAATTTCATATTCCTATGTATACTAAATATTAAAAAATCAGCTGTGTGAAGAACCGACAGTCGCCACATAATATGTACGTAATCAAATAAGATATCTTTTAACATGTTTTAAAATTTTGAAACTAAATCAAGAATTTCAGTTTGCGTTTCTAACCACCGGGCGCTCATCCATACGGTGAATTAAGTAATTAAAAATTTTCATTGAATCAAAAAAAAAATCATTGAATCAAAAAAAAAATCAAATAAAAGTTGTTAATTTCATGTTGTTCACCAACTTTTTTCAAATACATTTTAACGGCTTCGCAGTTAAATTCGCAGTAAACTCGGGTAATAATACCAGCCCGAGCTCATTCCATGCTCGACGTTGTACGGGTAACTTTACAAGATAAACATGTAAAGCACAGATGCAAAGTGATGGAAAGTTTAGAGTTGTTTCTACTTTATAGTGACTTCTCTGTCCCACAGACTAGCGAGTTCGCGCACGTTTTACGTACTCCCACTTGCCACGTTAAGTAAGAACAACTGTACTTTATTGGCTAAACGATTAAATGGTACGGACAAACACCAGATACAAAAATAATATGGAATGGGACATCAATCAAGCGAAGATAAAATAATGTTCAAATAAATTGCGAAAGAGCGATGAAATTATGACTTGCAAATATACAATCATATGACTGGATAGACAATATTGAAGGTAGAATGCGAGGAACGGCGATAACTATAGGGGAAATGTTTTAAGATCGCAGCGCTGTTGCGGCATACTTGGAAGTTCCAAAATAAACATTCATTGCATATAAACAACGTGAATTTTAATGTTTATTGGTGGTTTTTGTAATTTTGCTACAATATTAATACTTGTTTTTATACAAATATATTTTGATCCCATATAACTCAATGTAAAAAGCGCGATAGAATGTCTATTTCTGTAGTTAAAATCCCACCAGATGTCATATCGCTTAGCAATTTTTCCCTATGAAAGCTGTGTTACAATATACTTTTCAGTACAACTTCCCACGTCATTCAAGCTTCCATAACTTTTTTCTGTAGTATTAGCAGCAGAAAGAGATATTCAGCACCTTCTGTCTTTTCTTACTTCTCACTGCTAATTTTACAATTTTATGTAACAGATAAAAGTTTGGATTTAGTAACCATTTTATAAATATCGTTGAATTATTCTAGATTATGTCAGACAGGTTTATTAAATATGTCAGAAAATGTAAAACGGTACAGTATAAAAATAAACGTTGATACACCTGAAAAAGTATCTATACGTCAAACAAAGTAGGAGTGAAGATAGTTTCAAAAGTTGTGTTGAATGTCAAATGGCATGGAAAGTTTGAAGGTAGTTTTGTTTTTCACTTTTTATGTTTATAGTTTCTTCTTCAATACTACACAAAAAAATCCTTAGTGCTTAGGACAAAAATATAATGTAAAATAGACTTAAATAAATTAACAAATTATTGTGAAGTGCACTGCTTTACTACATGGATAAATCTTTTTACATCTGTTTTTTTTACATCTGTAAATATACAAAAAATAAATATAGCAAAAAAGTAAAATAATAGAAAAATAGGCGGCAGGAAAAAAATTCACAAATTGCCAATTATAGTAAATCTGTTTGTTTCTGACATGTATATAACAAATGGTCTTGGGTTTATTCCCCGTAGATTTCATCAATTGTTACCCAAAAGTAAAGGTCTTTTAAACATCATAATTGAGTCTCTCAGTTGCAGGGGCGCTACAGAAATTTAACGTTTTAGCTGAATAAATAACAACGTGTAACTAAAAAGCTATTCATTTTCACCAGAAAGTAGATAAAAATATTTCTGAATAAGAATATTTAGAGCAGCGGTTCCCAACCGATGGGTCGCGACCCGCACGGGGGTTGGCTTGCCTTTTTTTGGGGGGTCGCCCGTTTTCGTGAGATATATACACTTGGAGGTCATCAAGGAAGAGTTTCTGTTTTGTAGAGCACTAAAAACTACTACGAAAGGTGAAGACGTCTTGGAGATGATAAGTTCATTCTTTGAAAGTAATGACTTGCAATACAAAAATTTGTGTGGATTGTGTACCGATGGAGCACTAGCCATGCTTGGATCGAGGTCGAGCTTTCAGTCAAAAGTTATAGAGCTTGCACCCCAAGCAAAGAGATAACGCTGCATGATTCATCGATTTGCCCTTGCTACCAAAACTCCTCAAAAGCCTTTTCAAGAAGTGCTCGACTCTTTAGTGATAATTGTCCATTATATAAAATCTAGAACTCTTAAACTCGTCTGTTAAAAGAACTATGCAAAAAATTGATAACGAAGTTCTTCTTCTCTACGCTGCTGTTGGTTATCAAAAGGCAATGCTGTTGGCCGAATTTTTTAATTGAAAACGAAATAAAACAGTTTTTAGAAATGAAAGGAAAATATGAGGTTATGACACACTTTAGTGATGAGACCTGGATCCAAAGAGTAGCTTATTTATCTGATATCTTAGATCAGCTAAACAAGCTAAATTTGAAACTGCGAGGTAAAGAAAGGCACATAAGTTCTGTAAAACTTTCGTATTAAAGCTGCAAAACTGGCACCGTAAAGTAAATCTTGGAAACTTTGCCATGTTTGAACACCTTTGTACCAAGACTGAAGAATCGGAGAAGGGAATTGTAGATAATCTAAGAGTGGAAATTAATAACCACCTTAAAGCCCTTGAATCTGAAATTCAACGTTATTTCCCGGAGTTCTCTGAACAAGAAGCTGTATTAGTACGAGTACATTTCATGTAACTTTGGATGATACCGACATTCCCGATGAAGTACAGGATGAATTTCTGAGGATTCATTTTGCGAAATGAATCCTCTGCGCGTTTTTATTTTAGGCAAAACCGTTATCTCAATTTTGGTGTGCAATGCGTCACTCGTATCCTAAAGTTTCCATGCTTTCTTTTCGAATATTAGTGCCGTTTGCTTCTACTTACCACTGCGAAAGTGGATTTTCAACTCTTCTGTAGATCAAGACAAAAGCCAGGAAAAAGCTGGATGTTCAAGATGACATAAGATTGGCCTTGACAAAAATTCAACCAAGAATTATAACACTTGTAAAGCAGATACAAGCTCAATCATCACAATTATCATTAATAATTAATACTTAATAAAAAATATCATTACTTTTGTTCCTAAAATATATTTTGTCAAATCCTTTAATTTTTGTTTTATTGATCAAATAAGGCGGATAAGAAAGGGGGAGTCGCGAACACTTTTAAAAAATCTAGGAAGGGTCGCGATTAAAAAAAGGTTGGGAACCAGTGCTATAAAGTGAAAAAGAAAATCAATATAATTTCCAAATATGGAGATAATTTCCAAATATAGATGATAGTCAAGGTGTCATACTGCTTTAAGTATTTTTATCGCGTTACATTAAACTAAACCTCTATATATTTGAAGAATTCAAACAGTGCTACAGTAATAAATATGTTTTTATTTCTCTTTTACTAACTTATATAAGGGGATACGCATAAAAATTTTATTTTCTTAAAAGTACATATTTTTTTTTGATACGTTAATATTAGTTATGTCACCTAAGGAAACAGAAATCACATTTTAATTAATATTTCTGCGAAATTTTTTAATTAAAATATTATAATTTTGAAATAAAGCCGACTTCAGGGCGAAGGTTGCCGAGTAAATACGACTGAGCATGACGTTAGAAGCTACACGTCCCAGACTACCTACCCAAGCCTTTACGTGTATATTAGAGATGGCAACGATTAATCGAATATTGAATATTTCAATTAATCGATTAATCATACAATATTTTTTAATAAATATTGCTTTATTTTTTAATAAATAAAGTTTCCATTAATTTATTATTAATCAATAATTTTATTTTATTTTCAAGAAATTACTTAGTTGTATTGTTGAAACACTGGTCGGTAAGATGACTTTGCTATCTTCTTTTCAATAAGCAAAAATTTATTTTAACAATGATTTGTATTAAAATTTACGTACTTAATATGCAATAACAATATTATATAGTATTCGTTCAAACGGGCATTATTTATTGTTACAGCCTGTTTGTAAATATAAATATATATATATATATACAGGGTGTTTGTTTGAAAAGGGGCACACCGAAAATCTCCTTTATTTGTAAAGATACAAAAAATCTTCAGAACAAAAGTTAAACTAAACAAAAGGGTAACTACAAGAATTCTGAGGCACTTCCGGTTTCACCGGAAATGATGTTAACTTTTGATCTAGCATAGGGAATCGATAATTTTATATTTTTTTCCTAAAAGTACATTAAATTAGCTTTACAATGACACCAAAAAATCATATTTTTATGTTAACCATTTAAAAATGGCGACCATTTATTTACCAAATAATAATCAACATAAGTTTTACAAAGTTGTACGTAGCAAGCTTTGAAAACAATAAAAAAAGAAACAGAATATCTCTAAAATAAACTGTTATAACTAGTTATTATATGAAATAACATGAAATAACTTAAATGGAACATTTGTATTTTTTTTTTTTTTTTTTTTGTAAAATAATTGTAAAAAGTAATAGTTTTCTTTTTCTAAATAGTAAAATAGTTTATTTTGAAGATATTTTGTTTCTTTTTTTATTGTTTTCAAAGCTTGCTACGTTCAACTTTGTAAAACTTATGTTGATTATTATTTTGTAAATAAATGATCGCCATTTTGAAATGGTTAACATAAAAATATGATTTTTGGTGTCATTGTAAAGCTAATTTAATGTACTTTTAGGAAAAAAATATAAAATTATCGATTCCCTATGTTAGATCAAAAGTTGACATCATTTCCGGTGAAACCGGAAGTGCCTCAGAATTCTTATTAACTTCTGTTCTGAAGATATTTTGTATCTTTACAAATAAAGGAGATTTTCGGGGTGCCCCGTTTCAAACAAACACCCTGTATATATATATTTGTTTAGGCAGACATTGTAATACCTTCCATTACTTATGTTTTCCTAATAAAACGGTCAAATGATTTTATATCAGCCTTTAAAATACAACATTAAGACTGTTCCATATTTTTGTCGGCGAATGAACATGTTTCTTTTTTTATTTCAAAATCAATTAATCGATAATTTTTTACCAATTTAATCAAAATTTCGATTATTCAAATGATCAGTTAATGGATTGATTAATTGTTATTGCCAACTCTAGCGTGTATTGTTTGAGAGTTTTGTATTTGTTTTTTAAACAATTTTTCACGCATTTATTATTAAAATGGCAGATAAACATTTTGGTAGGGCTCAGATTGGCAATTTATCCAACATTGATTCTTTTCTTCCTTTTATGTTGTTTTTCGCCATTAGGTAATTAAATAAATTGTTTTTGTGGAGTTCTAAATAAAGTATTTATTCACATCGGTACTAAACAATATTCTCGATGTTTCGAAGTACTGGGCCCTGGATCTTCCATATTTTATATATTTTAATATATAATTTAATTCGGTAAACATGTAGAATAACTTTATTTTAATTAAAATCACTCTAAATTTACACAATCTATAAAATTTATAGAAGCAAATTAGTTCACGACAGACTGTGCAGGCTGTACGCTGTAGACTGGGTAAGCTCTGACGTTACAGTCAAGTTTGTAAACAGTCGGAGTCGTTTCCGCGCGCTACTTCCATTTATGATTTTTTAAGCCTTCAAATACAAAAAAAAAAAAATTCTAAACTATGTTTATATGCAACAAAAGGAATATAATAAAAAATAAAATGAAAATCATGTCTATCCCCAATTATAACTTAGCAACACGACTAGTTTCGTCTTATTAGGATATTTTCAAGTAAATTTTTTCACAAAGTAACGACCTACACCATCAACTATAGTGCTACATCAGCTTAGTTGTGATAGTAAGTATGCGTAAAGTGCAATAATATATTTTATGCAATGTAAATCAAATACGTGCTTATATAGATCGACAAATAAGTGTGCACTGCATGTCGACTTTTTATATAAATAAAACGAGATTCACTAATTGAGTCATCTGGCACACCACTCGTGTCCATATCAAAAGTTAAGAACCCTAATTTACTAGATAAAAAAACCTTACCTTGAGCAATAATATCTCCTTTCTCCCTAGTCCAGTAGTTGATGGACTTGGGGTAGGCCTCAGAATGACACTCAAGTGTCATCTGCTGTCCCTCGTACGCCCCTACCAGCTGGTTCTGAATCCAGATCATGGGTGGAACTGTGATATAAAGAGATATGTCAACTAAGATTACATGCGTGTGTTGCTGGCAGCATATTGCAAGGGCGCCCTACCTAATCGAACGAATTGCCTTTAGGGTCACGCTCTTAAAAGCAAACAGTTTTTATGATTTTGACAAAAATTTAAATGATTGAAGGGTCGATACTGGTGACATGAAGAAATAATTTTCTAGCTTTTTGGGGGAAAGTCAGTGACTTTTATGAGAAATTTATGTTGCTATGTGATTCAGGATAAAACCGAGTTAACATGCTCGGAACATTTTGAGAGAAAAATGTTTAGTATTTTATTAAGTGATATTACAAAACGCATGTAAATATTAGATCGATACGATCTAAAATTTTAACTTTTTAATAATAATAATAATTGTAGACTCTCAACCAGAGTACAATCTTGAAATATGTAGTTTTTATTCACAAAAATGGAAAATAGTAATACGATTATTTTGTAAATCGTATTATGACATTTAGTGAATGTTAGAAGTAAACAATGAAAATTTTAAATTTAACAATGTATGTGTACAAAAAAATAATAATTTAACAATAAAGTTATGAAAAAATTATTTTAAATAATTATGAATTTGCATATTCAAACGAATCGTGCGTCATAGCTGTTCGAACAATTGACCAAATTATATAAAGGAATGCCAGTGCGCTGTACAGGAATTTTATTGTGTAAATAATATATATTGTAGAATGGTTGGTTAGTATCGGTCGCAAGAGTCTCTTCACATTATTATTATAATTTTTTTTGGAAAATTTTTTGGGAAATTCTCGAAGCAGAGTGATTAGAAGAAAATCGGAAACTTATCACAGAGATTATCTTCGGAAAAAAGTTTCCTGATTCTGTGATGGTTTGAGGATGCCATTAGTGGTGGCATAGTTGGTAGGCTTTACTTCGCGTAAGGGATAATTAATGAAAAAAATATATAAACATTTTAAAACAACATCTTTTACCTACAATTGAAGAATTGCAGTCGAATAAAGACGACTACATTTTTCAACAGGGCGGTGCTCTTTGCTATACTGCGAAGCAAGTGAAATCGTGGATTATTGAAAACAATATTAGATTGTTAGAATGGACTTCCATTAGTCCAGGTTTGACACACATCGAAACTTTGTGGAACAGAATGAAGAATTAACTGAGAAACGATCTTGCACGAACAATTTCCGAGTTAAAAGATCGACTACAAGAAATATGGAACTCTTTCCAACAACTGGATTGTCAGAAACTTGTAGACACCATGCCACGACGAATTGATGATATTTTAAAAAATAAGGGTGTAGTTACACAATGGTAAAAATATGTTTTTTGCGAGAAAATTTGTGTAATATTTTCAGTGACATTTATAAAGTTCCATTTTTTTACAGTATATAATATAAATAAGGTTATTTTGTGGATAAATATATTTAAATTTAATCAGATAATAAAGTAGTTCAATAAGTATAGCAAATGTTTCGTTTTACTTCACTTATTCCTCATATTTTAAGTAAAAAACTTAAAAAATGCAAACGGGCGAGCTCAAGTGATTTTGGGCTCGTATATTTATTTACTTATTTATTTTGTACCATTCACAATTTTTAAAGTTAGCATCCTTCAAAGCAAATTTCTGGATACACCTTTGCTTTCAAAACTTAAGTGGCATGTAGGGCAGAGCAGTAAGTTCTCTTTCTGTAGACCTCCGCCACTTATGAAAGCCACGTGGTCCGTACAACATAGCTACCGTTATTATACCTGTATAACAGTGGCGGCTCGTAACAATATTTTCTGGTGGGGCAAAAAGCTTTTTCAGGGCGAGAGAATTGAATTCATGCTAATGTCATTCTCATTCATTTTTAAAATTTATTTATTTATTTATTATTATTATTATTATTTATTGTTTTTTCAAAAATTGGCCACTTTGAAACACAATTACATAAACTTAAGAAAATATTGGAAGTAAATGATTATCAAATATACTAATAAAACACTATTTTAATAGTGTAATTATTAAAACATCGAACATTCATAACTAAGGTTAAATATGCAAAATATGCAAAAATATGCAACAGTACTTTAGTTAGGTGTATGTTCGATAAAAAGCTGCACGTTTGTTATCTGTAGAAATAAAATGTAATTATATATATTTGTAATGTGCCATCCTGACAAATAGTGTAGCGTATAAAAATTTAATATCTTATCAAAATCTGACCAATGGCAAAGGAGTGACCGGAATTACCTATCTCGGATATAATCCCAAAATAATGAGGTGTCGTTATTAAGATAAAAATTCATTGCGGTACAAGTGTTTTATTCTTTTGTTTTTTGCTAAAATAAAGTTTAAAATAGCACGCCTATGGCAAAAGTACCGTTGCATATTTTTGCCGGACCCTATTAATAACCTTCTAATAACACAGAGCCGCCGAATCAAATCGCCACGCGTTCATGTAATCGCAATTATTACAAATCTGTTTCAGTCGAATGATCCATAGATTAGGTTAAGTTATTATAATTAACGTAGGTTATTATTTGTTTTTGTAGCTTTTTGGAGCTTGTAATAAAATATGGGGAATTTAATTTAATTTTTCTTTAAAATATGTAAATTTTAATAATATAACATTACATAGAAAACTGTATTTGACTTAACTGAATGTTTTACAAAATATTAGGAAAAAACAACAGGAGAACGCGCGGTGAGTAGGCTCGGCGACGAGATGGCTCGAGACGAATTGTCTTAGACCAGCGATGGCGAACTTCTTTCTCCAGACGGGTCAAAATTGAATTTGAAATTTTGTGGATTCAAATCGCGGGGCAAATATAATATATAATACGTAAATAAACATCTGTCACTTCAGGTTTTAGATATGTGTGTTGAATAATGCTAATCTCTTTATCTCTATCTGAGCTAGCGGCCTTGTGTTAGACGATTATAATACAGGTATAGAATAAGTGATGGTTGAATTCCATCTCGCTATTATTATCCTATTTGTCGATTCCCTATCGTGAATGCGTTCGCCTAAAGCTAACCTTAGTTATCTGAGAATCTATCTTTAGAATCTACAGAACTACAAAAATCTTTTGTATGAGTCATTTGAATTATTCATACAGGTTACTATGTAACCCGCAGGTCATACGTTCGCCAGCATTGCACTACACCGTTCATTATTAAGCACTGAGCATTTACTAGAGAACCAGGCTCAGAACAGACTATACAGTATCGGAAAGTGAAAGTTTCGAGTCGAGTTTTGAAGCCGACTCAATTCGCTTCGTAGGCAATCATCCTACTACGAAGCCACGGTAGTTCTAAATTTAAATTTTTAAATTTCGTGTATTATTTTGAAATTTTCATACTTTTTAACAAAACCCACTGAGAAATAGAGTTAGGATAAATGCTTTTTTTGCAAAAATAAAGTTGAAATAAAATGCTTTTTAAAAATCATTTCAAATTCGTTAGTTTACTATGTAAAACCTTTTTAATGACCCACAATAAAAGTAAAAAATTAATTGAATCTGTGACCAATAAAAAGTTTCGAAAAAATAATCAAAAACTACGATCATATCAGTGTGCGTTATTTTTTCAGATATTTAGAGAACTCCCTCTGGGAAATGGGAACATTAAACCGAGGGACAAAATATTTTTGGCAAAAATTATATTTTTACAAAAACTTTAAGCATCATGTTTTATAACTTTGGCTCAGTCATTTGATGCAAAACCAATTAAAATATAAATCATATCATTTTCTTTGTAAGTGGTTCAATACTAACCGCTTACAAAGACAATGATTAGATTTATATTTTAATTGATTTCGCATAAAATATTCGCGCCTTATTTATAACTAGCAAATTCCGTGTCACATCCACATAAATATTCAAGTTGTAAATTATATCTTCAATAAGGCATGCAATATTCTTAAGTACGTAAATGTGCGATACTTACAATGTACAATAAGCATGATACGCTTGCTGACAGAAGGCGGCACCCCGTTAGAAGCAATACAGAGATATGCACCCATGTGTAGCCTATTCACCTTCGTTATATTGAATATTGGTCCTTCGACACTCGGTACTGAAAACATGTACATACATATGAGCAATATCAATTGGGAAAAATAAAATTGAATATGTGAACCGCGTGACTATAAACATATTTGTAACACATTTCGACACTTGCAATCGCATCTGTTTATTCATATAACTATTACTAAATCTGTGATATTGTATGATGACATTGACAAAACTCATCAGTTTTTTTATGTTTTTTCTGGTAACATGGTAGAAACATAATGTTTGTTTTTTGTTGTGTAAATTAGTTTTTATTCTGTCGGATAGTTACCTTGAATTGAAGTGATTAATGTATTGATATTATGTAAAAGCTATTTTCTGGTTAACTCAATTGGTGATGTAAAACTCAAATTGTAATCCCAACTGTTTTTAATTTGTGCGGCAGTTGTTAGTTACATAATTATGTAACGACTCGGTTAACACTACCAGATAAGACTTTTGAAAATCTCCCGTAGTGTTGAGAATTTCATTTTGGGAACTGCTAGTATTTTTTGAGATTTTAAACGATTTATTACAATATTCAGTTAAAACTTTTTAGAATTCAGATAATAGCAAAATAGAAGCTATAAATTACAAAATGTAACTAAATTATTTTATAGATTTTATAGTTCAAAATGACTTTTGTTTAAAGTTATTCTCTAATAACTTTGAACACTGAAATACCCTTGGACAATTTTAGACGTTAATTCCTGGAAATGCTATCAGAATCCTTATATATACACCCGTCTCTCTGAAGACGAAGGTCAGAAGTATTGGGTTCGGTTAGAAAGTAAAACTAAAATTATGGATTCCTTAAAGGCTCTGAGTCGATTATCTCGTGGTTTACTTTATCCTGTTTTTATGAAAATAATTATATATTTTCACTTCAGCTTATTCTTATAAATATTAATTATATTGTAATAATTCTTACAGTTTAAATTTAAACCGTCTTATTTAACATATGTAAATCTTCACCTTTAAGAACTTAAGTGATGAGCCACCCAGACTATTACAAGATGCCTGATCCGTCGATTGGTAAATACCAATAAATATAATATAATTCACATATCATAATAATGAATCCTTAATAAATAAAACTCGCGCCTAGTCCCCGAAATCCTTTAGTCAGGAATCTCACTTCACTGCAAGATCAGGCTTTGTATTATATCACAGGCTCGCTACCTACTTGATAACAAATGGTACGATCTAAAATAAAATAAATAAAATAACAAATTATGTCACTTTCCAAGTCGCTGAAAAAAGGCGGCCGTAATTCTGTTCCCAAAAACTCAGAGCGCTCGCTCTCTTGCTTAGAACTATCGTCCAATTTTCGTTGCCTTGCCACGGCAATATGTTTGAGAAACTTAATCGCAATAGACCCCAGAGTCATTCTAACACTAACAGTCTGATTTCAGACGATCAGCATGGATTTCGACAAGGACATTCTACTGTCCATCAACTCGTGCGTGTCACAGATGGGTTCAATAGAAACCACTCTATCGGTGCAGTCTTCGTGGATGTTTCTAAGGCCTTCGAACGGGTCTGGCAGGCTGGCCTCGTCTACAAATTGCATTGCATCAGGACGATCGCCTCTTATCTTAATAACAGGGTTTTGAGATCAAAATTGATGAAATTCGTTCCTCGTAGAGACCAGTTGAGGCTGAAGTGCCACAAGGCTCTCTGTTGTCGCCACTGTTGTTCGCTCTTTATACGAACGACAAGCCGACTACGGAAGGAACTATGAAGTGCCAGTACGCTGATAACATAGCGTATTTAACTCGCTCATGGACCTCTGTACAAATTACTCAACGTCTCCAGCAAGCCTGCGCGAGTCTTGAGAAATGGTGCACTCGCTGGCCTGTCACCGTCATTGGGGCCAAATTCAAGGCAATTTTTTTCTCCTGAAAGTATAGACTACCGTCGGGTGTGGTTAGTCATTTTGGTGAGGACATTCCATGGTGCAAGAAGGTCAAATATCTTGGGTTCACTTTTGACCCCAATCTGGTCTGCAAGGAGCATCTTCTTGATTCCATCTCCAGAGTTACTAAGACTAAGGGCTTGCTCTCTTCTCTTCTTCATAGAAAGAGCCGCCTTAGCATCTCGAATACGACCAGGATTTACACCACGGTGATCCGGGCCATCCTGACGTACGCATCCAGTATCTGGGCTTACGCCAGCACCGTTCACATTAAGCGGATGCAGGTGTTCCAGAACAAGTGCTTACGTCAGGCCGCAGGCGTTGATTGGTTCGTACGCAACGTCGACATTAGTCACGATTTGGGCCGATCATGGAAGACTTCATCCGCGTCAGCGCAGAGAAGTTCTTCCAGATAACTCAGGTTCACCCCAACCCTACCATAGCATCGTCATTCGACTATGAACTGGCCAACATTTGGAAACATCGCAGACCGCAATGTTTCTTGACAGACTTCTGAAAATACTCTTCTGAGTCAATATTAGATCATTCAACTGTGAACAATAACATTTATGATACGTCTCAGGTTGAATCAGTTTCCTTGACCTGTTCAGGTCACTCGTAATAATTCAACATTTTTAAGTTGGAATTCTCAAGACACGAGTTGAGGGCTGACAGCCCGGTACTCTACTCTAGGCAAGCTAAGGTAAGGTAAGGTCTAAAATAACATATCAGGGGCTCGCTAAAATTATGATAAAAATTTACAAAATATTTTTGTGTTCAGAAAAAAACGTATTATCCCTAGATTCCCAAACTAAAGATTACTAATCCTGGCCAATTATGATTAAGACACTTCCAAACAGCACTGGACTGGGAACATATTTATCCGGAAAATCTGGATAGAGCATGGGACAGTGATTTAAAACGAACACAAAAATCTGTATATATAAAATATAATTTCCATCTTTATTTATTCCAGCTTCCTAACATTGTACTAATTTTTCGAAACCCTCTCTATAGAAGTTTTCTGGTTTTGACTAAAATAACTAATCGCGTATTTTCTACATCCGCGATATTTTGAATTTTTTTATCTCTGAGTGTATGTGAGTACAGTGGATGTAGAATAATTTCCCAGTTTAAGTCCTGATTTTTTCGCGGGTTATTTTTGAGTGAGGATATGCATTATCATGAAGAAAAAATATTCCTTTTCGATTAAATAAATTTGGACAATTTTCCTTTAGTGTCTGATTTAGTTTCAACAATTAGAGACTAAATCAGGAACGAAAGCAATAACGGTGTTCTTTGTGTTAATGCGCAATGAATTCTTAAATATATAATGACGTAATATTTCTCTTTTTAAAAAAATTCTTATGCACATTTTAATCCTAAATACTCTTGAATTCTGCTTGCGTATTAGAACTTCGTTATCCGTTTGTAATGGTCGGTTCACCAAAGACGAACATTTTCATTTCCTGAACACAATGTGTTAAAAGAGCTGCCAAAATGTTAATTTAAATCTTTTAATGTCATCGTCATCACCAAATACGTTGTTTGAGAAACACTGACCTAATACATATTTTATCATTTACAAATTAATGAAATGCTGAAAGCGTTATGTATTTATATAGTATTAACGCTGAAAACCATTCCCTCGTTTCCTCTAAACTCTCTCAGAGTTCCATATTATTTTATAACGTTCATAGTACCGGAACTGTTTTAAATCCGCGAATAGATCCGCTTTTCTTTTTATTTGTAAAATTTTTACATTTAAAACATTTCTACTTTTATTATTACAATTTTTATTTCGAGCATTTCTCTTTTAAACATTTATTGTCACATACACGTCATATGTATTTTTAATAGACGCACTCTTTGTCATAAAAATCTGGCAAATTGTTACATCTACATTTTTAAAAACAATTTTTCAGTCATATAAAACGATCGTATTTTGTTTTATATGCAAAATATTCGAACATAAAAGTTTATTTTTGTAATAATAAATATAAATTTGCATTTTAACAATTTAACTTTCATGTCATGTTAACATATTTATCATTAATAAATTGTGAGTTGTGAATTTAAGAAGCAATCAGTTTTTTCATATGAAATATTTATGATTTTCTGCTTCTTGTGATGCCTATGGATGTTGGCTAACAATCTGACTACAATCACTATATTCTAAGGGTTGTTTCAAAGAGTTTACTTAAGTAACATATTTGTAGCAAGTGGCCAGACGGCTCAAAAGATGCATTATGTTTCTTGTAAGGCAACGTAAGAAGGATTTTTTGTAGAAAATTGTCACCAGCAAAGAAAATGGATTATGTACAATAATCTTAAATGCACGTATTTATGACCCCGACCAACTATCAATATTAATGGTTAAACCGAAAATCCCAGCCAAAATTGTCCCGTTCATCTGGTGGCCTCAAATTGGCCACAAAATACCTATGTTAGACGCAAAAGTATTCATTTTTCACCATTATCGTGGTCGGCATGTTTGAAGACGGAAACAAACGGAATAGTTTGCAACAAAGTAGATATACCCTGTTCGAAATGCAGAAATATTAATAAAATAACGTGAAAGATTGAAGTCGCTATTCTATTGGCTCTTACGTAAAAACAAGTACTCAACAGCCAACGAACATTGACAGTTCGACAAAATTAACACGTGAACACTGCATGATTACTACTTCTTGATAAACAGAATATAGAATTACAAAATTTATCTAAAAAAAACTGGAAGTCGTAAGATTCCAAGACGATAGAAGGCCAGAAAGATTATTAAATGGCGACAGAAGGACACAATCAGAGTTATTTAGTTAGTAAGATATTTTTTTTGCGCACAGCAACGATGACTATTTTTGCCTAACAAAGCGAATCTTAATGACTGGAATATATATTAAAAAGAGTAAATAAAACATGAAATAAATAAGTAAAATCCTCTACACATACTCAATAAAAGAATTTAGTACGGACAAATAAAAATGAATTAGAACAAAAGTCTGTTCGAAAAACGAACAAACGCAAAGTGATGGTAAGAGGTTGTAAAGGGGCAAGTTATCATCGGATATCACAGATCAAGACAAATAATACATTTAAAAAATTGCATATTTTCATACATAAAACAATAGATTCCTCGAAGATTCCGTCAGGGAGATTATCAGCTTGCCCATGAGTACTCTGTCGTCTTCTAAAGCAACAGACAGATCATAGCACAGGCCTAACCTCTCCCTCACATCCTCGAACTGCACACACTGAGTTAAAATGTGTAACACAGACAAATCTGTGTTTTACGTCTCACAAATATGAGACTCTTCACCTCGAAGGAGATGTCCATGGGTCCACCAACAGTGGTCCAGACGAAAACGTGTGATGCCGGCTTCCTCCTTGTGGTTAAGCCTGCAGGAAGAACCCCATGGATTAAGGTCTCCCTTACTCTGCCTAAACTTCACATTTTGTATGCTGTTCCATCCATGTTGTCATTTGTCTAACACCACAGGACAGGACACAACCAGAAGTAGAAGCAATCATATATAAAGAAACTATTAGGTGGACAAACGCTATTAAAAGAATGGCGAGAAACTCGTTATAGATAGCTAAGAACATAAAGCCGGGGAAGAACCTTGAAGGATCTATGGGAGGACCATGGGGAAACCTATGTTCAGCAGTGGAATAAAAAGACTAGATAATGATGATTATGCAAGGTTAGCATTGGAGACCAGATTTTTTACCAATTTACAGTCAATATGATAAATTGATGAATTTTGTGTAGATTCACTGTTACTGAGTTATCGTTTGAAGTTATATTTTGTCAATATATACGTGAAATAATTTCATCAATAGTACCAACTGTAATAAATTCGAACCAGTATATCAGTTGTCAGAACCTACATATGTGGTTTTGAATATAATTACATGTATACAGCATATAGCCAAATTAAAATTGTAGTTGAAGACCCAAGATTTATGGAATGGTTTCCAAGAGCATGTGAAAGATCCATCGGAAAACCAAGAAATCCATGGCAAGAAGACCGGTCGAAAAGTGCCGAAGAGCTGTAGATGTGAACAATCACTGTCATCCACAATGGCGAGAATTAATAAAATTGAGAAAAAAATAAAATAAATAAACTTGCATAATACCAGCACTAACTTATAGTTAACCTGGTCCCTGACCAAAATTAAATTCAAACACTTCGTCCATGTCAACCAAAGATCAGGCTTCATTGTCATTAATGCTTTATTCTGGAAATGTGTTTACAGTACAGAGATAAACCTGATTTATAATAGACACATTAGCTCACTTCATGGCATAAAGTTGATAGAACTATTTATATTCTGCAATTTCCCCATCCTTGGTGGTGACTGATGTACATGTTGTTAGAGTGTCGTTGAACTAACATAGGTTAATTAATTTATAATTATATAAGATTGTTACTTTATTATATGTTATTGTTATAGCACCTGAAGAAGCCAACAATGTTGTTGACGAAACGTTGTGTTGTTTAAATAAACGCTTCTAGTCCAAAAATCTGAATGAAATTATTTCCTAACTCTACTATTCTGTTTATTATGAACAAATATTCGTATTATAAGCAAAAAATGATAATCCTTTGAGTTACCTTCGTATCATGCAGTGCGCTTATGTTATGTATCTTGTATAAACCAGGCCTTAGACTATCGCACATAAGGATATAGACAGAAGTAGCTTAGGAAGTTAGCTTGCCTAAATCTTTAGTATGGAAATGCATGAAAAATGAGAAAGAAAGGTGGAAGGTGGTCAAAAGATATGGATTCTTAGACACAAGAATAGTAGTAAAGGAAAACAGAGTAGTCAAGTTCCTTGGTTAGATGAATGAAAGAAATTTTATAGCATGCGAAGAAGAGAAGCAAACGATAAATATAGAAAGAGATGTGGGAAATCTATGCCCAGAAATTGGCTGCGTAAGATGAATCATGTCACTTTAGAATTGTGTGGTGTTTATAAATTCAATATGTTTGTATATTTTTTGTTATATTGTAATAATTGTACTAATACTATTTGGGTTTGTATTGTTAATAATAATAATTAAAATCTCAAGATTTAAATCAGTTGTAAAGCAAATTCATATTATTAATTTCTAGATCGCAGCAATCTCAAGAAAGAACTGGTGAAGAATGATAATAAATCTGAACCCTCCTTAGACCTGTAATTCTTCTGTCTTTAATTATACTTCAACCAAGTACCCTCGAATAAAACTATAATTAAGATCAAATATAACGTGTTATAAAAAAATCTTGAATTAATTAATAGAACTGGGAACTAATCGTTAGTAATGAAAGTATATGAGAAAAATTTTGTTCGTTTTTCAACAATGTAATAGTGGTTTTATTGATATATGTGATTTACTCTAAAGACAGGTCAGCCATAAAAAAACACATCAAAGTATTGATACGACATATTTCCTTTCAGAATTCTTCCATGCACTTGCTCTAGTGATTCTTAAAGTGCAGCTCTGGACATATTGACGATCGTATTGGATGCATTTGAAGTATTTGATCCTATTGTATATGAAAACGTACTGCATGAAAAGAAATACCATTGTCAATATGATTAAACAAAAAAATATTGAGGGTTATTGTAGTGTATAGTACACTTGACTAACAAATATTGTAATACATGCCACAAATAACACAGATTGTAAGAACGTAATGGCGCGTCTACATTGAGGCAACATGGTAGCATACGACAAGTCTGACGAGACCGTCAGACCATGTCGCATTGACAAGCTACACCAACACTGGGAGCGTGCTACTGTTTATTGTTGCGAGATCTGTCAGTTTACTGAATAAATATGGCGGATCGCAAAAATATTATTACATTTTATAACTATAAATAATATCAAGCTAATTTATACTATTTTATAACAAATTTTAATTCCATAACAAAAACATAACCTTAATTAATTATTTTTATCAATATTTCTCATACTCTATTTTATCAAAACTTTTATTTACTCACTTATCTTAAATAAATTTAAGTTGCTAAATATTTTTTGTTGAAACAGCAACGCTTACAACACTAGTTAATTTAAAAAACAAATACTTCTATAGTAACAACTATCAAATATCAAAATGGCGAACATGTGGCTTTCAGAACTGGTCGCGTGTTGCACGAAAACTCTTTGATGTTTACCACCAAGCAACGGGAACGAGCAACGGCCCCCATCAGACCGCTGCACATTGGTTGCATGCGACCGTTCGACATGTCGCATGCTACCAGGTTGCCTCGATGTAGACGCGCCATAAGACTGAAGTAGATAGGGCAGACAAGTGTAGCCTCGGTACACTTTGGGCACAACAGGCAGAGGACGAGAACACGTCGTGTACGTAAAATATCATTTCACACGTGTTTTACTAAAGTTCTTTTCTACAACCATAAAAACATTTGAATTAAATACTTCCGAAAAGGATATTTATAATATTTATTTTAACAAAATTGATAGTAGACCATAATTGAAACTTTAATGCCTAGTATTGTTTATTTATTAAAAACCGAGAAATAAATTATTTTATAGAATAAGTAGCTAGTGAAAAAAGTAGCGCCGTTTCTGTTTTAATACCATATAAATCTAAAATATTCTACGCAACTAGCTAGAACCAATTTGAAAGATGGTGTGACGGGAAAAAAGTACGTGCTGTACCTGAAATTGCGTTGTTAAAATATTTTACAGAACTATCTAAAATTTTGAAACCTTCTACTTCAGGGGTTATAGGCATCAGTGCCTAAAAGTGATATAATTTAAGCACCAATGCCAAAAGTAATACATTTAAAAATAATTACAAAAAAACTATTGAAATGTTAGTTTTTCATAACGGTTGTAGATAAGATCATTTTCAAAGTTACGTTTAACTATGAATTATCTTATGGGACAAAAAATAAATACATAATGGTTAACTGCCAATAATGCGCGCGCTGCCAGTACGGGTATTAAAATTTTTGGAAACTGCACATGCGCATTGCTGCAAATTTATTCATTCCCGCACACTGCACATGCGCATTGAGGCGAATTTATCATTCCCGCATCGCCTGCGTGCGCATACGTTAATATGCGAAATTAAGCTAATTTCCTGTGAACTTAAGAGTATCGAAGTGAGACGCATAGTAGTCGAAGGCAAAAGTAATTTTCTTTTAAATTTAATTGCCCTTTAGGCTTACTTAGTTACAATGCATTACATTATTTATATAATTTATTATTTGTTTTATTCCTATAATAGAATCATTGTTTTCCCCGCTATTAAAAAAGTCAAATAAGATTTTGCACGCTCGTTAATCTACGGCGCATTAAAATTTTCGTATGGGGGCGTACACTACTTATAAAATTTGGTAGCGAAAAAAAAATATATTTTTTTTTAAATTTGCAAAAATAATATCAAATAAATATATTTAAAAAAAATCACAATATCAGAAAATATATATTTAATTAAAATTTCACAGGTAAACAACCCATAAAATTTAAATAATCAAGTGAGTACAACAAGAGAAACAAAACCCCAAAGTAATATTATAAATAGTGTTCAGAAGATTAATAAAGGTTCAATTTTTATTATGATAACCAGAGAGAAGATATTAATAATTTGTTTAAAATAAATTGCCAGGAAAACAATCACTTGGACAACAGAGGTAGTGTGGGAGCGGTAATTTCAGAATAAAATTTCATTATTATTTAAAATAAAAATTTTCAATTAGTTAAAAATATTCAAATTATTTAAATATAAAAACTATCCTTAAGATAAACATCCTCAAATATTAGTTGAGCAATCATATATTTTTTCAGTTATATGTAGAAAGACAAGGTTTGTTTAAAATGTAGGCAGCCTTTATCTCAAGTACATTGTCCAATGTTTACACAGATGCGGATATGCGACCATATATTTTCAGTGATAAATTAGATTCAAAATTAATTATTTGGGGTTATGAATTATTGGGAATAGAAATATGAGTCTTTAAGATAAGTTAAAAGGTTTTTGTTGTTAATTGGAGAGCTGATTATTTTACAACCACAAAAAATGGGGTTCAGAGATCAAATGTGGTCAGAGATCAAAAAGGTCGTGAGTAAACCATTACCAGAGTCGGACGAATCTCCCAAGCAATTTTTGGTTGAGAACCTCGGTAACGTGTACTGAACCAGAAGTAGTCTGGAAGTGTTGAAGACAGTTTTAATGAATTGAACGAACCTTGATAACGTGTAAAACACTGTTAGTGTTGTGAGGTGTTTAACGGCTTGTGAGGTGAAACGTTGATTGTGAGGTTTTGTGTTGAGTGTCTCTTAAGGGGTTTTCGTAGCCAGCATCTTTAAATTGTAAGTTCTAGTGTAATCTTTGATTTAAACCTTAATTAAACATTAAAAGTAGATTAAATAAAATGCATACTTTAATTCAAACACTCTTATTCCTGTCATAAAGAATCTAAGCAACCGACAGGCGGACCTTTAGGGTTTCAGCTTAGATTCCGCTCGCAAATCTTGGAACCCACTATGTGGAGGGCCTTTCAAAGTAAGTACCATGAAGTACAATGAAATTATTTAAATTCATTCAGCCAACCATGACGTTCTGACCGATCCTAGAAATGCCCCACATTAGATAAATGACGAAGAAAAGCAAACATAACCTTACTTTCAGTATAACGTTACGGTATCTACATAGCGCCATAGAGCACTAAGTTTTATCGTTCACTTGAACATTTTGTCGTTAAACTACATATTTTGCTGTTTCTTGTATTATTTATTTCGCATTTTTTCTATCATTTAAAATGTAATTTCTCGTTAATAAACCTAATTTTGTAGAGCCAAAATATGTATCCCAAAATATGAACAGGAACCTACAAGATAAAACAAAAGATAATCAAAATGTAGTTACTTAAGTTAATAAATCCTTTTTTTTTCCTTTAAACTCATAAGATAATAATAGTTTTTGTTATTTGTAAAGATAATATTTTCATTTTGTATTATTAAAATTTTAAAATTTAAATTTCGTTAATTATTCATATGAACACTGCAGTACTTTATATACAAATTAAAAACAAACTATGGAAACTATTCATAAATTCTCTTTATATGTTTGTTATTCTTCTCAAGTAAAAATTTTAATTTTAAAAATATGGGTTAAACTCGATGGCGCATGGAGTGTATGGATTTACTAAATTATTTTGACATTTTTCATAAAAGTAGATGATGAACGGAAACTCATTACAGCTTTTATCGAGTTAATCAGGTTATCGATAGAACAAAATTAACTGTAATACACAAAGGATATGAAGGATAACACCCTATCTTTCAGTATTACGTTTAAACAACGCAATCATTTTGAAGTAATACGTAATTTAAATTTTAAAATTACATATATTTTTTTTCAGTATCCAATTCTTATTTTCTTATTATTTGCTATAACGGTAATAAAAAATTGATGTGAAGTGTGAATTTTCACACATTGCAGGGTTTCGCAGGTATATAATAAGTAAAGGCATGCTGAGTGTGTAGGACAAATTTTGCTTTGCAGTAATCACGTCAAAATGAACGATATTTTTAAAATAACTTATCATCTGTTAATCTAAGAGCTTTAAAAACAAATTTAATGTTAAAATATTTTTTTTTTTGTTAATTTTAATACGTATACCTAATACCATTATTTAGATTTCTAAATGTATGCAGGATTTTTTTTATATAGCAAGATTCATTAAGATTTTGAAAATTGCGCCTATGGCTTCTATTGGTTGTTTTAAGGCATATGCTCCGCCCCTCTGATTTCGTATACATGACACATAGGATAAAAATATAATTCAACAATTCCAACTAGTTATTAAATTTACGCTCTTAAAAATTAAATGCAGCATTTGCCAAAATATAACTAGAATTTTGACAAAATAATTTAAACAAAATAAAAATGGAAAAAAAATATAAAATTGTCTCCTCTACCCGGGAGCGAACCCTAGTTTGCTGCGTGGCAAGCGAGCAAGCTAACCATTAGACCAGGATACGCCTTCAAGTATAGTGTGTTACATAACTATTTTTTTTATTCGAATAGGATTACAATTTAATATTATCTCTCTCAAAATAACTTCCTTGGGAAGCCACACAGCGCTGGAGACGGTTCTTCCAATCCTCATAGAAGTGCTGGAACTCGGATACTGGAATAGCTTTGAGCTGGTCAGTTACGGATGTTACAATGTTTTCGGGTGTCCCAAAATGACGTCCCTTGAGGTGATTTTTCAAACTAGGGAAGAGGAAAAAGTCACAAAGACTCAAGTCAGGCGAATAAGGAGGCTGAGGAGCCACAGGAATGTTTTTACTGGACAAAAACTCGTTTATTGAAATTGTCAATAATCATTGGTCAAAATCTGATGAACGGTAGTGTGAGTCAAATTCAACTCTTCCCCGATCATTCTGACTGTCAACCAACGATCTGAACGCACAAGATCCCAGATTCTGTCGACATTTTCATCAGTTCTTGAAGAAAAAGGCCTTCCGCTGGTTGAATCATTCTCAATCAACTCTCTTCCTTCTGAAAATGCCTTAAACCACCAAAAAAACTGGCTCTTGTCAAAACACTGTCTCCGTAGGCCTGCTGAAGTTTTGCAAAAGTTTCCGTTGCACTGTGCCCAAATCTGAGGCAAAACCTGATAGCACACCGTTTCTCGAAATGAATGTCACTCATTTTTAGAATGCACTAGAAAAAACTACGAAGACGAAAATTACTCTAGCGAGTTCAAACTCGTACTGAAGGCGTATCATATACTGCCGCTCCCCTGTCCCGCGTCCCAAGTGTTGCTAGATCAAACGCTATGTTCGGCTACTTAATGTACACACCTCGTACGTTACCATTTAAAAAATCAAAGTTTTCCTTGATATCCTATACTGCCGGTTTGTTTCAAATTTTCATTACTAATTCCAATCTTTCGGTGGACTTTGGTCATTAATATTTTTTCCCAACTTATTCACACATCACGTTTTGGAGAAAAAATGGGGTGAACTGGTGGTTTGATACACCCAATATAATAATACTAGGGGCCTCAGCCCGGCTACGCCGGTCTTCTCCCCTACGTTGTTAAAATTCGTCGCTTCGCGACTCGTCTCAATATAATAAGGCATTTTGTCGCACTTGTCGATTATAAAACTCGTCGCTCATCTTTTTTTAACACTATTTTATGGAAATTCCCCCTGCAAATGTCTTAAGTTTTATCGTTAATTCACCTTAAATACTTAATTAGTTTTCTTCTGTCAAGAAATACGTTCAAAATGTGAAATCTCGTCACATTTTAAATTGCAAAAAATTTGACAGCTGCCACCTTTTGAAATCTTGTAAGCATATTTTTGCCTCAAAATGATCCAATAATGGCCCAGATTCTTTGAAAAATGTTTTCTGATGCCTCAAAATATTATCTCGCACGTCAAAAAAGCTATCTTGAACCATTATCACCACTTAACACTTTGATTAACCCTGAAATTTTGAATATATATAAATCTTTTTTTAACACTATTTTATGGAAATTTTCCCTGCAAATGTCTTAAACTTTATAGTTAATTCACCTTAAATCCTTAATTAGTATTCTTCTCTCAAGAAACACGTTCAAAATGGGAAATCTCGTCCCATTTTAAAATGCAAAAAATTTGACAGCTGTCTCCTTTAGAAACCTTGTAAGCATATTTTTGCCTCAAAATGCTCAAATAATGGCCCAGATTCTTTGAAAAATGTTTTCTGATACCTCAAAATATTATCTCGCACGTCCAAAAAGCTATCCTGAACCATTATTACCATTTAACACTTTGATTCTCGCCGTAAATATTCTGGCCCGGCCGTCTTGTATTAAGAATATTTTTGAATTATCGTCTGATAAAACCTGTCCGTGCCGATCAATGGTGACTTTGATTCGACACGGATTCGAGAAAAAAATGCATGATTTTTATCAATAAAAATTAGTCAGTACCCCCTGTCGAAATAAAATTAAGCCTGAGCACTAAAAAAATATCACCCGGATAAGACGGCGGTTCATTTACCTCTCCGCGTTAGCGGACAAATGAAGATACACCAGAAGTTAAATAGAACATACATACCAACACTTGTACAATAGATTCTTCCATTTTGAAGTTCTGTGAAGTGAATTTTTATCTGACTAATAAAATAAATTGTTAATAAACGGTAAAGCTTCTTTCCTTGCAACTTCACATACACATACTATAAATACATATTGATATTCATGTTTTTTATCTATGTGTATTATATTTACTATTTGATTTTTCCAATTTTTAGAATAAAACGATAAAAGATCAAAGTGCCTTTGATCTATGGTTTTATATTATTTATTTTTTAAATCTACTGTAAATGTACATACAGTAACATTGTATAAAATCATTGAATCCTTAAATTTACATGAAAGAGAATGAAATGCTCAATACGGATTGAAAACTCTCCATTACTAATGATATATGTGTGTTTTTAAACTCTATTTGTAAGGTTAAATAAGTTTTTCTCTCTCATGGAAATGTTTCAGTTAACAGATGTTGGCCATATTGTATTCACTACGTGAATATTTATATCTTCCTTGATTATTACTGAGCACATTGTATTTCTTCCTGTATTTCAAGTTTATTGAACATTTTTTTTACATCCTGCACAAAAAGGGTTCTCTTTGAATTCAAATTAAAAGGTAAAATAAATTGGAAAAAGGTTTGGAGTAACGTATCTATAGTACTTACACTGCCATTCAAAGTTTGAAAGCAGGAACTGATAAATAAAACTAACAAAGGTCAAGTTATCGATTTGTTATTATAATCAAAGTTTTATATATGACAAAACTAAATTAAAAATAAAAAGAAAAAATATAGGAACCATAATTGTGCCTCATTAGAATAAAAACCTTTATTTTTAATGACCTCCAAATATCATTGGGCATTTTATTTGCTTATTTCTTAAAATAATCTTTTTTTTTTTATTTCCTTCCGCATCAAGATAATTTCATAGTTATGATGGCTGGTGTATGATTTTTCTCTCTTTTATCTAATTCATCCCACACCAACTCATTCGGAGACAGTTGATAACATCTTTATTAGAAGAGATACGCAGAAGATTAAATTAAAAAAGATGTAGTATTTAAGCTTACAAATAAGAATACTAAACTGGAAAAACATGAAATAAACGTGTTATTTAAAAAAATACTTTTTTTAGTCTATCGCATTTAAAATGTATTTTATTTTAATAAATCATGAGGGCACTATGCATATAAAACCAATATTAAAAAAGTTATTAAAGCTTGACTGAAATTAAGCGTATGGTCAGATTCCTGACCATAAATATTCTTATTTTGCTTGCTTATGCTTGCTGCTTGTGGATTTTTTACTTTTGCTTTGCTAGAAATCAGGCATTAAGGCACAAAGGCTATTAAAAAAATACTCAAAGTAATACTGAGCCGAAAATAAGTTTTATTTTTCAACAAAGTCGCCTGGGCATTATGCCGGTCAAAGCCTACTTATCCAATCGCTTTATCAAATCCCCAATGCCTGCTGTATAAAAGTCTTTGGGCTGCAATCTTAGTCACATACGTACCTCTCGTTCAACATCGTTATCACCCGCGAAACGTTCGTCGCCAAGATGCTTTTTTGTAGACCAAACCATGAGAACATCCTATTGCAGTTGTTATGCTGTCTATTGTAACCCGCCTATTAGCTCAATCCAATTGTTGCTGAACGATGCGCCCAGTTCGTTCGTCAACAACTTTTAAGCGCCCTTGAGAGAGTTTTTCGACCCAGTTGTTTCTCAATGCGACAAACACTCTTCACTGTAAACAGGAAATATTTCCTTATGGGTATCCTTTGTAGGAAGTCCTTTTGCCCACGAAAAAACAAAACGTACAACAGCACGTTGCACTTCCGCAGTATACTCTTCGAGCACAATCGTCATTTTCACTCTGCCTGCGCACGCACACGGCAACTGTCACTCAAGTGTTACAAAGCTGGATTGTGCTGCCATCTAATGACACTTTTGGAAATAACTCACTGCTATTTTCGGCTTTCCAACATCATTTTGTGACCTAATTACTGACTTCCCCTCGTACTTGATTCATTAACGAAATTTACTTTCACTTGGCTTTAGTTTATTAGACTCAAAAGACGGCGTAAATTCCACGCAAAAGATGGCATAATGCCCACTTAAAAGATGCCGTAATGCCCACCAAAGCTATTTTGAAAGTACTTTTTTGGAAACAAAGAAGTTTGTAGAGCGAAAATTTGGTTTGCAACTATAATAATAATAATAACCCTTCATCGATTTCGACTATAGGAGTCACAATAAATATATTTATTTATTTTATAGAGTGTTGCGTCTTTCATGGGTTCTAAGGTGACTAAAGAGACCTATTTTGACCGTAAAACGTCTGTCACAAATAAGGCATGTTAGCACGGCAGTGCTGTGGTTGTCCGATGTTTTCTGTTTCCTCGCTATTGCTTTGGCTCGTACGACTTGCTGTCTTTGGTCTTCATATGCTAGGTTTGCAACTAAAACTAGTAAAACCAGGAATAGGGAGTCAGCAGAAAAATAAAGTACTCCCGACTTCAACCTCGATTCTCTACTCCAAAGTAATTCTTAATACAAATTAATATTTAATATAATAGTTTTAAGAAAAACATGTATTATATATTTTATTTTTCATAATACGTTAGTTTTCCTTTCGACATTTACATTTTGCCTACCAACATGAAACATAAATAATAATCACGGAACTCGTTACAACTTGAGGAAACAAAAATACAATTCAGTTCCCCTTAAACGTAATAAACAGAGTATACAGAAAATCGTAAAATAGATATCTGAAAAATCTTTACTGCCTCATCGTATTAATTTGTTAATAGCATAAGAAAGAGTAGCATAAATCAAATTATGAACTGGAGAACAGGAAAATCGGTTAAAACCGTTATGGAATATTTTCAATTTGTTTTCGTTCTTGAACAAAAAAACAAAATGACGTTCAAAAAAATTCTGGTGATATCGTTATTTTCTTCTCGTTTTCGGCTTGATTTCATCCTTGATAAAAATTGAATGAAAGAGTTGGGAATCAATAATTTTTTTCAACCACGACTCTCGAGTCCTCCAAAAAGCTTTGACTCCTCGACTCTAGACTCATGAATCCGACTCCGGCCTCCATCCATGATAAAAACTTCCATTTTTCCTGTCCCAAACTGCCTTTAAACGAACATGTATGACTATAGTCACAGTGTATTAGGAATATGCATATTTACGCAATTATTTTAGAAAGTTCGTAAAGATGGTCGATAGACAATAATAATCGTTGCTTAAATTAATGTGTATGTTTCCTGGGGTTTATGTTTCTAGTAAGTGCCCTTCTGTGTTGGAATCTGAGGTCAAGTAAGTAATATGAAAAATACAAAACCTAAGTATTTACAAAAATATGGGTCCTAACCATTTTACTGTTACAACTAATTGATCACATATTTTCTTTTTAAGGCCAATGGGCAGTTCGCTGTTAGAAATGTGTCTCAGTTTTACAGATGCTGTCCATCGTCTCCTTAACTCGGAGTCAATGCAGCTGACGCCGCTTCTCCTCAATTTCCAGGAACTTCTGTCATGACATACGTCTTCTGTTAAGCCCTCTTGTCTTGGTTCCTCATACCAACTCTCCAGCTTCGTCTAGGTCTTCCTCGTTTTCTTCTTCTCTCTGATATCCAGGTTAGTATCCTTTTGGGCCATCTATCTTGCGTCATTCTATTTGCGTGACCGAACCAGATTAGCTGTTTAGTTTCGATCGTGTCAGTTATATGTTCATGTATTTTTTCTGTTTTTCTAATTGTGTCATTTCTTATTCTATCCAGTTTTGATTTTCTACAGCTCCTTCGCCAAAATTCATACATTATTGTATACTGTACAATAATAGCTTAAATATGATACATATTGTTGACAAACATTTGTTAACATTTTGGTAACTTTTATCCATATTTTGACATAAGCTAATTGACACTGATATTTCAATCCAAATATCCACATAATTAGATAATAAAATATTTAACATGTAATTTAAATATCAATATGGTGATTTTATTTTGAACAACTAAAATTAGCTTTGTAAACGATTGCTTATCTCTTGTCAAACAACAACATTTTATATTGATATATAGTATTACAGAGATAGCAACGGATTTCTGTTAAAAAAGTCAGATTCAGACATTGATATTTACAATATATTTCTGATAAACAAAATATAGAGTTTTTACACACGCATTATATACAGGGTGGAATAGCGAAATAGGACACCGCCATTATTTTCTTTATTTTTAGAGATACAACAAATACTAAATGATAAAGTTGTAGGACACCAAGGAGCACATATACATATAGAAGAAATTATTTTTTTAAAACCACCGGTATTCAATGTCGAATTAGTTTTTCAAAAATATAGATTTTATTGTGTCGAAAAAACTTATTACCTTTTTTAAAATTTATTGTGGGGTACCAAAATGACTGTACTAAGGGGTTAAACTAAAAATCTGAAAAAAGTAGTGTTCACTGATCTGACCGGAAATGTATGGTAGAAATTTTTGATCAAATTGTTTTTTTTTTTTTTTTGAAAAATATTGCAGTTTTTGTGATTTAACAAAATTTATTATTGTTTAAATTCATGGCTAAATTAGGACTAAGCTTTGGATTTTTTGTATTTCTGGCTAAGGTAGTTTTTTTTTAGAAAACACACGTTTTCTTAACAAAAAAAAAAATAATAATAATAATAATAACAGCTGAAAATCGAGTTTATGTGTGTTGCTCCATCTACTGTCATCATAATTCAACCTTTAATGATTCAACATATTCCTATTCCATATTGTTTAAATTATATTAGTTTTTTGTTTTAAGGTATCAAAGGGTAATAAATATGTTTATATAAAAATCAATTTCTGTTTCTTTGTTTGTCTTTTATGCAAAGCCAAATGGACTGATTTTCACCAAATTTAGTAAAATAATCCGAGGAAGGTTTTAGTGAGAGTTTTAACTTCGTCCGTGTCCTCCTAGGGGGAGCTATGGGGGGAAACTATCATTTTTCACTCTCCGTGCAGTTTGAATTGATTGCGTAGGCTAAACTTTAAAGGATACTATATTGATATAATATGAACAAAAAATAATAGTTATATATCAATTATCCTAGAATAATTAACTAGACCATTTCACGTAGAATCATAATATATCTAACACTATACATCAAAGATCAATAATATTGGAGATATCACAGGGTAAATAGAAATCCGAAATGCAGATATGTTGGGAGTTGTGGAATTAGTCAACAGATGGCGGTGCTGGCTGGCTATTCATTCTCCAGTGCCTAACGGTAGTTACAATTACTATACCTATAGTTTAATATATTTAACTTTATAATCGTTATGTTCCACTTTTTACCGACCGTCAACATATATTAGGGAAGTATAGTGATCATACTGATTTTTACATTTCGAGATTTCAATGGATCTCCACGATTGAGGTCCCTACATAACGTTTTGACTATTTTTAGAATGATGTCTGTCTGTCGGACCGTGTACACGTGCAGAGCAAATTCGGCTAAAATGATTTTTATGAAACTTCATATTTAAACTTTTCACATCAATGGAACGAGTTGATCAACATTTGGTAAAAATCGGTTAACTAGAAATGGGAGTTTACTCGTATCGGTTTTAAGATTTTTGCGAATATTGCACAACAGAGAAATATTTTGAAAAAATTTATGTAACAAAAGTTGCTATAAAAGCAATAACTAACAACTTTTATTTGAGAATTTTTTTGATAAAGCAGAATAAATTCAGCAAGTACTTTGTGATGGCGGTCGGTCCTGTGGTGGCCACAGCTGATTTTTGGAATTAATGCAGTGAAATGCCGTAACGAAGCAAGATGTACCCGTGCATATATACTAGTGAAACGCTTGAAATTGAAAAAAATGAGCCATTTATCAATATATTTCTTATTAATTTAATGAAGATACGAAGCTAACGAAAAAAAGATCTCTGGGATGTTTTAATTTATATTTTATTGTGACGAAATTTTTTAAATTATTTAAATTTAGTTTAAAAAAATTAAATTAAAGCTGATTATCTACTGTTTATTAATCTGAAAAATGATTATCAAAAAACTATTGAATGTGATATGAACATACCAGGTCTACAAGTATGAAATGCGTCATTTTTTTTTTTTTTAAATAAAACACATTAAACTCAAAAGAACAGTAAAAGTTTATTTATTCAAAGTATGCTCAATTAGAAGTTATACAAGCACTGTCTTTTTGCCAAAGCGATTTGGTCTTGCAGTTGATGTGGATGGTGAGCCTGGGTTCACCCATAATTTTTTGCGTTTGGGATTTTCGCCAGTAATGATACGATGCAAAAAAGACTTTCTTTTGTATCGTGCAAGCAAAATTTCAAAGTGTTTTTGCGTTTTTCCATCTGCCTCTCATTCAATGCATGTGGAATCCATCTGCCGACTTTCTGGATCTTACCCATCTCTCGTAGGCGATTGGAAACAGCTTGTTGACTAACGCCTAATCGCTCTGCTAGTTGTTTTTGTGATTGACTATCGTCTCCCTGTAGCAATGATTCCAATTTTGTATCATCATATTTTTTTGGAGGTTTTCCATGTTCTTTGTCTGTAAGATCAAAGTCACCACTTTTGAAACGCCGAAACCATCGTTCACACGTATCTTGCGATGGAGCATATTCACCATAAGCTTCTCGAAGCAGTCGGTATGATTCAGCAGCAGTTTTTTTCAAATGAAAACAAAACAGTAGTACTGTCCGCGAATGCTCTTTATTTGGAACAAAATTTGACATTTTTAACACAGTAAAACAAAACTATATGATCACTTTTCAAATTATAACCTATACGCATTTGACACTTAATTAGGGTGACCATTTTCTTGGAGTCGGCAATGCGGGACGGAGCAAAAAAAAGGTCGTCACTTCCGAAATATAAGTGAAGAGCAAAATTCGGCCCTGGGGACAACAAATCAAAATGCGGGACGAATGGTCACCCTACACTTAATGATAACTTAAAAAAACGCCATATGTGTTGAAACTTTGAACTATACACTCTGTTTGCGCGGCAAGTTTGAAAAAAATCCGCATTTCATACTTGTAGACCTGGTATATATTGTCCTAGACATCCAGCATTCTGTTGGCTTCTTACATAATGTTAAATACCTACAAAACCCCGAAATGTATAAAAATTCAGCCTTTATATAATTTTTCTATATTTCACTTCAAATATTTGTGGGAGAACCTTTTATCGTAAATTACAGTTGTATGCTAGTATAAAAAAATAACTGTGCAAATGAATGACGACTTAAAAGTGCTGTTCATTATTCTGCTACTCAATTATAACAGTTGCTACTCCATTCTTCTCCAACTTCTGAATAAAAACAAATAGTGTTTAGTTGAAATTTATTTCTCTTTTGGCACATTGTGGTTGTGGTTTCTTTTTCAACCGCGCTGGTTGAAACTCGAGATAACTAATGTGATTTTTTACGGGCGATAAAATCATATTTAGGATATATTTAAGAGGGTAACTGAAAATTATGGTTATATTTTCATAAACATATGTTACAGACAGAATATTTTCAGTTTATACAAATGTAAATATACATAACTTAAACAAAAGAAAGAATAGGTTGTTAAACGTTTAGTTCTAAGAGAAAATGTTTAAAGCAAAATTTATTATGATAATTAATCAAATATTTTTGTTTTAAGTAAACAGGAAATATTTATGCAACAAAATAATAGTTCTTAAAGCTTTAGAACTATTATGTAATAAATTATTTGCTCACAAAATAATGAAAAAATTCTATGAATCTAAAATATTAAATAGTACAGATATCATCTGTACTGTGCTTAAAGGTGCGCACAACTGTACAGTTTCCTATACAAAACTAACAACCTGAAATAAAATTAGTAACAATCTATATATCAAAATTTTCAGCGAATTTTTATTTACCTAATAGGCTATTTTTAATTGACAAAAGAATTGTCATGTAATTGTAAATAAACTTCTTGCGTTATGTTAAACGTCTAGACGCCATTTTGTAAACCATTCGACGCATATTTGTGTACCATGCGGCATATTGTAGCTAAAGCTTCATTCTACAAATATGTTTGGAGATAATTTGTTGTATTGTGAAAATTACTTATAGTTATTGTACTTGGTAATCTACTTTTGCCGCCACCTCGAATCTGCCGCGGTTCTCAATATAGGTGCGGCGGATAAAAATGTTTCATTTTATGTAAATAATACTTGTACCAAGTGGCATTTCATTATCATCAAGTATAATATTTTTCGACGAAGGCTCTAAACTATAAACAATCATGTCGAAAAAAATGTTAACGTATTATTTGAACATTTCTACTCAAAACTATATATATATAAAAATTATTTGAAACCCACAAATATATTTAAAAAATTACAGAACTTTGTTGTGTTATACCTATTATTAAGTTATTTAGCAATAACATTTTTACAATAATTTTTTTCAACAATCGAAAATATCCTATTAGATAGATAAAAATTCTGTGCAAAATTTGATGTACAGATTGTCACTAATTTTATTTCAGATTGTTAGTTTTGTATAAGAAACTAATAATCTCTGGGGGTTGTACGTAGCGTTAAGTCGCAGAATGAATAAAAAATATTGTGTGCAGCATGATGTCGGCTAAATCTAACTCATTCTAATTTGAAGCTATATCCTTTGCAATCATCCAGGTATTAGTCCTCTAGATCGGTGTTCCTTTAAAGTTTCCCAAACAGGCACAGGTAATTTTAGAAATGAACTAGAACTCTTTAACCAGGCACGACTGATTGCATAAATGCTATCACTTATAGCGCGCCGCGAGTGTACAGTTTGCATCGACCAAAAGCCTTTTCGTTACGACATGATTGGTCCAAGAAAATTTCTCACTGGAGATATCTTGACAGCATACACTTTACGGCAACCAAAAATACTTTCGCTCAGACAGGATTGGTACACAATGTGTTATCGCTGTACGAGGAACGCGATGCGATTTTGTATTTTGCCGCAATCACAATCCTTTTTGGTACTGGGAATTATCCTTGTTGTCCGAAAAGCACCGTGAATTAACACCGCGACCAAAATCCTTTTGCAAAGGCTGGTCTTGGAAATTTTGCCTCTGTCCGACCAAGACAGGGGCAGGGATTAAAAAGCAGCGTACCGATATAGTTAAAGTTAATATCACGTAACCGTTTCGAGAATTATGGCCCGGCTACACGACAAGTAACTTGTGCAAGTACTGGCACAAGTATTGTACACTCGCGGCGCGCTATAAGTTATAGCATTTCTGCAAGTTTTTTTGTCATTTACACGTGTGCCTGTAACTTATTTAAGTAACCTTGCAAAGAACACACACTGCTAAATGTAGATGCTTCTAATTATTATTTTACGAGTTAAACCATCTTATTAACGCGCCAGTTTTTGATATTTAACATAATTTTGTGTTGCGTACGTCTTTCACGCCTGTAAACAAAAACTGACTTTATTAAAAAAAAGGTGTGAAAATCTGTTTCAAAATGATTTTAGCAGAATTAATTGATAACTTAGAAGGTATTGTGGCACACTTACCAAATAAAAAGATTTGGGTGCGAAAATGCTAGGTTGTGCGGAGGGTTTTAATTTTATTTTTTACTTTCATAGCATCAAAACTTTCGATTTTCACTAGCTAATTTGATTACTACAGATCCCGAGCATGCTTATTTCTATAAATTTTTAACGTTGAGACCCACAAGCACTCATGCTCCCTATATAAAATCACAAATTTACTTGTGGTGTCCTCAGACCACTTTATGGACATTTTAAATCTATTTAACGCGTTTTTGTATCAGCAAGCACGTTTTTTTGAAGAAATTTGTATCAGCGAGAACAAATCAGCTGTTCATGGCGGTCATTTTCAACAGTCACTGGCACGGCTATTTGTGCCAGGGACTGTATAATTTTGTAAACTACTAGCTATTCCAAACGTTTAAGCAGAACTAAATGAAACCATAATTTTCTTAAGTTGTCCCTAACTAGATGTATAATGAGTAAAGTGGGCTTCTAAAGCCCAAGTAACAAAATGATCAAGAGCTTCATTCAACCGACAAAAATTACTAAATTTGAAAGTCTAGTTCCGCTTAAACCAAAGAAACAGACTTTAATTAAACTATATCAAGGTCTAATAAAGTTTATGTGTCGGTTGGTGCGTTTCTATGACAATGGTTTGCGTTGGAGATACTTCAAGTTTTACTTTCAAGTAGGTACAACTTGGAAGTGCAATATTCTTTATTATAACTTTTTTATTATGCTGCGATCTACAGATAATTCAAGAGTAAGGACACGAAAGTATTTAAATCAAAATGGAAGACATTTTGAACACTTGTAAATAAAAATACTTGACTTTCAATTCGTTATAGGGAATATAATCGTCATATAAAAATATCACAATATATTGGTATGTTATTAAAAAAATGTTTAAGTGAAAGTTTTTTCTTTTCAAAAGCTTTATCCCCAGATACCCAAAATAGCATACGTTCCCATTTAAAAATTCGAAATCGTCCTTGGTATTCCGTAGTTCCGGTTTATTCCGGAAGATTAATTCCGGAACCATTAATGTTTTTTTGATAAATTTTGGTTATCAATTTTTTTTCCAACTTGCTCACACGTCGCCTTTTCGAGAAACATCTTTTTCCCTCTATCTCGATACACTATATATATAGGGGGGGCTGCGGACAATATTTACAAAATTTAAGGGGGTCCCTTGCCAGAAAAGGTTGAGAAACACTGCTATATAGTGCATAATGCACGCCTTTTTTACACATGCGAGTTGTCTTAACAAATTGCGAGTTACAACTTCCTATTATTTTCGAAATTTGCGCCCAACACGTTTAATTACTGCTAAAAAATTTATATCCTGCCATTCAAAATATAGTTATTACTTCCCTGTACAAGGAATTTCAAAAGACGGTTGAACAAAATAATAATTTCACATAAAATAAACCAAAACTTATCTATTTGCTACATTACTTTTACTCTCCCTCCAAAATACGAATGGGCATTATTTAAATTCTGATTAATTTCCCTATATCCGTAGATTATTGATCTTTTTTCTGGGAAGTGGGTACTTTACATAAAATCTCTTACATGAGTCGATTTCTTAAGTGGAATGGGCCAATAGGGAAATGGTAATACACTTACATCAAAACACGAGATCAGTCGATCGAGTTAGTTTACTATCCACTCTAGAACCCGTTTCAACTCTATTAAGGCTCTGAATTCCGCAGTAGTATCTCTTCCCCCTTTAACAATGATTCAAAAGAAGTATTATGAGTTTCTAATAGCTTGGGCAAATAACCTTGGCATTAAAAACGAAAGAGTATTTATTAAGTGGATATAAATTTCTTGAAAATTCGATACCGTAAAACATCAAGATAGGAGCCTATAGAGAAAGAATGCATAAATAATTTACATAAATTAAAAGGATATTTTTTTTAATACAGGTACCACAATACGGACGCGGTAACGCCTTGCGGATTCGTACGTCTCCCGCAGTTAACACATATTCGGGTCTATTCTGTATCTTTTGTGGTTAAAAAGATTTGGTTAAAAATGATGGTTAAAAAGTAATATTTTAACTAGGCATTAAAATTTTAACCTTGTTTCTTATTCTGTATCTTAGGTTATAACCCAAGCGTTAAGTTCTAACTTTTTAACCTTATGGTTAAAAGTATGTTGTGAAATTATCTACAAGGGAAGGTATTTTGCTTGTGTAATTGTGGATTTAATGTAAACAAGTATTATGGTTGAATCGTGAATGAACAACGATCAAATATAATAAATCTAGGTATACTGCGGAAATGTAAAATATTTATACATAAATAATTATGGGTGCAGAAAGTAAATAATATAATAATATTACCATAACATGCAAATGTATCAATATTTTCTTTCTTTCTTCAATATTAAGATACTTTTATTTTTAGGTTATATTTACCTTATTTTTATTTTTAAACAGAGATATTAAAATTTATAAATGTATCACAGTTTCAAAGTTTTCAATATTTACTTGGAATTTGTCGGGAAACGGGAAATCTTTTGATTCTTCTCGAAAAAAAAAAAACATGTAAAACGAAACAAACGAAAGTTTTAGAAAAATGAAAATATTGTAAAATATTTCTTCAGGTAAATTAAAAGGGTCTCTCATATCATGCAGTTGCCCTAGTTTAATTCGACCTGATCTCCTAAAAAGCATTTGTATATATTTTTTATTCACCTATAGTAATTTTTCACTTATTAACCTCTTTTTGTTCAATTTGTTTTATTAATAATTGGTTTAAAATAAACAGACTTGCCATAATTAATTCTAAAAATGGATTTTTTTCTGGCTATTTGACGTTTAGAGGTTAGAACTACAGGTGGTTAAAAGTTAACACCATGTATTTGGCTGGAGTTAAAATTCCAAATATAACCTACTGAATTAACCACATCGAGGTTTAAATTTTAACGCCATAGAGTTACAGAATAACAAAATATTGTAAAGCGTGGTTAAAATTTTTTAACTTCGACCTTGAGGTTAATTTTTAACTTTTTAAGATACGGAATAGACCCGACTATGCGGTTATTGCAGTTAGTCATTAAGTAATGGTTTTAAATTTAAGATACCAAATCCTTATCTTGCTACTTGAGTTGTTTCGTTGTGGCGCTTCAGCTTCTAGGGCCCATTACCACCCACACATTTTATATATTACAAGGTATTAAAATGTGTACATATATACATTTTATAAGACTACATAATACAAAGTATAACAATTATATTTTATTATATACATCAATGCTTTTTATATATAAAATTACACTATTTATTGAATCTGGGATGTTGCCTAAAATGTCTTTTATTGAGTGGTCTGCAATTTTGTTGGCTGTTCGTTGCCATTGTCAAAGTTGCAAAATTGCAACTTTGACAAAGGCGTGAGCCGAAACTGCAGTCAGTTAAAATAAAAAGTAAGTCAAACAAAAAAAAAAAACATGTTTTCTTTCAACCTCTTAAGAATAAGGGAGACATTTTAAGTGTTTTAATTTTAAGTTCTAACCCGGTTAGATTTTAACCGCGTAGGATAGAAATTTTGAGATGCCACGTAGCCTAGGTTCGAGTCCTAGTTTTACTATATCATCGTATGAAATTTCGTGCAAATATATCCAGCCGTTTTTGCGTGAATTTTGGACAGACAGACAAAAATTGTTTATTTTTCTTTTGCAAATATCGTCTTATAATCATCTAAAACGTGTAAAAACCAAATAAGAGGCAAAAAAAAATAAAAACGCAGATACACCCTCCAATTTTATTAATATAGAAGAGTAAAATCAGTAGACGGGAAAGGGACATAATGTGCTAAAAAACATCTAATTAGAGCTAGCTACATCGATGCTAGCTACATCGATGCCTACCTTTCTAATGCAATGTAGAAACAAACTATTTTGTTTCTACCTCGACCGTGCTGTAGTCTTCTATGTAAGCAACGAAGGTGAATTACCGCGAGTATCATTGGCATGCACGTCATTATCATGTAATACTGTACATTTATTTTCAAGCGAGGTGATATCAATGTATTAACATCCACCAAAACCGCGACCGCGAGCAGCGAGACATCTTCGGCGTGTCTATACCCTTATGGGCTTATATAGAACACTACTAAAATGTGCCGTTCAATTTTCCCGCACCAGGCGCCAAGCTGACTTTCCACGCATTGCTTCTTTCCCATCATTATATGGCAAAAATACCATACTCCAGTTATCGCTTCTGAAAGGAGCAAAGCAGTTCTGAAAGTTTTTCCATTCTCCGCAGGACTCGATCTGTCCGTGATATCGTCAATGTCGATAAACCGACATGTCGAAGGTTCCTAATTTATTTAAGTCTGAAAAAGACCAACAACATTTTCCGCTATTGATTCGTTATTTGTATATAACAGTGGTGCTCACTAATTTTTCCACGCGTTCTACTTTTAAAATACAAACTTAACCGCGATCTACCCTAACCCTAATTTTTGGGTTTGAAGAATAATCTAACCTAATTTTTAAAGAAAGAAGAACTTGGGTCAAAAAAAAAAACATGGCACATAACGAACAATTATTTGTAATTTAATTTAAAACATACAAAAACTTATTTCAATCTTTTGCGGCATTTTATTTTCTGCATTGCATTTCATCTACATTTTTTTTTTTTTTTAGTTTGGGATATACGTATTATTGCCTTTTTAGGGTTTTGTAGGTATGACCAAAAAACCCTTATACCGTCATTTTGTCGTCTGTCTGTCTGTCTGTCTGTCTGTCTGTCTGTCTGTCTGTTCGGTAAAAATTGTAGCCAAACGGCTAAACCTAGAGAGTTGAAATTTGGCATGCTTATACAACTCTTTGACCCGCACATAGGAAAAATACTAAAACATCTAAAAAACATATCCCCCTAAAAATATAAACAAATATGTGCTCATCGAAAAAAAAAATATATTTTTTTAATTCTGAGTAGGGTATCAAATGAAAGCCCTTGGTACGTGGATTAACGATCAAATTTTTATTTTTGCAAAATAAATTATTTTGAAGCGATTTTTGCCAATATTGTGCAAACAAAATTTTGTCCCACACCCTGTAGCCCAGATGGTTTAAACTAAAAATCTTAAAAAATTCTAAGTAATGTACATTGGTGTGAACCGGAATAGTTCAACAGGAATTTTTGATCAGATTATGTTTTTGGAAAAAAAAGCATTATTTGTGTTTTTTTGCTAATAATGTTGACAACTTATAGTTATATAATACACTAAACAGTAACGTGTTTCTTGGTGCTGTGGCTAAGATACTTGCGTTCTGTCCAAGAATTCATATTCGGACTCATGTTCGAGTCCTACGTGAGGAGATAATATTATTTTTTATTTTTTTTTTTGCATTTTTATATTGTTTAAATTATTTTTTCAAAATTTTAATTATATTTTGGCAATTGTTGCATTTAATTTTTAATAGCGTAAATTTAATAACCAGTGGAAATTGTTGAAATTATAATTTAATTATATATTTGAATGTACACGAAATCAAAGGGGAGGAGCTATGACTAAAAACAACCAATGGAAGCCATAGGCGCATTTTCAAAATCTTAATGAACCTTGATATATAAAAAAAAAAATACTGCACATCTTTAAAAACTTAAATAATGGTAATAGGCATTCGATTTAAAATTCATAAAAAAATATTTTGAGATAAAATTTGTTTTGGCATCCCAAATAATCATCATTCACTTACTAAATACCTGCAAAACCCTGAAATGTGTGAAAATTCACACTTCACATCAATTTTTTTACTTCATAGGCAGTTTCTTAAACATGAATCCAAGTTTTCTCGATTAAAGTGTTGCGATCAGGGCCGGATTTTCCTATAGGCTAAGTAGGCTTAAGCCTCCTAAGTCCAGAGGGTCTCAGTATTCAAAAAGATGTACTACAAAAATTAAACAAAAATAAAATATTCTATAACTCAAGAAACACGGACCATACGAAAGGTTTTATAATTCACCCTGAATCCCTTTATTTGTTAACGTTTTGCCCTTTATAGGTTAACTAGGGCAAAATACCTTTTTGAACATGTTGATGGGTAGTAAAAAGTCGGTATCTCCTGGGGCCTAAGAGATATTGAGGAATCCGTAAAAAAAGCATTTCACCCCTTTAGAAGAATTCCCTCAGTCTGCTACAGACCTCTACCAAATAATTCATAAAGAAAAAATACAGATGGCTTTACCTAACATAGAAGCAATCCTACGACTATTTCTTAGTTTAATGGTCACTGTCTGCTTTGAATAGAGGTCTTTATTAAAACTTAAAATAATTAAAAATGAATTAAAGAGCACAATGTCATAATACAGGTTATTTGCTCTGAGTATTCTGAGCATTGAAAGTGATAAACTCAGAAATATTTAAAAAGGAAGTGGTCTATTGAAGGGGCCTACATTTTGAGTAGCCTAGGGCCTGGCGTTGTGTAAATCAGGTCCTGATTGCGATATTTCGATTTGACTATTTTCAATTGCGAAAATGCTGACTGGCATAAATAAATTGACCTAAAACATGAGTGTAATATTTTTTAACCCATTTTTTTATTTTTTTTATTTATAAACATTTTTTTGCGGGCGATCGACTTTAAATCATTACGCGATCGATCAGTAGATCGCGATCGACCTTAGGAGCACCACTGGTATATAAGATACCACAAAGACTTGATAATTAACATATTAAGATAGAGGATTTGTGTTAACCAGGTCAAAAGTAAACTCGAATATTACTACCATTCTCCCATAAAAGAGACTAATAATAAGCCAAAACAAGTATAAATAATTAACAGAATTTCTTTGTAAGAATTCTGAAAATGACTATTACAACCAATTCATTGTAATATTTTACAATAATCGTCATCTATTAAAACGTCTTTAAGAATAATTGCAATATCCTGTGTGTGGAAATAGCGTATTCTTCTGCTTGCTGATTAAAATTTCTGTCAAATACATCCTTTTGTCTCACTTCCTCTATTGTCCAAACCTCATAGAATACTTCATATTTAACCGTTAAAATTAGAATCTCAATTTCCAGCTAGTTGTTCCATTTATAGCATCTATAACGTCGCTACATACTTCTTGAATTAGTACAAATGCAGTGTTTGTTATGTTGTTAATTAGGAAAATAGAATATTCATACCAATTAGTTAATTATAATATAATACGTGATACATTTATTATTTTATCAGATGAAATAGGAAACTATGAGTACAAAATGAAGTAGAAAGGACAGTTAGAGTGTTACTAAACGAAAAGAAAACGTCCGAAAATGCTTTTTATATTACGAGAAATGGAAGAAAAACAGAAACGTGGTGTAATGAAATACCTAACTAAAGACGAGAAGGAAGAAGTAAATGGAAAACTTAGATAAAAAATAAAATAAAAGTAAACAGAAAATCCACGAGTAAATAAGGAAATAAGAATCAAATGTTTATGTACAATTAAAGAGAATTTTCTAACTTAAATAAGGAAACCGTCTGAAATTATCTTTGTTATAAAAATAAATATAATAAACAATTCTTCACTTTGTCTTTTTGCCACAGGTCAGAAATGCTTTTTCCTACGACAGCTATGTAATTGTCTCATTTGGATATAATAAGTTGACAGGTAATTAACTTAATTCACCATGTTATTTTACAGTAGCGGCTCGTGCTGTTTATTATTTGTACCAATTATTATAGGGTATATAAGTTAAAATTTAACTATACATGTTTTCTACATAAACATTTATTTTTGTACAAGACTACTTATAATAAAATGAAAATAAACTAAATTTCAGACTCACCAATTTTCTTTCGTATTCCTCTCCTCCAAATAACATACAAAGGAAACAAAAAACTGCACTTTTACATCGCAACCAGAAATCCATGTGTTTATTATGACCGGATTTAAAGTTCTATTAAAGGTTTGTTTTTACCAGATACGGATTGTTTTATATTTAAATTCGGAGAAGATCTTTCAAGTATTTTTATTTAAGCCTTTTCGGTGGAAAATCGATTAAATAATTGTTCCGTTATTAAACTTTGCTCAGAAATAATTTTTACCAAAATAAATACATTGTTAACCATATATGCACATCTTGATACGGTAGCTGGCGTAAGTTACAATCAACATGCAAACTGCTGACCTCTTATGGGAATAGACTTAATTTAGGTTGGATGACAATGCTCAGGCGTTCAATTAAGTATCGTGATACAAATCAGCAAGTTCGCATACGAGGTGTGTAAATTAAGTAACCGGACTGAGAACATAGCGTTTGATCTGGCAATATTTGGGACGCGGGACTTAGAAGAGCGGCAAGTGATCATGTGATACGCCTTCAGTACGAGTTTGAACTCGCTAGAGTAATTTTGTTATTTGTAGCGATTTTTTTCGAGAAAGTTTTCTCTAGTGCATTCTAAAAATGAGTGACATTCATTTCGAGCAATGGCGTGCTATCAGGTTTTGCTTCAGACTTGGGCACAGTGCAACGGAAAGTTTTGCAAAACTTAAATATTAAAAAAATCGCCCTAGAAGAGGGGCGCGAGCACGTTTTATATTGTAACGTGTTCGTCTTTTTCCAACAAAAACGTATAATTTTCCAGAAGAATTTATTTACAATTAAAATATTACACTTATATTTTTGTAGTGTACGGAATACTAACAACACTTTTCGTCCGGAGGCACAAACTCTCAGTATACTTGCCTGAACAAGAACTAAAAACCGACGGACTACATTAAAAAATTTCGTTACCAAGTAAACTCGGTTCGATTATTACAATGCTCCATATTTTTCTAGAGACTTCAAGATTGTTCATTGTTTCAATGGATATGACTTACTAGAACTTTCCAGATTATTCCATGAAATTCCACCATAGGCGTCCCGTGAGGGAACTCAAAACATTTTTGTCACAATATTAAGTTTGTGGCACTTTTTTGCAACTATCAGCAATCCAACTACCACCAAAGCAATGTCTGTAAAATCAATGACAGTTTTAACTTTTGAGTGCTCTAGAAAATTTGGTACAATTGTTCTGGCTTACCCATATGTGTGTAGGCAGCTACGTCTTCATAATTTTGACTAATCTTTCCCGATTATGCATGTGATTAAAGGTGGATGATGACGAAAGTTTTCTTTGACATAAAGCTAAGTAGGCAATTAAAGCTGAACTCTAACCACACTTTCATCAAAATAGTTGACTAAAATTTTTATTATCTTCCATGTAATTGAAAACGTAATCTAAAATCAGTGTCAAAACAAAGTAAAGATTGTTTTTATGCCTGTCACGTTTTCTGGTCGTCCGTCATGAGAGCGTGGTGGCGCCATGTTGCGTGCGTGTAGCACGTAGCGTGCCGCGCGTTAATTAACGCTAATTGTGTGTCACTGCGACACTATCGTTCTCTTAACTTTGGTTTTCATTTCAAACGACTTACCGTCCCCAATATACACTCAGAAAGACACAGAATGCTTCCCATTCAACCGTATAAACGACATTGTACCCATAGATGTAGGAAACTAGAGAGGATTTAATAAGGATTACTGAAGAAAAGGGGTAGTTGTAGGAATGTGTAGGTTTCAGATATAGATTAAATAATTAATTACTACATAAATTTACATACATGAGTAATTAAATCTAACAGTGGATTTGGGAAAAACTACAACGAAGATTTATATCAGTTTAGTTTAAAAATGTTTTACACTTCGTGGCAAATTAATGGAATGAACTCGTGTTTGATCAGTCTTGGTTGTATATTCAAAAACGTTTAATCCCCTCAGAATTAATATGACCTGATACTGCGACTTGATATGATGCAGCTATTTTTTATCAGGTCGTCAAGGATGAAACTAGTAGTTAATAATATTATCAACTTTAACAGGTTATTATTTAACATTGGCTTAATATTTTACCATTCTGTTTTTTTTTTGTTGAAATGTTACACATCTCGCCTGTTAGAAATCATCGCATGCTCTAAAAAATATCAAAAAGTTTTTTTTTAAATTAATTTTGTTGAAAATGGAACGGTCGGAAATTCACACTATTCTGAAGTATGAGTTCTTACGTGGAACTACGACATCGCAGACCGCGCGAAACATTAATAGTGTATTTGGCTCTAGTGTTACTACGCAGCAGACAATATCAAATTGGTTTGCCAAATTTCGTACAGGTAACTTAAAAACCAATAAAAAAAAAAACTGGCTCATTGATCACAGCAGAAATATGATGCAAAAACTTAGAGAATAACAGCCTAGATTAGTCAACAGATCGACTCCTATCTTATTGCATGATAACGCTAGACCACACACTGTAGAAATGACTGTGGTAAAACTACAGGAATTGGAGTTGGAACTTCTTCATCATCCTTCATACTCACCAGACCTAGCCCCCACTGACTACTACTTCTTCTGCAATTTGGACAACTATTTAATAGGAAAACAGTTTAATTCCGACAATGCTGTAAAACTGGCCTTCCAGGAATTCATAGACTCTCATCCGCCAGGGTTTTATACCACCAGCCTGAACAACCTGCAGCTTAAATGGCAAAACTGTATACACAGTATGGGTGCATGAATAAAATAATTTCTTATATTTTTAAATTATTAACCAACTTTGCCTTTTTTTCTATAATTTCATCCTTGACGACCTAATATATCACATATATTATAGCGGTTATTTAATTCGATTGACTCCAATGCTTTCTAAGATGGACTTGATTGAAAATCAGTGTGAAATTTTGTTTTCAATTTAGAAAGTCGTAAATTCCATATTAGTTCACAAAATTGTCAAATAATTATAAGATCTATTTGGACCTTATCTAAATAACTATTAATCTCAGAATTGAAAATGTAAGCATTAGTAATGGTAATTTTTTCAAGATATTATGTAAATTATTACTGATACATTGTCATAAAAGTGCTGAGATACACCAGATGGCATATGCCACCCCCGTGTTTACATTCTGTCAGTTCGGCAATGCTAGGCTCTCAGGGCTAGGCTACATTAATGTATTCAAAATTAATCACCCTATCGGTACTTTCATTCTTACTTAAAGTAAGTTTTTTTATCAATCCCCGTATATAAATTAGTGTGTTCGGCGTTTAGTGTTTATATGTGTAATTTGTACACTATAATGTACCACTTATTGATTCTTAAACAAATAAATTAATATTAAATTACTCTAACTATTACAATGATTGCTATCGACTTTAACAATGAAACAAGTTAAATTTAGTTATAAATTCCAGGTAGAAGAAACTTGTTAGAAAGATAACAGAATACTCCATGAATGTTTTAAAAGAACAATATTTGTATCTAAAACTGAAATGAAAAAATTATGAAGTTATTAAAATTCATAAAAAGATTAAAACAATTCTTCATAGCGATGAATATATTCGAGTTAATTATCACATACTGCAAGTGAAAAGTCTCGTTTTATTCCATTACTGACCATGCTCAGTCCAGGTCTAAAAACAGAAATAAACCGTAAAATTGAAATTAAGAAACAATTAGAATTTTAATTGATAAAAAGATAATTCGTTTCAGACGGAAGGATATCTATTATTTTGTTCACGTAGAGTGAAATTGCATGTTACTTTAATATATTTAATATTTTGATTTAATTTCTGAAATGATATTACTTAAAATTTATTACTTCACTGTCAGTTATGTTTACTTTTCGATTCACTCATACAAGCCCTATATCTGGCTCTGTGGTGTGTCCATATAGAATGCTAACACTTCATAAATTTTCTACTGTAGACTTCCGTATTTTGTGATATCTTTCCTATAGCCAATGTATTTTCAGTAAGACAATAAAGTGGATAAGCAAAAATTCTGATCTTGTTGAGTTAGATTAACCTGATTCATTAATATTGCCAGGTATTTGAAAATGCAAAATCTAAATGTTATTTTTGATGGACCACAACCCGTTGTGGGTCTAGGCTTACTTCCTTTTATCCTTTTCCATTGCATTCTATTCCTGTCAACTTCTCGCCAGTTGGTCATCCGGTTCTTATAGGTCACGCTGAACTTTATTCAGTTATCTTGTGACCGCTTTGCCTACGATTCTTTGACCAAGAGGAGTTCTTAAGATAAGTTTCGTAGCAGTTCTCTTGTTGTTCATTCACTGATATGACCTATCTATCGCAGTTTTCTTACTATTATCATTTTGTCTCCGTTTGGTTCTTGAGCTACCTAATCTTACCATAAATATTGTCGCAAAATTGTCAATGAACCACCACAAGATGCTTAAAGATATTTGAATTTTACATAATACATAGATGTTTTTTAAACATGGCACATCAATCAGTCTTCAAAATGAGCACAGTTATGATGAACGTTACGCAGCTCTTAAGTCTCTGCGACCACTCGTTGACAAAATTATCAAGGGTTTGTACAGGAAATCCCGCCACTGCCTTCTTCTTGGAGAGCTTCAGTCTAGCGATATTAGAGTGAGTCTTCTTGCAGGCCGTGGCCTGAAGAACGTACAATTTGTAATCCAAGAGATTGTGGTCCCAGCAGCTAAACGACTAAAGAGCATGAGAAATAAAGACCAGTAAATTGTTTTCAAGCCACTGCTTCACAAGCTTCAGCTTATTGGCTGGCAATGAATTTTGCTGGAAGCTCCGGTGGTGATCAGCAAATGGGGTGTTCAGTTCTATTCGACTCAACATGGTTGCCTAGCAGACACTGATCGAAGCTTTTACCCTCTTTCTCGTCTGCACTGTCATGTTGCGTTTATATCGTTCTTTAGTGCGCTCTAAGCTGGACTATGGATATCTAGCTTATGGGTCAGCTAAACACCAAGAGATACGAATTCTTGACACTGTACATCACACTGGGGTTAGATTGGCCACAGGTGCATTTCGCACCAGCCTAATACCAAGCCTGCTGTATGAAGCAGGCGAACCGTCACTGTACATTCGTTGTAAAATTCTACCTTTTCGTTATATGGCTGAACTCAGTGCCAAGCCAAATCATCCTGCGTATGATCTTATTCTACAAAATAGGCATACAGAGAACTATGACAGAAAACCAAGAGCCAATAGGCCTTTTGGTCTGAGGACTTTCGACATTTTGGGTGATATTGATTTTAATATGCCCGAAATGGCAAACTTCGTTTTATGTGCTGTTCCACCATGGACGCTGCCGCGCCCAATTGTGAACCTCACATTAACTAGGTCTGATAAAGATACTACGTTGCCTATCGAATACCAACATGAGTCACAAAGAACACTGGTCCCTAGGTTCGAGGATACTCTCATTTTTAATGACGGATCCGGAACCAGGGTTGGGTGTGCGTTCGTTGTCTTGAACCCACGTCAACAGTTTCAGTACCGTCTGCACTCCATAACGAGTGTGTACACTGCTGAGCTGTACGCTATTTTCGAGGCCTTGTGTTTTGTTTCGTCAGAGCAAAGTCGGAAAGTGTTATCTTGACGGACTCGCTGAGCGCTCTGAACAGTATCCAAGATCCAGATCCAGTGCATCCTCTTGTACTACAGATCCGGTTGCTACTCCACAATCTGAACGCTCAGAATGTGAGGGTAGAGATGATTTGGATACCGGGACATGTTGGTATTAAAGGCAACTAAGCGGCAGATGCAGCTGCAAAAGCCGCCTCACACAGACCTATGATTGATGTGAGTTTCATTTTTCCAGATGATGCAAAGAGTCAACTGAAACACCTAGTTTTAGTCATGTGGCAACATGAGTGGAGCCGCACACAGAACGTTAAGTTGCGACAGATTAAGGGAGACGTTAAACCATGGGGTTCTTCCTGCAGGATTAACCGCAGGGAGGAAACCGCCATCATACGCCTCCGTATAGGCCACTGTTGGTGGACCCATGGACACCTCCATCGAGGTGAAGAGTCCCCTATCTGTGAGACGTGTAGCACAGATTTGTCTGTGTTACACATTTTAACTGAATGTGTACAGTTCGAGGAGGTCAGGGAGAGGTTAGGCCTGTGCTATGACCTGTCAGTTGCTTTAGGTGACGACAGGGTACTCATGGACAGGCTGATACTCTTCCTGAGAGAATGGAACTTATTGTTTTATGTCTGAAGTCTTGCACCTTATTTTAATGTGTTTATATTTATGGACAGTGATATTCGATGGTAATAGGCCCCTTTACAGCCTCTTACCATCAGCCTGAGTCTGTTCAAATTTTCGAACAAACTTTTTATATTATTTATTTGTGTTTGTCAGTGCAAGATTTCTTTTATTGAGTATGCGTATTTTTAATGATTTTATTCATTTAATTATTGTCTAAATTATTGTTTTTTAATATATAGTCTAGTAATTTAGATGGTCTGCGTTAGGCGCAAATAGCCTTTCTTGCTGTGCGCCAAAAATTTCAACTAACTAACTCTTTCTCGTAAAAATAAAGATAATTGGTACCGTCATACTTCTCGTCTCGTCAAACCATAACTGAAGCAGGACAAAGGCGCCTCTGGATCGTCGGCGCTTTCTTACGAGCTTCTCGTGAACTTGTAGCATACACCCTGTTGATCTGTCTTGAAAGACTCTTCAATATTAAAAATAACTTCATGAAATTATTTTAAAGAAACCCTTCGTAATTCCGAGAAGTCTGTGCTTCAGGCCATGGCCTGCAAGAAGAGACACTCTAATATCGATGGATTGAAGAGTTCCCTGATGACGGCAGTGGAGGATTTTTTGTAGAAATCCTTAGTAATTCTATTGACGAGTGGCCGTCGAAACTTGACAGCTGTGTAACCACCAGACGTGGTCATTTTGAAAACTGATTTGAGTTTCTTATTTATAATGCATCTATGTACTATGTACCAAGAAAATTAAAATATCTTTAACCCTCTTGTGGAATTTCAATAAAAATTTAGAAATAGTATTTATGGTATTACTAGGTTTATACGAGTGTAGTTCAGGGTTGTATCTAATTCGCCAACTATCTTCTTCTCTAACAGGTCCAAATATATACAGTATTTTCTTTTGGAAAGACCTGAGTAATCTTTCAGCTTCTTTTTCAGGCACCATGTGTCGGAACTATACAGGACAATACGTCTTATTCAAGATACTGGATGGATGTAAGTTTCAATATTAAGTTGAACAATTTTAATTGAACCGAAACTAGTCAGCAGACAGAAGTAAAATAAATTTTAAATGTTTGACAAACTCATTTTTAGGGTTTTGTAGGTATGACCAAAAAACCCTTATACCGTCATTTTGTCGTCTGTCTGTCTGTCTGTCTGTCTGTTCGGTAAAAATTGTAGCCAAACGGCTAAACCTAGAGAGTTGAAATTTGGCATGCTTATACAACTCTTTGACCCGCACATAGGAAAAATACTAAAACATCTACAAAACATATCCCCCTAAAAATATAAACAAATAATTGCTCATCGAAAAAAAAAAATATTTTTTTTAAATTCTGAGTAGGGTATCAAATGAAAGCCCTTAGTACGTGGATTAACGATCAAAATTTTATTTTTGCAAAATAAATTATTTTTATGTGATTTTTGCCAAAATTGTGCAAAAAATTTTTTGTCCCACACCCTGTAGCCCAGATGGTTTAAACTAAAAATTTGAAAAAATTCTAAGTAATGTATATTGGTGTGAACCGGAATAGTACAATAGGAATTTTTGATCAGATTATGTTTTCGGAAAATAATGCATTTTTTGTGTTTTTAACCAAAATATGTTAAATATTTAATTCGCTATGTAACCAAGTTGATACGTCAGCACTCATAGCTGTGTGCGTTTAGTCATTGGTTTTCTAATTTGTAGACAGGTAACTTGCAAACTAGAGTTCGAATCCTGTCAATTTTATTTTTTTTGTTTTTTTTTGTTGCAGTTTTCTTCTGTTTAAATTATTTTGTCAAAATTCTAGTTATATTTTAGTAAAATGTTGCATTTAATTTTTAAAAGCGTAAATTTAATAACCAGTGGGAAGTGTTGAAATTATAATTTAATTCTGTTTGATGTATACGAAATCAGAGGGCGGGGCTAATGATTTAAGCAACCAATAGAAGGCATAGGCGCAATTTTCAAAATCTTAATGAACCTTGCTATGTAAACAAAATACTGCACATATTTAGAAACTTAAATAATTGTATTAGGCATTCGAATTAAAATTCATAAAAAAATATTTTGACATAAAATTTGTTTTGGCATCCCAAATAATCATCATTCAGTTATTAAATACCTGCAAAACCCTGAAATGTGTGAAAATTCACACTTCACATCAATTTTTTTATATCGACCGATACCCAGTAATACATCAATTCTATTCAATCTTAAGGTTTTCGATTTTAAAAGTTTCTCAAGATTAAAATAACTTCTGTTACCAAGAATTATACGTCTTCTTATATCTTGATCAATTGATTGGTTAATGTTGGTTAAAGTACGTTAAACTTTCCACCTTCGCAAAACTATAATTTCCTGTAACAATGACGTCTTCGTTGTTCCTAGATCTTTTAGACACTTGCATATCTTTAGTTTTCGATTCGTTTACCTCAAGTCTAACTATATTTGCTTCTTTTTCTAATATTCCAATACTATTGTCTTATTTATGCCAATGATATCTGTGTCTTCCACGTAGGCTTCTAATTGATATTGCTGGCCATATAGGGCATTATACATTGTCTCACCAACTAACTATAAAATATTGCTTTTAAATTTTGTTCTGTAAAGCTATGTCTTTGTTTCTCCTTTCAATTCCGTTAAAAGAAAGTTCCGTAAAGTAAGGTATCGATGTATAACTATATACATCAATGTAAAAATGTGTATTTCTGTAATTTGGAATAATAGAACTCTATATAACAAAGCAGATAATATATATTACCCCGTTTATTTGCTCTTACTACACTGAAATAAATTATAATTTCTGTATAAGTTGACCATATTGAATGCATGTAATCAGTGAATTATTGGTAGTATATCATCCTTAATAATAATGGTAGATACATATCAAAATAAGTTTATTGGCTTTTTCCGTAAATTACGAAGAAATATGGTCCTCCTGGGATATATAAACGTACATTTTTTACGTACTATACGTCATTATACTACCCTAGCATATATATTCGAGAGTGTACCGTTAAGTGTTTGACAACTGATTACAATCGTTTAATTCAGCAAATGTTTTTAAAATAATAATTAGAGACCGGTAAAAATATGCAACGGTACTTTTGCTATAGTCGTGCTATTTTAAACTTTATTTTAACAAAAACCCAACAAAAAACAAAAGAATAAAACACTTGTACCCAGAGCCGCCCCTACGCGGGGGCAAGTGGGGCACCTGCCCCAGGTCCCGCGCCTTTGAGGGCCCCGCGCTTCGACCGTCAAGTAATAAAATAATAAAATACATTAAAAATATAATTCAAAGTTTCATAAATAGTTGGAAAAAATTGATATTTTCATTGAATATAAGTATGTGTACTTAGTTAATAATTAATAGTATTAAAGAAAATATCGTTATTCAATATATGTATAGATGGGGCCCCGCAAATCCAGTTTTGGGGCCCCGCAATTCCAGTTTTGCCCCAGGCCCCGAAAATGCTAGGGGCGGCCCTGCTTGTACCGCAATGAATTCTTATCTTAATAACGACACCTCGTTATTTTGGGATTATATCCGAGATAGGTAATTCCGGTCACTCCTTTGCCATTGATCAGTTTTTGATAAGATATTAAATTTTTATACGCTACATTATTTGTCAACAGCGCACATTACAAATATATATAATTACATTTTATTTCTACAGATAACACATGTGCCGCTTTTTATCGAAAAACACCTAACTAAAGTACCGTTGCATATTTTTGCTGGACTCTACTGATAATAATTCAATTTTTATTCGGTTTAATAATTTAATGAAATAAATTAATGAATTTATTTTTTGCGATATTTTTTTGTGACAATTATCGACTTCATTAGCAGCATTAGTCATAGCTAGAGAAAATATTTGTTTGAAATAAATTTATGTAATGAGTTAGGTAGCTAATTAAATAGTTTTTTTTTTCTCCTTTTATTGGTTACGGCTACTATGGCCATTACCAATTATAACAAGGTAAAAAATAGTCATACAATAAATTTTCTTCACTTTTATTTAAAAAGATCTGTTACCTTTTTCATTATAAGTTTTCGTCGACAGTATTGCGAAATATTAATATAAGAAACTATCTCCCTCTCTCCTTTTTCATCATTTAGCATTGTCAGTTGGGTTGACTTTTGGCCTCACTCACATAAATCCTTCATCTTGAACTGTTACGTATTAAGTCTTTCCATGTATACTGAACACCAATATTTTGCTAGGTCTTCGGTTAGCTGTTCTTTACATATTTTGCGAGGTCTTCCCACTGACCGATAGGTGTTCAGTTTTCTTTCCCAACTCCCTCTTTTTGGGTAATGTCAGGTAGACTGTTGGCCCCATTCAGTCAATTCTTGCATCTTGCTGTTTATTTATAAGATGTAATATTTCATCCGTATTATTCTTAATAGCGCTTTCTCTGAAATTCCTATCGAAATATACGTATTAAGAATGCAATACAGCACCAACACAGTCTCTATATTGAACACCTGTGCATTGGTGTCGTCCCCAACGCAATTTAACTCTGTTCCTATAAGAATCAACAGGTTGTAGGCCTACTAAAACTTAGTACGCTAGCAACTGTGTTATTGTATTTAGGTGCGTTAAAATCGTTTTTATTTTTGTAAAAACTGAACTATGTGCAAAGTGTAATAACGTAGGTATTTTTAATCGATCTTCTACCAATAAAGCTGACATAAAAAGACTTGGAAGATCTATTTCAAATTTAAATATAAAACAATCTTTCTCCAGTAAAAGAACAAACCTTTAGTCGAACATTTAATTCGGAAATTTATAATAAACATACGTGGATTTGTGGATGTGCTGTAAAAAATGCGCTTTTTTATTTTCCTTGTTTATTATTTAAATGAGAAGAATAAGGCAAAATGTTGGTGAGTCTGAAAGTTAGTTCATTTATAGAAGTATTCTTGTACACAAATACGAGCCTTGTCCACTTTCAGTTGGCCCAGCTGTGAAATTTTCAGTTTCTTTAGAAATTATTAAATAATAAGTAAAAGTAAATGCTGCTTTGTATATTTTTTGACAATATAATCATATTAGAAGCAAAGGGGTCAAAATTTATTCCGTAATATTTAATTTGTGATTATAAAAATAATATTCGTAAAACAAACGTATTTTTTGAGTTCATGTATTCTTGTACTGTATATAAAATAACTGGGTTTTTGCGGTAGCTATGCGTAGTAGGCGTTGGAAAACAAAGTTTGTTTATTGACTGTGATGTATTAAAAGTGTTAAGTCTAAATAATTTTAAAACATGGGCAGAGGCAAAGCTATTGATGAAAAAATTCGGTTAATCATTGTGAACTTGCAAAAACAGGAAAAACCAATTCCGAAATCAGAAAATTATTAGGTTTGTCAAGATACAGTATTAGAAATATTCTAAAATTGTACAAAACAAGTGGTTCAGTTGCCCCAAAGCCCCAGTACGTGAAGAAAACTACACTGACGGACAATGATAAACGTGCATTGAAAAGAATTATTAAGGATAACAGACGTGCTAACTACAGTCAATTGAGTGTACTGTGGAGCGATGTTGTTGGAAGACGTGTTTCAAGGTCTACATGTCATCAGGAAGCTAAAAAATTAGGATTTGGAACCTATAAGGTAATATTTTTTTAATCGGACTCTTAAATGTATATTTACAGAAATTTATAAAACTTTCTTAGGCCAAGGAAAAACTATTGTTGACGTCTAAGCAAAAGAAAAACAGGTTGAAATGGGCAAGAAAACATAAAATATGGAATTGTGAAAAGTGGAACAGCGTGCAATGGAGCGATGAGTCTAGGTTTGAAGTCTGTGTAGGGGACAACTGGAGCAGAGTTGTTCGTCAGAAACATGAAGCATATCATCCCGATTGCTTGAAAAGGAAGGTGAAATTCCAGCATCTGTCATGGTGTGGGGTTCAATGTCTGCAAGAGGTGTAGGAAAACTTCACTTTATCGATGGCATTGTTAACACAGCCAAATATTTAAGTATTTTAGAGGAGTCTCTGCTGCCAACTATGGAACATGCATTAATCTCTGGGGAGGATTTTATTTTTCAACAAGATGGAGCCGCTTGCCATACGTCAAAAAAATCTTTTAAATGGTTCCGTGATCATTCTATTCCACTTTTAGAGTGGGTTTCAAGTAGCCCAGACTTATCCCCCATCGAGACACTTTGGCACGAAATGAAAAAACGATTGCGTATAACACTGGCTAGAACAATTCCAGAATTAAGACTAAAGCTTCAAGAAATTTGGGATAATTTTACTCCTCGACAATGCCAAGACCTTGTAGATACTATGCCTAGAAGAATTAATACCGTTATAAAAATGAAAGGTGACGTTACCCAGTGGTAACTTCTGAAATAGGTTATCCAAGTTAATGGCTTTCCAATGGAAATATTATTTCTTTCTTATTAATTTACTTTAATAGTTGTAAATATTAATCGTAAATCTCTAAAATGTTTAATTGAAAATAAAATATTACCTAGATTTCATAAGCTATTCGCATTCTGTTAATTGAACACCAATAAGTAAAAATTTCGTAGCTGGGCCAACTGATAGTGGACAGGGCACATACATGTTTATAAGATAGCATGTGTAGTTAATAACTTTTAACTTATGTAACCTATAATAACTTGAGCGTATAGAAGTTGCAATTCTTACATTTTTACAATTTATTTATGCACACACACACATGCATACATTATGGTAAAAATATAACAAAAAACACTCGGTGTTTTTTTGTAAATTATATATGCATTTATTGATATAATTTTTCGTTCACTGATTATTTTTTTATTTGTTCACTACCCAGTTCCATCTGAAATGTAATAATTAATTAGAATACAGCGTTAAAACTCTCTTCGGCATTTTGTATTGTTATAATAATGGGTGTTTTTTTTAGAGGTATAGAACTTTAAATTGCAATAAAACAACGATGGATTATTCGATTGACATGAATTTTTTTTTATTCGAAAGATAATCTTGTGGCATTACATTTTAAATATGATTTCTGGCATATGACCGCCACGGCTGGCTCGGATGTAGTCCAATCTGGACGTCCAATTTTCGATGACTTTTTCCAACATTTGTGGCCGTATATCGGCAATAACACGGCGAATGTTGTCTTGCAAATGGTCAAGCGTTTGTGGCTTATCCGCATAGACCAATGACTTTACATAGCCCCACAGAAAGTAGTCCAGCGGTGTTAAATCACAAGATCTTGGAGGCCAATTCACAGGTCCAAAACGTGAAATTAGGCGGTCACCAAACGTGTCTTTCAATAAATCGATTGTGGCACGAGCTGTGTGACATGTTGCGCCGTCTTGTTGGTATGATTTAATGTAATGCCACAAGATTATCTTTCGAATAAAAAAAATTCATGTCAATCGAATAATCCATCGTTGTTTTATTGCAATTTAAAGTTCTATACCTCTAAAAAAAACACCCGTTATATAGCAATTGTCAAAAAATTTCTTTATTTTGAGGTTAAACCTGCTGTACTCTACCTGCTCCATAAATAAGTTTAGCTTGCTCGATATGACCTAGCGTAATTTGTTCTGAACAAACGAACACTACTGTATTGGCTATTCTTACACAAACGAACGCCTAAAATGTTACTAGACTTGCTCTAATGAAATCTAAACATACAAACAAGTCTGATAAACTGGATAAGAACAAATATAAAATAATCTAAATTCCGGCATGAGATATTGTAATCGTGTAAAACAATGTAAAGAATGTCAAAGTGCCTAAAGCAAGGGGCAGATTTTCTCCATTATCGTAAGAAGCGTTTTAATTATTTATATTTGCTCATTTCCCGTGCAATTTTCCAACATATGAAAAGCGTTTCCATTATCCTCATTATGGATCCTTTAATTCTCATCCTCAAGTGTTAAAATAATGTAAGGTACGTTTTAATGCTGGCAGGCATGGGACGAGCACGTGGTAAGAGCTCCAGCTTGCTCCAACGCTAGAAGGATAATTGGCTGCTTATCACACGCCGGTCTACTCACAGTCTTCCTCTGAATTAGCGCTGTTCAGCGTTCTACTGTTATTCATTCCTTACGCTACGTTACCCTTCATTAGATTTTAAAATATACCAAGAAAATCTTGTTAATTTACACCGGAAAACGTTGAATTATATTATGCATCGTATAATTTAGGCTTTTAAAACTTTTTAAAATTTACATCAAACGACTTTGCGCTTCGTGAGTTTTCTTAGTCAAGTTATAAAGAAGATTGTAGGTTAGGTGGTACTAATATTGACATTTTATTCTCTTTATTTAATTCTTAATACCCTTTGGGCTTAACTTGATCTCTTTTTGGACGGAATGAATCCTTCATAATCATATACCTGTAGAATCTGTTATACAATTGGCGATATGATGATATTTACCGTGAACATTCATTACATGTATAATTAAATAAATTAAAATAATTGCGCAAAGAACGCAAGCAGTTTTTTATTCCGGCTTAAGTTCCAATTACGTTACGATATGCAGGATGTTTTTGTTCGCTGTTTACGCGTTACTAACTTCTTTATTACAAGAAATTCGAAGAAGGTTACATTGTAAAAGATGAAGTATGAAGTATGACAAGTTTCGAATAAGTTTTATTCTTCATCAGTTTGTAGCTCTGATGAAGAATAAAACGTTTTAACAGAAAGTGTTTCTTTAACAGAAAGTGCTATAGGTACAAGTTATTACTAACAACTTTTATTTGAGACATTGGTTATATAATTATAAATGGATTGTGGGTTTTCAAAATCCGGTTTCAAAAACCGGTTTTTTCTAAAGATTTTTTAAAATTCTAAAACCGGTTTTTCGATATTCTAATTAATATGTCAAAATTAAATTAAAAAAACATTTTGACTATAGCCTCTGAATATATTGTAGTAACATAAAATCTTCTGGCGAATATTTGTTTATTTAAACATGCAAACCGACAAATGCTATGCGATAGTTAGGATAGAAAAAATTAGAGACTAAAATTAGTGTCAAATTATTAAATGCTTTATAAGTACGAATTCAAGAAATATGACAAGTTGAACTGGCAACTCTTTTGCTATATTTGCAAAATCCACAAAATATTTCAACAAAGAAAATTACTATATTTACACTAGCTTCAAAACTCGATATTATTAAGTTAGCTGGAAAAATATTGTCTAGAATATATCCAGATTCGGAATTTCCGACGACGAATATATCGAAGACAACGAAGACGGAGAAATTTTTAATCAAGCCAAGGATAATGCTCTAAAATTAGCAATGAAAAAAATCAATTCATAGATTTCTTGAGGAACCTGAAGAAAAAATATCAAATCCGAAGACATTGAAGGCCGAATTTTCAGTATTTGAGGCCACTAATAAAATAACAAAGAATTTGGAGTTATTATTTGATGCCATGAGAACAATAAAACCAAGTTCAGTAGCCAGTGAGAGAATATTTATTTCAGGAAATATTGTAACTAAATTAAGAACAGATTAAGTAATCCGTGGACATTTTATGTTTAAGAGATTAAGGCTGTTTCGTGGACATTTTATGTTTTTTTGAAAGCATATTTTCTGAAAAAGACACTAAATGAATAAATATATAATTTATATTTTGTACAAAAATTTGTTAATTGATATGTTAGTTTCTTTTTTTTTTTGTTAAGTTTTGAATTTTTAATTTTTTATTATGTTAATTTTAAATAAAATGTAGTTCCATAAATATTAAATAAACCGAAAAATGTTAAAAAACGTATAAACATATATTTTTTTTTGCTGTTATTATTTTTTTTTTTTTTGAAAAATTCGAAAACTGGTTTCGGTGTTCTGGAAATAATGAATTTGAAAACCGGTTTTTTCGAAATTCGGTTTTTGTATAAACCCTAATTTTACATGACAATATATTTTTATAATTTTTCATATTTTTATAATATTTCTTCCAAGTATCTTTTGACATATCGTTGGTACATTTTCATGATTACTGTAAATGAATGATGTTTAAATAACCTGAAATATCTTTTATGTAATTAAAGCAGATATAACAAAACAAGCATTTTATTATTTCAGTAACTGATAAATAATTGAATTCATAAATAACTTTAGGTTA